>JAMBLF010000672.1:0-200796 GCA_030578115.1 Leucoptera coffeella | reverse complement strand
GTATCTGTTATTTTTATTTATTACTAGCACTACTATAGCAATGGATTGAACGATTCAGCAGTTACTTAGATGATTATTCCAGGGATTAATGGCTCTATCATTGATATCTAGGTCAATGCGAACAAGAAATAATAATTCTATTCGTTATTTTTCGTTATTCCTTCTCTGGAATAAACAAACATGGAATAGTAATAATAAAGGTATAAGCTTTTTCTCGATAAATAATAATTTACTGGTTAGGTCAATTGTAATATTTACATGGAGGGATCACCAAATACATCCATAAAGTTTAATAACTAACGGGACTTAATAAAGGTAACTTTATTATATAAAAAAATTACGCGATAAGGCCCGTTAGTTATTAATCATGAGTATAAATCGCGAATCTCTTTAAAGTTTACATAAAATTTAATACACAATATCTATCAAAACTAGCATATCAATATAAACAATAGAATTTAATTAAACTATATTTATAATATTTCTTAGTATTTTTGAATTATGTAAGTAATTTAAATAGTTATCAAACAGTAGTAGCTGATTATATTGGAAAACGTATACTTTTTAAAATTTTCTGTATTTGTGTCCTGTCTATTACTAATTGAAGCTTACATGTGCGATATTTACTTATTCAACCATCGAAATAACACTTAAATTCGCAACAAATTACATCATCTGAGCTGCAGTACTAAATTTACGTACAAAGTGTTCTAAAAGCTAATGTGGCATGCAACCTTCAAACTCTTTGTTGCTCGCATGGAGTTCCTACAAAGGAGTATATACACTAGACTTTGAGAGAGTATAACCTAGCATACAGTATAGTAAACCAGTATACAATGACCCATATTCGCTTAGAATTGTAATAGTGGTAGGGTTTTGCTATGACTGGACGAGAAAAGTTCTCTTACTGGAACCATGTGACGAAGGTAAAGGCTATTGTGTTAACCAAAGTTGTGTTTCGTATAGGTATGTAAGCTTGATGCATATTGGAAAATTAATAGGTCAGTGTTGATAAATGATTTATATGTAGACAAATAGAATCTCTGTGAATATAGCTATATTTAAAAGTATTGGCGCGTTTTAATAACATTACTATAAAGAGCATAATTTACATATTTGTTTACAGTCACTACTTTACGCGATGTTTTAATGATTTTGTTAATAACTATTGGCGCATTTTAATAACAAAAAATATAGAGTAAAATTTACATATTTGTTTACAGTTATCACTACTTTACGCTGTTTTTGAATGTATTTAACCTTCTGTTATGTCTCCATCTCATGTTTTATTTACTTATTTACATGTGCTCAAAAAAGCATTTTAAATTATTTCTATTCAATTTAAATTATTATATTATTTGAAGCCTTTACTGCCTTAACATACGAATAAATTCTCGTTACATTCGTCTGAAGCAATGAAAGTTTCACAGACTCTTCAAGGAATCTATCAACGCCACTTTAAATTGGTCTTTAGGAGAACTCGTAAGGTATCCTGACAGAACCTATTTCATCCGCACCTCCTTGCATCATAAGGCATATCTTGAACCATCCCCAAGAGCACTGAAAGAGATATTGCTTCTTAGCTACCATAATTGAAGGGATTATTTCAAAAAGAGCACTTGTTCCTATTAAAAATAATGTGGCATGTGCCCGTTAAGAAATTATATATTCAACTTCTATCCAAGATAAAATTATCTCCATGAAATTGTTGTTTTCCTATTCATTTGTGATGTTGTTGGTCTTGTGTCTACGTAAATTTTTTATTTTAACATTTTTCCTTTAGATACCAACGTTAAACTACTGTTACAAAACATTGAACCAGCGTAACAAATATATTGCAGCTGAGATGGGAACTCAAGCCTCTGACTATCCCGCCAAAATAATAAAAGGGAGTGTGTATACACAAATCGTAAAACGTATGTCATGTTCTTGCTTTATTTTGTCTTAGCTAAGTTCAAGTTATTTTGGTTTTGCTACGTTTGAAAGCTCAAGGAACAATAGCTTCTGTAATTTCGTTCTATTTAGAAGAAAGTCGACGTTTTAAACGCAACTCTGTACGCTATAATAATTTCATTTGTTTATTCTGATCGTTGTTCTACTTTTGAATTCCGCGGATACTACTTGGAATAAGCTTTATATTGTTGGGATACATTCGTTTTAAAATGAAATACTAATAGGATTACTATGTTATTTTACAGTGTTCAGGCATAGTTATATCAATTCATCATTATTGCAAATTACGCTAGACGGCGAAAACTTTGTTTCACATTTCGATTTAGATATTTTCAATCAGAACATTTGCTTACCAAATGCGTTAAACAACAATCAGAAATAATGTTTCTACAGAAAACCTTATAAGCTTCATAACGCAACAGTAACAAACATGCAGCCAAGAAAAATTTCATAATATCGCATGTATGTCACTTACTATGACCCTATAGACACGTGGTAAAGCTTAATAAGGTAAAGAGTGAGCTTTATAGAGCCTTGGTCCTGCAAAACGCCATCTGCATTTGCGTCATCGAAACTATTGTTCCGTGTACGTAATGCTAAGGGCACTTCTCAGTATGTTAGTAAGTTATATGTAAATTTTTTGTATTAATATTTTTTTATTTGTATTCAGTTTAATTGTTTACTAGTATTTTCCCATGTTATTTATGTGATTTTTTCTTCTTTAATATACATATGATATGGAAGGAGTATTAAAAGGTAAATGGCTGATATTCCATATTAGTGTTATTTCAAAGTCGATATTTTTACAAAAGTGATCAAGCAGCACGTACTATAAATATTTGAAGGTTTTATGTATACATATATATGTATTTGCCACCACAAACATAATAGTTATCCTAAAGAATACTGATCAGTCTAGAATTACCTGTACATACACATGACCATATACAATAAATAAAAAAATCATATTTACATACATTACATACGACATATACTACATATGTACATATATAACACACCTCTACATATAAAATAAAGCATTTAAATCTCGTGACCAATACGGAAGGGCCCTTAGAGCAGGGTCGAGCAGAACTAGGGCACAGTGGCGACACACGTCACTGTGACGTCACCTGTAACGATCGCAACACGACTTTTGCTCACTTAAGCTCACTCGTTATACTTAAATATATTGTGTCCACGGTAACACAACCCTAAAATATGTTAAATGTGATTAAGGAGTCTGTCTACTCCGGAAGGTATGAAAGATGAAATGTATGTATATACCGACGGAGGTGATATTATGTACCAAAGATTCTGTTGACCCCGTAAGGAAAAAGCACGTGAATGTATTTGTATGTATCATTTTCAGCACAAAGATAATTTTTAACACTATATATGCTATGTTACTGTTAGATTAATTATGAATATTGTTGAAATATGCCAATTTGGGAAAGCGACATGCCTATTGAATAAATATTTACACTATAGTCCTTTAGTCGCCTCCTATACTACACTGGAGCAGCTCAAATCATTCTATTTACTAACAGCTATAACAATATTTATCTCTACAAAAGACAAACGCGTTCACGACCATTAACCCTGGCGGGGTAGTCAGAGGTTCAGGTATCCATATCCGCAATTGCGAAGGTAGTAATTCTATAGCCACCTAGAACCCACGGGTCGACCAGATAGTCAGTACTCAATGTGACAGGTGGTAAGCCACGTCGCCATTTACAAGCACTAACTATCACCTGTTCAAGGAATAGGTAGGTTTCCTTACGACGTTTTCTTTCACCATAGTATTCGAAATTACGATAATGTACATAGAAATTCATTAAACTTCATTTCCATTGGTACATGCTCAAGCGGGATTTGAACCCTGTATCCACTGATACAGAGTCAAGCCCCAAACAACTGAGCTACGACGAATTAATTTGACGTTATCTCGACCTAAAGAACTATATAGAGGTATAAAAATATGTATTATATTACTTTATATGTGCATTCGTATTTTTATTATATTCACGTGCCCGAGAGAATAGGCCATAACCCGACCGCGTAAAAGCGTATAGAGCGCAATAGGTAAACAAATAGCGATAAAAAATACTTGTTATGATTTCATTGTGACTTTACGCTCATATGAATAAAAAAGGCAATCAGAACTTGTATAAAAGATATTTAAAAACTAGTTGAGAAGTTGTGATTTAAGTATTAAAATTTCATATACTTTCTCTTAAGTCATAAAAGACGGGAATATGTCATATGTAATTAATAACCTTATTGCTCTTAACGAAAACAATAATATTTAACTGTATCTAAATTAGTTATTTTTAAACACTCGCGATTTATACTCATTTTATTTACTATGTGAGAAGGTATTTATATTTACATCTTATATTTATTTATATTTTTATATTTATATCGTTATTAATTCATCGTAATTCAACCCGGTCTGACATAATAAATAAAATATAATAAAATTCTCCATTAAACCTAATTCGAACTAATTCCTCCCAAATTTAAAATGAATTAAGCCGCGTTTACCCCAGCAAGAACACGTCACACACAAGAGAAACGTCAAGTGGCTGTGGTGTGAGACGGAAATGAACCTGACCGCAGTTGACGCCTGTGTACTGCTCTAGGGATTTCCTATTACAGGCTACTATTCTCACAGGCAATAACTATAGGGAAACGTTGTTGTTACTTGTTTAAATAGTTGAATTTGATTTAAAAAAAAAACAAACGCATTCACGACCATTAACCCTTGCGGGGTAGTCAGAGGTTCAGGTGTCCATCTCCGCAATTGCGAAGGTAGTAATTCTATGGCCACCTCGAACCCACGTGTTAACCAGATACTTAGTACTCAATGTGACAGGTGGTCAGCCATGTCGCCATTTACAAGCACTAACTATTACCTGTTCTGGGAACAGGTAGGTTTCCTCACGATGTTATCCCTCACCGTAGTATTCGACGCATTTCGTAAATGTATTTTTATTACGAAAATGTACATAGAAATTCATTAAAATTTGATTTAATTTAATTAAAAATGAAATAATTTTGATGACAATTTTTCATGTGATAATGTTTTTATTTTATTTCCATTTGTCAGGTTAATACCCACATTACTGACTGACGAATAACATACTTACAACAGTTGTCATTTAGGTTAGTAGGAAGGGAATGAAGGAAGTAAATGTAGAAATAATGTCAGCGAAATAAAGTTTGATCTATCGTATTTGCTTATGTATACATTCTACTACTACTTAGGGAATGCAAGAAATCTGTGAAAATTTAATTCTATTCAAATAACTATAGCATTCACAATGTTGGACATAGATTACTAATCTATCGATCAATAGATTCTAACTCTAATTTTTTTTTGTTGCCACAAGCCACTGACAAAGAAACTTCACTTTAGTCAGTACATTTTATTAACTTCTCAGTTAAGCTTGCAATAAATGGAAAGCTTTTTACCGTAACCTAGTAACGAATTGACTTTATCTTAGCTCCGTGCGATTGTCTGCGCAACAGTACAATTCCAGGAACAAGAAATTTATTTGCTCAAGTAAACAAAAGAAGTACACAGCACGTGTACAGCATTAAATGCTCCGCCCTTTTTGAGTGTTTGAACAACTTTGTTGGCGCTAGTAATTGTTCCCTCCTTGATGAATTCAAGGGTCTGTTGTTGTAACGAACTTCGCCAACATTTATCGGCTGACCTTTTTGGAATTAACGAAAAGAAATTCGAAAACCTATCGCGAATCGACTTTCAAGATGGCGGAAAATATGATTGGCATGCAATGGAAAATTTCTAATTACGTTACGAAAGTATAAAATAGATGTCGCTAATAAACAAAAGAATTTCCAAATTTGTGCCAAGATTTCCCTATCTGCAGGCGGTGTACTTTGGTTACGAGGGAAAATGTCAAAGGAAACAACATTACAAGCGACACGTGTAAGGTCGCGAGTCAAATATGATTGGATGAGCAGGCCAAAGTAAATATTCCTAGTCTGCCTCGCTCAAAGGCTTTTTCCCTCATATTAGACGCAGACACAAGTAAGTAACCGAGCTGTAAGATAATTTTCCGATCAGCGATATCAAAGCAGTGAAGCGTCCTCAAAGCGAGATACGCATCCTCTCTGCAACTTCGCAAATTGGTATTTTTCGAGATATCATTAAAAGTTTCTTACATCAAACGGGCCCTTCTCAATGTAGGAATGTGTAAACTTAGCGGAGATATTGTTATGGACTTCAATTTAAGTTTAGGACCCAACATCTATTTGGGCCGAGTTTGGGAAAGAATTTCTTAATTTGGACGGAGCTTCTGGTCCCGACGAGTTTATTTAGACAAGTCACTTAATTTACAAACATGAGAAAGTACGCAATACTTCTAATTATTGCCAATTTAAATACCCTATTTCTTTCAAATAAACCTAAAACTAGTGTCATTAGTTAAATTATTGATTTTGACCGTCACAACATTAACACAACTATTATGGTGTCTATTAAAACATCTAACACAACTACTTATAAACCCTAATTACTCATGACATGTGAATGAAAATATAAACCTTAACCTAGTCTAAAACTTTCTCTATATATACCTCCAATCAGCCAATATTACATTCAGTCGGAACTAGAAGCCATATTAATTTAAAACTTGGCCGTGGGTCTGGTTTTTCATAGAATCCTAAACGAGAAAAGCCAATGGTTCCGAAAGAAGGAAGACGCTCAAATGACTAAGTAATTTCCTTTAGCGATGCCAAGCCTATTTCCAATCGGAAACTCTGCTGATAGCCTGTGGAGGAAAAAACATTGCGCAGACCATGTCAATAGAAAAACTGTGATTAAAATGGCTTTGAAGAAATCCTTTTGCATCTGTGATATAGCTATTTCATATGAAGATAATTGTTATTTCGTAGAATAGTATTTTAAGAGTAATCTAAGATCTTAATTAAAGGGACTACTACTACAAGTTCATTAACTTTAGCAGGTACAGCAAATTAATTAATCCATACGAATTTTAGTTTTATATTACTTATTATTTCAATTTACTCAAATAAAAGCAGAATTGCACAATCTATTTTGAAGACCGGTAAACTCTAAATAGACAATGTCAATTCTTATTCCGTCAATCAAGTCCCTTATGCCATGATCTTTCTCATTCTGGGAATCTGAATGACGAATGCTTTCAAATTTGTTTGGCAGACAAGTTGGCGTCGGGTCGTTATGGAAATGCGGTATTAAATAGAGTATCCAGTTACAGGAAAAGGGAGCAGATTTGACCCAAATTTGAGAGAAAATATTGAGCAACAACTATACTTATTCCGGATTGAACAAATGTGTTTTGGTTATGGGATGAGTTTAGGAATGTAACTTGCTTCTATCTCTCTAAAGAGAAAGTACAAGATATATTCACAAGCTCCCAAGAGGTGAATAGCACAGTAGATTCTAAAAACCTATCATATATAAATTTTTGCTTAAGTTAGGAACAATGCTATGAAGTTAACGAAAATATGTGATTGTGGCTTGCCCAAAAATATCCGAGGTAAACATGCATAGTATTACCTAGAATTATATTAAAAGGAGCATCAGTAAATTCATTTTCATTTCTAAAATTACTGTTTCCCAGTAATGTTGTTGATGTTGATGAAGGTAAGGTACAAACGCCAATTGAGGCGTTAAGAAAACGTTTCACCATTCAGTTCCAGTCAGCCCGAATAAGGACACAGAATAAACTGAACAATAAGCCTAACGAAGTGGAAAATGTAATAAGACAGAATCGTGTTAATGGCCCTACCCTGCCTAACGAACACTTTACAATTTTTCGAGACTTGCAAACGGGAATATTTTACAAGGAAACATTTCAAAATATCTGGGATAACCAATTCTTGAAATGTTTAACACAGGCCCCTTTTTGCGAGACGCTTGAGCTTTCAGTGATCTATTTAACCCCAGCTATAAATTAATTATATGAAATCGATAATACTGATCTCTTTATTTGTATATTATTTCTTTTAACAAAATCATAGGTTGCCCGTGAGTCCTAGGTTATATTTTGTCCATGGAATTATAGAACTCGAAGAACTAATGTTACAATTTATTGAGATGTAGTTTTTAGTAATGGTCATGTTAATACAGACTAAAATGACCTACAGTTAGTTACCTTTGCTTGACGGTCATTGACCAACGTAAGATGTTACCTGTATTAGGCAACGAGGTAAAACGTCTCTACAGGTACCTTAACAGTTACTATATCATATTCGCCTTATAAAAATAGTGACGTCATCACACAACCACGATTTGTCCAATGAGATTTAATAAGGGCTGTTTGCAATTGGTCAATGTGACTTGTTTTCTCATTATTACCGTCTCATTGGCCAGTTTAACCTCTGAACTTCATGACGTCATTGTTGACTTAACGCGAATAACCTATAAGTGCTAAAATAAGAACGACATTGACAAAATTGAAAATGTAAACTTAATTTGTTAGATATTTAGGCTCTTCTGTTTATTGGCCTTCGGATAAAGGAGACGATCAAGATAGATGTTATCTTTATGATCATCTTAGTACACGTAAAGATTACTTCATTTTACTCCGAGTTTTATTTCTTATTTATTTACTCTTAGTCACTCGCCGTGATAATTAGTAACGATGTCAATGAATAAGTAAATTTGATAAGATGTCAAATATTCTGTGTACTGCAAATAATATCTTATTATTGAATGACGTAATTTAGTCAATACTGTATATAGGTAGATGTAATGCTGTAAAAGGGTGACGTACCTATAACCTCTGAGTGTACGACGAAGTGTATGAGTGGCAAGTAAGCGAAAGTGGTTTGTCAGGATCGGGGAGCCATGATCTCTGCCTAACCCTCTAGCAGGAAACAGGCATGATGTGTATGTATATAAATTAATTATTATATTAGTTTTTACGTACAATAATTACAGATCAGTTCTGATCAAAAAACTTATAGCATTCGAGCATATTATAACATACATACCAATGTTCAGTTTTTCCTCATTCTTTTAATATGGGGAAGCTCTGGGGCGGTTTTTTCCACCTCATGATTTCCACAACATAACTTGTTTTGTCATACATTAACATTGGGAGGGAAATAAAGCTTCTTAACATCTTTCCCAACATTTTCCTATCTACATATATAGTTTTGCTTTTACTAGTAGTAGCTCTGAGCATTAATAAAATATTTATACATAATACCTAAGACTTATACAATAATCATAATTTATTTATTAAAAAAAGTATATTGACAAAGGGTGACGTTAGGAGTACCTATAACCGCAGAGTGTGTATGAGAAGATATATGAGTGTCAATGAAGCGAAAGTGGTGTGTCAGGATCGGGACAAATGTGGATCCGTGATCTCCCCTAAAGGGAATCAGGCGTGATATGTATATATGTATGTAATTATCCATCACATGAGTAAAGTAATGACAGCATTATCAACTATTCATTAGGCTATCCAAAAATCTATTCTATTCCTGTGTCGAATAGATATGATTTAATACATTCCGAACGCGAATCATGTTTTAATATCGAATACAGAATCGATATTCAAATCGTGTTAAGCTGAACGCATATCGTTTTGAATTTCGGTGAAAAGGTACTGGTCAAATTTACACATGTTACGTAATATTCTACGTTGTGTGAACCATTCGTTATCGTCACGAATATAACTCGTTTTGATATAGAGGTTTTCAGTGCAGAAGGATTACCTGTTTGATCATATTATCTGTGTCTACTTTACGTAATAATACCAAATATACTTATAAATGACATCGTTATAGAGTCTAGAGATTTTTAATAGTCTGTTAAGTTTGAGTATTTAATAATCGGTAACCAAACAGTTAAAAGAGATAAGTAGTCAATGACTAAAGCTATACACATCATACAAGATACCCTATAGGTGAGGTAAGCAGAGATCGCATATCCACAAAAAATACTTTCACTTGATTGACTTCCATAGGATATACAACTCCTCATACACTCTCAGCGTTTCTGTATAAAATACATTAATACTAAAGACTTAAACATAATAATTTACTACTATACATACATTCACGTTTGTACGTCCCCAACGGGAGAGGCAGAGACTATCAATCGCTACCTGCAACGTTCTTAACAAATCTCTCTTGCTTCACTCACACCCATTAACCATTAATTAATTTATTACTAGAAGGTAGTAAACATGATTGTTTTCGACCAGGCGTACATGACTTGGGGCAGGTATCCAAATTTCATCATCAAAACAGACTATGCAAAGAGGATTTAAGTCTGGGGCCAACTGCGTAAACACAGATTAGCCCAACTGTGGAGAACTTAGTCTGTGTGCACAGAGAGATAACTGAAAATTCGGTTTAAATAAAAAATACGTTTCTTTTATATATTCTGTGTGTGTGAGGTGTATGAGTGTCAATGAAGCGAAAGTGGTTTGTCAAGATCGGGAAAGAAGGGGAGCCGAGATCTCTGCCTATCCCTCTACAGGGAATCAGGCGTGATGTGTATGTCTATCCGTGTGTAATATACTGAGGTAAAGAGTTGGTGGTTTTAGTTACTTGTAAAGTTAAAGTGTCTGTTATTAAATAATGGCGTTATTTCTACAAAAGCTACATAGTATTATACATATGTATAGTTAAGGTAAGATCTTATTGTATAATTTTTTATATCTATTAAAGTAAATATGACTACGGATTTAATTTATCAGTTACTGCTCTGTTACGAAAATTTTATCTTAATTATCCTATTCAAAATTCTCATACCATTAGGTACGGCAGAAGTTTTTAACTGTATTAATATTACCGTGAAATCAAAATCCAACTACATTTTATGCTAAGAGTACTCTGCTTCATAAACTATAATAATAAAGCTTTTAATATCTAAAATATTACAAGTAAAAGTTTCATACAAATCCCAACATACATTTAGCTTTCAGAACATAACTTTGTACCCATTCCCTAACAGGATTGATTACCGTTAACCAGTCTAGCGAGAATTGGACCGCATGAAAACTCCACGTACATTCGAAACTAATATAACAGGATTCGATCCGGCGGAAAATGGATCCAATTTTCGTAGCAGTTTTGCAAAAAGAACCCTTTTGGTTTACGAATTGTTACTAGTGACATCTTTTGTGTTGTGACGACAAGATATCAAAATTATACCGATATATTAGTACGTATGTATGTTTATAAATATGGCTCGTAAAATTCGTAAAATATTAGTATTCAATAAACCTAACTATATTATTATCTTTTTAAATCAAAACAGTCATGCAATCCATGAAACGACTACATTTTTTTTTATGACTATCATAATATATACATTTACACAACTTCACTGACACCCTCCTTCAACTTAACATAGTTACACATATTCAGTAGATTTGATTATAACTCATATATCTTATAACTATTAAGCAAACACTAAGAGCTACTATTTCCACACACCCACTAGTTCCATCTACAATTTCCTATCACAAACTACTCCAACCCCACTGTTACTCCTACCTTAAGCGAGGCCATGTCAGAGACTGAGCGGTGCGTCTGGATGGTCTCCAGCTGGTCCAGGCACCAGTCCAGCTCTTCAACCGTCTCCAACGCCAGCTTCATGTACGCCTCATCTGGAATGGGGGAACATATGGCTTAATAAAGATGATATACTACATATATTGCTATATTGTAACAATAATAAGTCACAGCTATATTGAAAAAAGGTGACATTAGGAGTACCTATAACCGCCGAGAGTGTATGAGAGGATGTATGAAGATCAATGAAGCGAAAGTGGTCTGTCAGGATCGAGACAAATGGGGATCCGTGATTTCTGCCTACCCCTCTACAGGGAATCAGGCGTGATGTGTATGTATGTAATAAGTCATATAACAGTCAGATAGACGCCATATTGATAAAGGGTGACGTTAGAAGTAAAGCATCAACGAGTGTGTGAGAAGGTGTATAAGTGTCAATGAAAGAAAGAAAGAAAAATTTTATTCACTGATCTGTAAGTACATTTTGACATCACACTATTATATACAAACTTAACACAACAACAATACATATAAGGAGTAGGCACTTGATGCAGTGAAAATGTGCTGTCTCAGTATTTCATGTAGCTAAGCTGCATCACTGATCCTCCGACAGTACCCAAATCAAAGTCTGTCACCAGTTGCATATTCTAATAATAATATTTATTTACATTAGGACATATATATATTCTATATATATTCTACTCTATATTTATACACAATGTAGCGAAAGTGGTATGTCAGGATCGGGACAAGTGGGGATCCATGATATCTGCCTACTCTACTGGGAATCAGGCGTGATGTGTATGTATATATAATAACAGGAAAACATGCCACGATCCTTGAAAGCATAAATCTCGGAATATTTTCTCGAATTTATGTAACAATACATCTTTCCGTCCTAAGAGCTAGCAGGAAGTAAATTGCATCTTGTTTATCATAATCACTTGAATTATGTCTATTTGCCTTCACATTGTTTTTATATTTGACCTCTAACGTATTAACATGTGATTTATACAGTTTCCTTATTTTATAAAGTCTTCGTGATAATTGTGGTAATAAACAACAATTTTAAGTCCTGTGTACTTGTTACGATGTTTATTATAATTATATTATATTAGTAGTACTAATATTCATGTTAATATTTTAATAAAACAATAACAGTAATTTCTTTATGATCAAATAAAAATTATAAACTTAAGGTACAAATAAAAATTAAATTATATGGAAAATATCTTTAAAGTCTATTGTCGTCTAACGTCTATCTGAATGTTACATGTCATATTGGGCCGGCCCCTACGTAACCGCTCTTCCACTTCAAAAATATGTATGTAAGATATATAGTGATGTTTATGTATCTTGGTCGGAGTACGATCACGCGCTTGCTGTGCAAATATCAACAAGATTATAGGCTTTAAGATGTTAGATAAAACAATGACTTTGCATCTTTTGAAAGATTGAAATTCTTTTCGTTGCCATAGTTACGAATATTGACCTTGTGCTATCATGATAGGTAGGTTTTTCAAATACTTATACGTATTCTCAAGTTCAAACATGCATCTCTATTAATCAGATATTTAGGGTCTTTAAGGCCGGCCCAACAAAACACATGACAGTCAGATAGACGCTATATTGAAAAAGGGTGATGTTAGGAGTATCTATAACCACCGAGTGTGTGTGAGAAGATGTATGAGTGTCAATGAAACGAAAGTGATCTGTCAGCATGATCAAACAAATGGGGATCTGATATCTGTACCCGTCTACAGGAAATCAAGCCTGATGTGTATGAATGTATGTATTAGGGTCTTTACACACTTATTATCAACACTTTATAAATGTTTATTAAAATCACAAATAACTGAGTTTTCGAATACCTATTCGATAAGTACAACCATAGGTTAAAGATACGACACACACCTTCCGTTGCCTAGCAACAGAAAACAAGCGATAACAATACGGATGTTGTTAAAAAAGAAGCGCGCCTGATAACCAATGATTCACAAGTAAGCAATATGTCAATACATATATCTGTGATAACTCAAAGGTCTTTCGCAATCTCTGACCTTCCAATAGCATTACAGTTCAACTGTAGTCACATAGTCTCTGCACGATAGTCTCTCGTGATGTGTGACGTCACTTACAGACACAACAATTACATGTGTGGAGAGATAATATTGTTTTTCGCTTAAGGGTTAACATAACTGGTTGAAAAGTGAACAATGTCAGAGTATCTTTTTGATAGGGAAAACCCAATTTCGTAATAACAGGGTTAATATATCTAAAGATAAATTTATAACCTATAGGAACTGGCTATTACCTATCCCGAAGGTTAGGCAGGTTTCCTCACGATGTTTTAGATATATTTATATATTTTAAATTTAGGTTGGTTTCAAGGTTGCAAATTATGCAAAAATAAATCCTTCTTGGCGGCAACCCTAATAAGAATTATTTAAATCGGTTTGAATTTAAATTAGCTTTTTACTTCATTTTAAGAATATACAAAGAGTAAGTTATATAAAAGTACAAACTTTAAATTTTCCTTGTTTGAAGTAGAATATATTAATTATATAGAATAAGAAAATATATTAATTCTATAACAAATTATAGCTCTTACTCTCTTAGGACTAGTTTTACTACAGCATTATTATTCCATAAAAATAGTTATGCAACCGAAAACCAATTAATTAATTTAAGTGTTGCTGGTTAATAATCCAAGTCAAACAATTTATCCGAAGCCTTAATCCAGCCGAATTGTAAATCCGCGTACAGATTAATTAAAAACCAGTAAAGCAGCGAAACACAGACTAAACGATAAAACGAAGCAGCCTTATTAAATATTTAATTGGAGCCGGTTTAATAACGCAAAATTGTTCTGTAACGAAAAACCTAAATCATCAGGCAAATTAAAACGGGAAATTCGAGCAGAGATCTGACAGACGAATCACCATTTCACAAAATTGATAAAGCTCCGTTTGGACTGCTTAATGCAATTATCATTTTCTATCAAAAGGATTTACTGACTTTTAAAATGTGCCGATACAGCCTTCCTTTCTCCATGAATAGGTGACGATTTGCCTTTATCGCTACACCGTTTGTATATACAATAGAAGCTCGTTACCGAAGGAAGGTTCACGGCTAGTGTATTAATTAACATTGTTTGTTATAATCCCATCAGCGATTCTCTAAGCAAATCAGTTTGGGGACTTGCCCCTTAAGCACCTTGCAAAGCTAAATCCGTTTGTTCGTTAATTCTGCATTGCTACAGATTATATTACTATGAATAATTTGTGTCCTTGTTTGGTTAAAGGATGTTTATATTATGATGATTTGTTCTGTCAAACGATTGTGAACTATACATGTGTCATGTTTTGAGATCATCTCTAAAAACAAAAGAAATTGATTGAGTTAGTAACATTCTGAAACTAGAATCGACGATAGGCTATTACATTGAATGCCATCTAAAAACTTAGTGTAGAGATATAAAAATAAGTACCAGCGTAGCGTAGCTTATTTACACTTCAGGGGTGTACCCTGAGAATAAAATACAGCTATAGTGCAAGGCTATCTTTTTAATACTTCATAATCAATTGAAAAATTATTGATTATACGTCGGAATTCATATGAGAGAATACTCAGACAAATAATCAAAGATTTATTAATCATGCACTTCATTCGATAGACTCTATAATTACTCTTGACCCCTTCCACTGATAAACCCACACCCTTTGCTAGTATGATGATACACGTGGCACTCTTAAAATAGAATTACATTACAAATTTACGTATTTCATCAGTAATTAATAAGGCTAATTGGTATTTTATTTTTGTATTTCTGACCCGTATAAATATCCATATATTGTAAGAGTATTTTTAGTATTATCAGGAAGTTCTTATTGGAAATATGCAGCATAAAAGGTTTAACGCTCCAACGTTCGGTATATCTAATTAAGGATAATTATATCGATGTGTTATTTATATACAGTTTCTTTATAAACGTATTAACGTAAGTCAAATACATAAAAATTAGTAGCATAAGACTCATATATACACAGCTAAGAAAATAAACATAATACTCTTGTCCGGCGCAAAGAGTCTTTGAAAAAGAAGGTTGGAAACGAAGTTAGAAAAAGTTGTTCATCATGTTATCTTCGTCGCAGGATAATTAGTCTGGGACGAGCTGTCGTAATCAGGGACGTAAAGGGAATGCTAACTAGCTACCTTTCTTCCCTACATATCGTAGGAGATGACTAAATGACTAGGGTCAACGGAATCTATCGAGTAATGAGCTTGTAGTTCTTCAAAGGCAGGCATTTTGTAAAAGGTAACTACGGTGGAATAAAGTCAAAGTCAAATGTTTTTATTCAACATAAGTACAAGTACAGTACATTCATTGAAAGTCAAAACATTTGCCTGACACTGGTTGTCTCTTGATATTGAAATTCTACCGTTGGTTCGGAAGGTTGGCTTGGTTGGCTCGGAGAAGAACCAACAAGAAACTCCAGCTTTCAGGAGTTTTTGCCCAGTGCCAGTTACAAAAACAAATTATAAAGAAACATAATTATCTTTGCATATATATATAGTATAATCTCGAAACAATGTGCTGGTAACCTGTCACCAATGTTCCATATAAATACTAGGATAACCTCGATATGTATGTTAAAGATAGATGATTAAAGAGATAGTGTCTCTAAGGTTATGTAAAAGATGAATGATAAGCCAAGATTATTTCGGCTAATAAGAAAACGCGATACATCTTGGCACGATAGTATTGGTTCGCCGAAAAATCATGTGTCATATTCTTCTTAGTCATTTTGGACGAGGTTACATTATCTGAGATAATTTTATATCAACGTGACGAGTAAAAATTAACAAGTATTTTAAAAATTTGAGCGTTTTTCTGTTTCGTAATACGGGAAAGCTAGGAAATATATAAAATACGTACGTATATTGAAAATCTAACATTTTATATTAGATTTAATTCGACGTAGCTTAGTTGTTTGGGGCTTTACTCTCTATCGAGGGTACAGGGTTCAAATCCCACTTGAGCATGTACCAATGGAAATTTCTATGTACATTTTCGTAATAAAAATACATTTACGAAATGTGTCGAATACTACGGTGAGGGAAAACATCGTGAGGAAACCTACCTGTTCCCCGTACAGGTAATAGTTAGTGCTAGTAAATGGCGACATGGCTTACCAACTGTCACATTGAGTACTTACTGACTATCTGGTCAACACGTGGGTTTGAGGTGGCCATAGAAGACTACCCCGCAAGGGTTAATGGTCGTGAATGCGTTTGTTTTTTTTGTATTAGATTTATTAAATAAATTTATACTAATATTCTATCATAGTATCTTTCTTATCAATTGATCGCAATACATGAAAGAGACATAACAATTTTATACGTTCACACCACTTTTGTTTTATTTCTACACAATAAAATTTAAGCGATACTTTTGTGGAGATTTACAACCTACTCTTATAGTATGAATACACTCGCAATAAAACATACTCTTATTCTTGTTTAACGGTACACGTGTTTAAGGTTAAAACATTACTTGTCTTATAAATTATGGTTATGATTTCTCTTTCAATGTAATAAGCATATAATATTACTTTTGTTTTATTTCTACACAATAAAATTTAAGCGATACTTTTGTGGAGATTTACAACCTACTCTTATAGTATGAATACACTCGCAATAAAACATACTCTTATTCTTGTTTAACGGTACACGTGTTTAAGGTAGTTAAAACATTACTTGTCTTATAAATTATGGTTATGATTTCTCTTTCAATGTAATAAGCATATATATAATATTACTTTTATTGAAGGATTTCGATATAACAAGAATTAATTACTAACTACCGTTAAAGGATTAGATTAAAAATTAACTAATAAATATGTATACTGTATACTAACAACCACTAAAGGATTTACAAATCACTCAATGAAAATCAAAATACGAGTAATCAACTAGCATCTTCAAAATGACACCTGTAGCTACTACGAATTTGTGCTGTATTTAAACGTATTGATTTAGATTTATAAAAATATACATGATGTTTATCTATGAAACGGAAAAGAGAATCAAAAGATTACTTTAGTATTTTCACGCGTTTTAAAGTCGAATATTGCGAATTTATGAGTATTCTATGCATTTTAGTGGTTAAGGCTTTTGAAGATTCGTTCAATAGGTATTATATTGATTAATTTTGAAGCTGTACTTACCTCCAGGGTTAAGATTTTTGGGCTGGGGCGTGACCGCACTCGCCGCGCCCGACGATCTTCGAGATCTGTGGACAAAAGGCACATTTTACATTACATACTTATAACATTTTGGTGTGAACAGAACATGGGAGCTATAAAATAAAACTCAAATGATTTTATTCAATATAAGTACAAGTACAGTACATTTATTGAAATTCAAAACATTTGTCTGACACTGGTTGTCTCTTAGCATTATAATTCTACCCTTAGTATCATGATATCTTACAGGTTACTATTGAGCATCAATATTAGGGTTTTTATGTCATATGAAGCATTTGGATAACGTTGCTAGTCCATCACCCAGTAGACTCAATATACTCTTAGTCCCTTAGTCCTACGATATATCGAGAAGAACGGCAGCTAAGTATCATTCTTTTTACGCCCCAGATTAGCACGGGACAAGTGGAAGCAATACTTGTAAAAGGTACTCTATGTCGTGTAAGTACAATACAGTTTAGTAAAATGCTACTAGGTACCTCTTTTAGACATTGTTAAAGGCACAGATATAAAAATACTATTCAAGTTGTTACAGATAAAAAAATAAATTCTTAATGAACTGTATAAGACTAGACTTAAAAAAATTTACATTAAAATATAAATATATCTATTTTTCTTTTCGATACATTGTAAGAGATAAGACTTAAAAGAGATTTAACATTAAAATAATACAGGTACATCTTTGTCCCCTAACAGCTTAGTTCCTAGAAATCTTTTGTTCAAGATCCCTTCAAGATTGTCTTAATTTCCGGAGTGCTCAGAGACTTGGGTGACCAAAATAAATGGAATCTCTTAAGGACTGTATGCCATTACATACCTTATATTTAAGGATAGTTTTAAGAGATTCGCGAAATATACTCATGATTAATAAGCAAAAGTTAAACTTACATTAAAGCGAAACTATGTGATTATGCCGATGTGTGTATTTGTTAAGATAATTTAGTTGTATATGGAACAAATCCATAATATTTCTTACATGGATAAATTTATAAATAAGCATACATAAATATACATTCACGTCCCTTAATTCCTTTTGAGGTGGATAGAACCTCATAGACATGATAATATCTCCTAGGTCACTGTTATCATGAATATTCATTCGATGGGGTATTGATGTTATTTGAAACATTAGTGACAGGTTGCTAGCCAATAGTTTAATTCATTCCATTTACCCCTAGTCCCTTAGTCGCCTTCTACGACATACCGGAAAGAACGGTAGCTAGTTAGCATTCTTTTTACGTCCTAAACTAGCACGGGAGCTCATCCTTAATATTCCTAGTTTCTCGAAACCTAGTTTATTCTCATTCCTAGTACTTGAAAACACATTTATTTCGCTAATACCCATACTAAGAAGATCCCAGCTTCAATCAAAATTTATACGTGGAACATCAAAGTGCAGATAGTTGAAATATAATCTCATAAGACCGTCTCACACCTCGTATAATGCTCAATTTTCAAGCCGCAATCTCACAGGAATATGAGCCTCACACTATATCCATGGAAGCTTATCCTACGCATAGTTTTGTGCAAAAGGAAATAATCTTGGATTATTATAGCCAGCATCGAATGGATGCGAACGGCCACTGACAGGGAGAAGTGGCGTCATTTGGGGGAGGCCTATCTCCAACAGTGGATTGATACAGGCCGATGATGATGATGATGATTATAGCCTTTTAACTATTAATAAAAACTGGGGTAACAGTTGTATCTTTGATGACCTCCGTGGCGCGTTTTTTAACCACCTAAACCCTAATCGTGAGGTCCCGTAAATTCCCGGTGGAGGCACAGTTAAGAAGTACACTTTTCTTCTGCTTTTCAGTCAGGTCATTGAATTGAATTTATATAATTATATATATATATATATATATATATTATTAAGACTTGTGTCAAGGGTACTAGTCAACGTATATTCAAGAAATATATATGTACATATTATATATAATTTACAATTACATGTAAGAGATCAGGGTAGTAATTAATGTGTGTTTTCAACGCAAAACTGAATATAAGTAAATACGTCTTTTCATTTTCAATAGTGCTTCTCATTCAAACTGAAATCCATTGAATTGAATCGAGACGAGGGAAACATTCACGATGCCAACTTGCATTGAATTTCTGGCTAATTGGATGAGATTCAACAAAAAGGTGTATGAAAGGAGGTGTATAATCTAAACAATATGAAAAATATATACGGGTAGAAAGATGACAATATTATTTATGTTTTAAACACAAAGTCAAACGCGTTCATGATTATTAACTCTTGCGGGGTAGTCAGAGGTTCAGGTTTCCATCTCCACAATTGCAAAGGTAGTAATTCTATGTCCATCTCGAACCCACGCATTGACCGGATAGTCAGTAACCAATGTGACAGGTGGTAAGCCATGTCGCCATTCACAATCACTAACTATTGCCGGTTCGGGGAACAGCTAGATTTCCTCACAATATTTTATTTTATGTATATTATTAAAATAGGGAAAGTTAGCGCCTGTTGATAGAGCACTACCTACTCCGTAATTATAACACCTGAATCTCTGACTACCCTTGAGGTATAATGATATTGTCTGCATGTATGCATAAAGTTCACCTACAAACCACAAGATCAAATTGGTTTGTCATCCCTTCACATTGTAAAGGATTCAATACAAAAATATTCCCTGAATTCAATAGACACAAATAAGCTCACGACTCACAATTGTGTAGGACGGATAGAGATGTGGTGAATAAGAAAGTTCTTTTCAAACATGAATATTGAAAAGCTACAACAAACTTGCAAAGAATAGAATGTATTGGGTTGAGATTGAATTTGTTGTTGTTGTTATACAAACATACACATCACGCCTGATTCCCTGTAGAGGGGTAGGCAGAGATCATGGATCCCATTTGTCTCGATCCTGACAGACCACTCTCGATTCATTGGCACTCATACTCGGCGTATAATATGTATAATATATATGTATGATAATACATCTTCTCCTAATGTATATGTATGTATGTATTTATAACTGTGTTGTTTTGTTTAATTATATCATTTGAACTTTTGAGGCAATCAAAGGTTCTATCTCAAGTAATAAGTAGGCTTCTCTCATTGTTTAGTAATTATTTTGTATTGAAATGGGCATGTTTTGTAAGATCTATGTAATTTATAGCCGCTAACAGGTATAACCCAATAAAAATTAACTTTTTAATTCTTTATTATATTTTAGTACATTAAGTTCATTAATTATACAATTAATTATTCATTATAAACGACTATAATAGTTCACTAATTCACTTTTTACTACCTTTGAATATCTCAATTTTCTATAGTTTAATTTTCGATCATTTCATTACTTATGATAATAAATTAATAACCAATGACACCAATATTAACAAAGTTCCTTTTGATACACTCATTTTCGATCTAGTATACATACACATCACGCCTGATTCTCTGTAGAGAAGTAGGCAGAGATCACGGATCCCCATTTGTCGCGATACATACAGACCACTTTCGCTTCATTGACACTCATACATCTTCTCACACACACTCATTTAGGATCAACTATATATTGTCGCCAAAGTACTATCTACCCAAAAAGAGAAACAAACGTGAGTATAAATACGTACATACAATACATTTCAAAAGGATATGCCTAAAGCGGATCACGTAATAAGATTGGGTCTTTGCGAAGAAAGTTATTTACACCCGGTTGCCATGGAAACGATCTCCTATGCCCTTATTGACAACCTTCTGAAATCTGATTTTATTTGATCTCATATCGAGCGAATTGGGAGATTATATGGAAATGTATTTACGTATGTATGTTGATGTTCCGAACCAGTATTAAACGTAGAACATACATAAACTTACATTAAGTTACAACTTTATTCCGTTCGTAAATCGCTATAATTATGCCCCGTCTAGAAACATTAATAGCATGCTAACTAGCTACCGTTGCACGTCGTAGGGGTGAGTAAGGGAGTAGCAACCTGTTACCAATGTTCCATATGTCACCACAAGTACAATATTTGCAAAAAGATGTCCTAGAAAATACAAAATTTCTGTGATTCTGTCCATCTCGATAGAGATTGAAGGATGTGAATGTATAAATGTATGTGTGTGTAAATTGCTAAAATTTAAAAAAGATGTTAACGCATGGTGCAGTCTTGTCTCTTTTAAAAATGTATTAAAAACGTAAATACATGTTTCCTTTAGACTGAATAGGTTAAGATTTTCTGCAGTGTTCTTTTATGATCAAATTAAGCTCTATAGTCACCTAAGTCAGGTATTAAACCCTTGTTGTATTATATAGGTACCGACTAAGATATATGCGACTTAAAGTCATAAATAAACTACAAAGTCGACAATACATCTATCATATAACAAGTTAGAAATGAAAGCGCCACACAAAGTTGTATCTTTTCAAAAGCGTCTAAGGATTTCATATTTATATTGTATCCCAGATTTAGAGGGAAAACTTTTCTACGGTTTTCGTTGAACGACTACAGTTAAGAGTAACTTTCGCGGAATGGTTAGGGAAGTTTCCTTTTTGAGATAGCGTTGTGGACGGTATAGTTAAGGAACATGTGACTGTCACTGCGGGAATACTTAGAAGATTGCGTGAATTTTCAATGGTATGGCTTGGTTCTTTATAAAATGAAGCTGATTGAGGTAATAGTTAGTAATAATAGTTATTTGTATATAAAAACATGTAGACAGAATACAGAAAGTATGAGCTATCATTCTATATTATATAACTATAATATCTCTTCGGTACTCGTAACCTTTATAAAACTAAATTGTATTGTTTGTGATCACAACTTTTCTACCAAAATCTCCTTAAACATTCTTATTGAGGCAGGACGGCTACTAACTACTTATAGTTTGAATTTCAAACGTATGTATATAGTATATATACATAGTGGAATATCTTGAAATTTAGGAGAAGAGCACTTTAACGCATTCGCAAAAATAGCACAAATTTTTCACCAAACGTCTCAATAAAACCCTAAAATACGTCACGTGTCAACATACACGCGTGTCTCAACAGTTTTATTGACTGACACAACATTATTGGCGGGTTGTTATTCCACCTCGTCTCATTGGGGAAAACCGACTAGGCCATGTGTGCAGTACACTCAACGTTTGTACAAGCAGAGTTTATTTAATTGACTCTTAAAACTTTTTAAAAGGGATCCGCATGGAAAAAAGCTTTTAGATAAAATAGGTGTTTGTTTTCAGTGTTTTAACTAAATGCGATTTTGTGATTAATTTACTATCTACATAGTGAAATGGATTGTACAAAAGTTGATATACTCGTTATGTTATGTATTTTTAATTGTAATTGATTAAAAACTGTTTCCTGTGATATTTCTAGTATATTAATGTTATATAATCAAATATTGTTTAATATTTACGATTCAAAGTTTACTCATACTAGATACTGCAACAATTTCCACAAGAAACCAATTTTAGAATTAGTTTCAATCATAATTCATTTGCTTAAAAGTAGCTTAAAAAATTGCGGAACCGTTCTCAAATCTATTTTACAACATAATTAGGTATATCACCTAATGAATGCAGGTGATTGGGAATTACCAACTCTTGGGTATTACCCCACAGTCGTGTCGAACAAACAGTGACACTCGATCTCACGTCAAATATTTAATATTTTTTTCCTATTTAAACGTTTTGTAAACACCAGAATACAGGCTGTTGCTAAAAGGAAGTAATGCAGAGTTTATGTATCGAAACACTAACAAAATGCATGTTAAGTATAATTAAATGCAGACACATTTATTAGGACACATAGATCTTAACCCTTTACACTAATTTCAGAGATGCTTAAGACCCATTTTTCCAGATACCCAATTTGATTTAAATAATAATCCGTCTCAATATCATGCAAGGTTTTCATAGAAGAAAGGTTGATAACCGGCTAGAAACCTTTTCCCGATAGTTATGTTAAAAATTTGCCAGGAACTCTCATTAATCTGAGATTCTATCTACCCTGAAAGGTGTTTAGAAACGAGCGTGTAAATACATATGTTGTTTAACGTATACTAGTATGAACAACTCTTAAAAACAAAACAATCCCTGCCATTCGTATATCGATATTATCAAAACTCTAACACCTACTAACCACTTTACATCCAACAAAGGGCTAGTCACCTAGGCGAGGCTAATCCGAAAAGTTCCATCAATCGCGCACGTCACTATCGACCCATATAAGGCAGCAAACAAAGAATATCACTCAAGCCACTTAACAGCTGATCGATGTCGTGATATTCTTGTGCGAGTGTCACGTCACTAAAACGTCACCGGACTGTGACTAATGAAACGTGGTCCAGGAAAGGAGGTGGCAGTTTAGAAAATGGGACAAGGAGTACTGGATATGTGTCTTGTCTTCTTAAATCGGTATGTGTTCCTGCATATCCTATTAGGGAATACAATATAAATCCGTCATCCGTGTCAAATTTTATCGAGAAAGTCTTATATGTATTTTTTATATCCATAGAATATACTGCCACACTATTATTACAGATGATTCAATTATAGTTTTTAGTTGGTATTGAAGTTGTGGTATTATGGTTATGTACGTACTAATACTATTCCATTGCCGGTCTTTGTCACTTGCATTGTGCATCTGCCTACTTTTTACGATTGCCATACTCGTGATGCATTTTTATTAATATTTTTTAACACTGTTAAAATATTTTGATATACCAGATCCATAAATTGTTACATCACGGTATCTATTATGCATTTTAGCCTTGAGCTTCAATGCGGGCATTATCTCTAATCACTTAGCAAAATAGCCACATTTGTGTTAGTACGTAAGTGACCTTATTTTTATGTACTCTAAGGTTTAGTTTAGACTGTGACGTTATAAATTTAGGATTCGTATATTTTTACATAAATTGTATTAAATAAATTCATGTACATAGATATGTAATAATGTCGATGATTCCGTGTATTTTGACCGAAATCTATTCACCGGATAATATGCAATTAACCTAAGTACGTATATTGCAGCATTATAGTCATTTTGAATACTAGGCTAGCTTAAAAAACAAGTGGGTTCCCTCACATAAATTATTTCTAATCAACGCTCCCCATAATTTATGTAATATATATTTATTAAGAAAAATGTACCACTTGAGTTAGATTTATTGGTAATAGCATGGTAATAGCTGTCAAATAAACCCAAAAAATTTAGTAACAGACTCCCTAGTTTATTATCTTATATGTATAATTATGCTAGCCAGATTCAATACCCATAGCAAGGAAACAACAAAACATACGTTTTATACCTTCCCAGTTGATCCAATATAACTTTTACGATTAGATTCACCAAACAGCCACAAACGTAAAGCCAGCGCTTCATTATTCATCAAAATCGAAACAGAAGATATCGATTTCCCTAATTAGTTTTCAAAGTTATTGAAATTGCAAACTTTGGCGATGTTACAAGTTTTCTTACAAAGGTTGCTTGTATCGGTTAGGCGAGGTGATCGACAGATCGCTCCAGAAGTTTCTACAATACCTACGACTCATAATTGAGATGTAATTAATTATTTGGCCAAGAGTTTAGACTGTTTGTAAAACATTTTAAACTTGTATGCTCAAACATTGAATAACTGAAGGATTTTAAAACAGAGATCTCAAGTTCAATTATAGGGGAATTTAAGACGCAGTTTATGTAAGTGTAATATTTAGTAATAATGACACTGATCTGTATTTATTTTTATTCAAATAACGATTTACCCCAAACATGTTTTATAAAGATAATTTCGTCATGAGCAAATGAATACGTTTTAAAACTAAATTAGATGGCTTCTAGTTAATTATCTAGTATCATTATACAAATGCTTACAAGCGAAACGAGAACAGCAGTATTGGTGTCGTATTTTGTGACTAGGACCTCTGATCTCTACCTACCTTTTGAAAGGAAAATGGAAAATGTCAACAACAAGGTATTACAAACAAGGTATTACAGTTGTAAAGTACATTTATGTTTATTAAGCATCCTACTCATATTCATACTATTACGTGCCTATTAACTCAGATGACAGTACAACATAACTGCATCGTTACACAAACTACTGTTTATTACAGCCTCTAGTATGCAATAAGAGTCACTTTTGCTTGCATTGCCTGTGACCACGCCTCTAATATTGTTTGTGATTGACGTACGTGCGCCGAGCGAAATCAACCTCTAAATAGCCTTGTAAAGATTGCTGTTATGTTTTCGGTAGAGATGGGTAACGTCGTTGTACTTGCTAATTGGTAAATACTGGTATATGTTTATTCAACAGTATTCGTTATGTAAACATGTTAAATAGTAGAATAAATGGCTTTTATCATCTAGTGGGGGGTCACTGGTAAATCCCATGAAATTAAATGTGGAACGTCCCGTTAGAGTCTTCGAAAATATATTAACAACTGATTTTGAATTATTTGTTGGTATTAGGTATTTCTTAAGAGGTGATTATGTCCGTGTATAAACACTATAGGCTTGCTTAGATATTAATTTGAGATTGAATAGTTTATTTCTGCTTCATAAGTATATGCTAAATATTATATTATATCAATACTTAATTTTGAATTGAAATTAATTAAAAATCCTCATTAACTTAAATAAATAGATCATATGGTGCAATATAACGAAGAACGTCTTAATTACTGTCATACATACATTAAACCCTTACCCAGTATTTACCCAGTTCAAACCTTACTCAGTATTTCCCATCTCTACTAAGAACCACATACGAGTGTTTAATTTAAACTCGTGCTATTAACTCTACGACGGCAAATAAACAAAATGTTCTGACATAACGCTCTGATATTACATACTAACATGCATTTTACGTACATATTTTCTAAAGGGGTATGCAGAAACTTAATTGGTAGGGTTTACCAAGGTCTATATCGTTTAGGGCCAGCCCAATAAGACATAATGATGACACATGATAAGTCAGATAGACGCTATATTGAAAAAGGGTGACTTTAGGAGTACCTATTACCGCCGAGCATGTATGAGTGTCTATGAAGCGAACGTGGTCTGTCAGGATCGGGACAAATAGGGATCCGTGATCTTTGCCTACCCCTCTACAGGGAATCAGGCGTGATGTGTATGTATCAAACATTTAGTTTAATCAATAGGAGATATTTCATAATTTTCACGATTTAAATGTTGGGTTACTACCGACTTTTCAGTACGATAGGGTTCAGAGCGGTTTAAGCTCCAACCACTGTTGTACTGTGTAGAAACGGACTTCCATCATTAAGTTAGTAGATGTTATTTCACTGACCTTATATTATGCTCATTTATAGGTTTGACATACCTACATACACATGGTTAGTTAGAATAACAGTTTCTTGTGTAACACAATTCACATATAGCCTTTTATAGGGGATAAGAACGGAAATGAATTAGGAAAACAACGTACAATCTAAAACATCTCAGTTAGTTTACTCTCAGAAATTTAGATCTTTAGTGGTTCCCTCTAAATTTCACGTTCAGATTACCACCCTTCTACACCAATAGACTCCATTTATCCTAAATTACACATTTACGAAATGCATTAAATACTACGGTGAGCGAAAACATGAGGAAACCTTCCTCCGCGAACAGGTAATAATGCTTGTAAATTGCGACATGGCTTACCTGCCATTGAGTACTGACTATCTGATCAACACGTGTGTTCGAGGTGGCCATAGAATTACCTCCGCAATTGCGGAGATGGACACCTGAACTTTTGACAACCTCGCAAGGGTTAATGATCGTGAACGCATTTGTCTTTTTTTAAAAGAAGAGAACTTTAACGCATTCGCTCTATGAAGACCTAAAATACGTCACGAGTCAACATACACGCGTGTCTTAAACAGTTTTATTGACTGATAACACAATATTACCTCGCAAGGGTTAATGGTCGTGAACGCGTTTGTCTTTTTTGTTAATCCACTAGCGACCCGCTCCGGCTTCGCACGGGTTTAAACTATATAGCCTAATCCACTATTTAATGGATGTTATTATACATATAAACCTTCATCTTGAATCACTCTATCTATTAAAAAACCGCATCAAAATCCGTTGCGTAGTTTGAAAGATTTAAGCATACAAAGGGACATAGGGACAGAGAAAGCGACTTTTTTATACTATATAGTGATGACTAAAGAAGGAAGGCATATAGTTAAAAGACGGTACTCACTTGGCGACGGGCACATTGGTGAGGCTTAGGAAGTTGTTGCGGACGCTGCGGAGGCTTGCCAGCACCTGCGCGAACGGCGTCACTATCAAGTCCTCGCCATGGCTGGAACAACGAGAAAAAATGGGTTAGGATTATATGTAATCATCAATCAGCCTGTATTAGTCCACTGCTGGACGTAGGCCTCCCCAAGGGTACGCCACAAAAGATGATCTTTCGTGGCCCTCATCCAGCCACTACCAGCAACCTTCTTGAGGTCATCGGTCCACCTGGCAGGGGGGCGTCCTACACTATGTTTGCCGAGACGTGGCCTCCACTCAAGAACCGCTTTACTCCAGCGGTCGTCGGTTCTACGACAGACGTGGACGGCCCAATGGCCCGGATTATATGTAATAAGCTATAAAAAAGGCTATATATGGATACTTATAGTGATATGAAAACACATATCGTGAGGGCTGAATGTCTGATCGATATTATTATAATAATAGTTTTAAGAAA
This sequence comes from Leucoptera coffeella, assembly GCA_030578115.1. NCBI lineage: Eukaryota > Metazoa > Arthropoda > Insecta > Lepidoptera > Lyonetiidae > Leucoptera > Leucoptera coffeella. Next base: position 172,339 of record JAMBLF010000672.1, on the reverse strand, counting down.
TTCGCGATTTATACTCATGATTAATAATTGAGTCTGCCCGAGACTATGGCTGCTGCAACGTAGCCGAAACGTCGGGTTAATAAAGGTAACTTTATTATATAAAAACATACGCGATAAGTCCCGTTAGTTATTAATCATGATTATAATAATTGTTGCTTAAATCTATGTATATGATAGTTTGAAAGCTATTTTTCTGAGAAGAATTAACACGAATCTCTGTCGTATAAATGTGTGTAGTATTTGTCTACGTTTCATAATAAATGCTTAAACGTTTAGGGCGTGAATGTAGACAATATAATAATAATAAGGGGTTATTATAAAAAAAACGCCATCGGTATGGTAAATAGTACATGTATCTTTCTCAGTCAATGGTAACAAATCAAGAATATATTTATACGATTGTACCTATAATAAACACGTACGTCCTAATAATCTTACATTATGTCCCTACAACAAATTCAAGACTGTGTAGACCGGGTTTACGCACTTTTCTTTGATAATTACCTACTTCGATACAAGTTGGTAGTCTCTTGCAAACTTGGCTCCGATAATTGCCTTCATTGTGTATATGTTGGCAAATTGGGACAAGTTAGCTGTATTAAATTCCGAGTTGTAGCATCGGCCCTTACACCTCCAAATTGCCTATTAAACTTCGTGCAGTGGCGACCGTCCTTAAATCACTTAGGATTTGTGTTTACATAATTCATTTACTAGCGAATAATTTGGCTTCGGAATTGGACAAGTCGTTTTACAACGTGTCGTGTTTAGATAATGAGTAAACAAAGCTATGTGTTGTAAACAAAATAATTAATAATTTGCCTTAAGACAGTTCCTTAATTTGTTTATATAATTAGTTATGCTCAAGTCACTATGGTGCTGCAGACTTGAAAAGCGATCAAAAGAATAGTGCAAAAAGTTCACAGAATATATTAAAATTCTTATCTTTCAGTATACATACATATACATCACGTCTGATTCTCTATAGAGGGGTAGGCAGAGATCAGGGATCACCATTTGTCCCAATCCTGACAGACCACTTTCGCTTCATTGAAACTCATACATTTTCTTATACACATTCGGCGGTTATAGGTACCCGTTTTCAATATAGCGTCTATCTGACTGTCATATGTCTTATTGGACCGGCTCCTACTTAACCGTCCTTCCACTTCACTCACACATATTCCTTTTGCCAATTTACTATCATTCATCCGCATAACACAAAAAACCAGGAAGAAAACTAAAAGAAAGAAAATACAAATACTCCCAGATAATAAACATCAACTACTACCATTAAAAGAAAACACATTTAAAACTCAGCTTCTTTAAAAGCATTTGCGATTTGCAGATGGATATTTTAATTAAAAGCTTTTAGCCCGCTATGATAGGTGACTGGTAATGAGTCTATCTCGCTTAATTGCAGGGCTAGGTATCTCAATGGCTGGCGGATAAAAAGCTTTGCCGACTTATACTTCCTAAGAGATGGATTGGCGATTTAAGACTTTGATTTTGGTGTTTCAGAATGAAGATTTGCTAGGATTAAGTATCGGTGGATTTAGTCTAGTAGCCTGATTGAAATATTGTTTCTAAAGTATCTATATAAACACATGTATATATATATATATCTATTTAAATACTCTCGTGGAATTATGCAATCGAACCTTATATATACCTAATAGTGTTGTTATATGTATCTTTTTGCTTAGTACTTTATACTCGTGAATATCGTCTTATTATTATTATAAATATATTATCAACTAACTGCTATCTCACGTGAGTTTTATATAAAATACTTTACTACCAAAAAGCGAACACAATCATTGGGGTCACTATAGAAAACATGTGCGAATCAAACGTCAACCATTATGTATTTATGACATAAGACCGCCAAACGAACAAATGTCAGTCACGCAAAATCTCTTTGTATGAATCTAAAAATAACCGAATAACAAGGTACATATTGTATGTATGGGTGTATTATATATTAGGGTGTACTTATAAACCGTACAAGCATTGCTGTAAGTAACAAGCAAATATTTATCGCTTGTACCTGTGGCAGTTGAGAAAGGTCAACAGGGGACGCGTGTACAGGATTAGCGTGGGTATGAGAGGCTTCATATCGTTCCAGGTACCCCATTATATAGACGATTCCCTCTCGAGACCGATATAAATGGAGCTTTATTTGTGCAATTCAACCTCAGATTAAAAGGTACACAAAACAGTACTCGATTGCTTCTTAAATAAGGCCTATTTTTAAATTGATCTATTAGTGTATGTTTGTAAAGGACGAGTAAAGACAAATATGTTTACGTGATAATGTGGTTTGTGGTGGTTGGTTAGTTTCTGGGTAAATATCGACTTCACTATGTGTACGATGAGAGTAATTTTCTATTACACTGTCCTGTGCCCTATTTAAAGCTGCAAGTTAATATTATTTATTCAAAAATAAACTAAATCATTAATCTGACATTAACTTTCATTAATTTTGTAAATAATTACCACTTAACTCAAACCTTTCATACTTTTCTTTTCATTTGCTTCAAAAAGAACGTTTAACCAACTAACACAATATTAGCTGTGCACTCTAATAAATAAAGGCACACACCGACCCACAGCATCTCGTAAAACTGAAAGCGTATGAAAAAATGTCTATGGTTAAAGGTGCATGTACATGCCGAGGCTACGGTACAAATATTTTGGCTAGCCTCTCTGGCGGATTGCCACACTGTGCGATCTCGCCAGATTAACACATACACATCTAGTTGTAAACGAGCGAGTGCATGTTTAATTAGCCTTTGGGATTTCAATAGAACTCGTGATTCCAGACCATCCTGTGATTAGAGTTCAAATAGAAAGCGTTGTCAATATTGAACCGTTATTTGATTAGTTTCGCACACTGTTACGTTTTGGATTTTAGTGGACGAAATGCCATACAGTCTAATTTTACTATATCTAGCTTTTTTTGGACCTTTAATAATAAAGCAAGAAACCTTATGTATTTTTGACTTTAAGACATCTAATCACTACATAGTATAAAACAAAGTCGCTTTCTCTGTTCCTATGTCCCTTTGTATGATTAAATCTTTAAAACTACGCAACGGATTTAGATGCGGTTTTTTTTAATAGATAGAGTGATTCAAGAGAAAGGTTTATATGTATAATAACATCCATTTAATAGTGGAGTAGGGTATATATTTTATACCCGTGCGAAGCCGGAGCGGGTCACTAGTATTACCTAAACCATCCCAACCAACTTTACTACAGCTAACTTGTGATGATATATGAGTGAATATAGTAACAGGTTTATACCTTCACCCAACATATCTAAATCCCATTTACTCCTAAACTCTTAGACCGCAAACGCGCGTCCGAGCACAACAAAGCCGATCAACGATAAACACATCTCTCTAAATGGGACAGGAGAAAAACAGAGCCATAAAAGTGATTATGTAAATTGCCCCAATGGGATTTGTGCAGGGACCGTGCATTTATACAATTGGCTGTGGCCACGCGCCCTAGATACGAATTAGCTGCATCCTGTACCGAGATCTGAGCGTCTTGTGTTTTAAAGCGATTTAAAGGCACGGTTTCTTGCTTAGTAATTGGATGGAACGGGAGTTGTAAGATGTAGGAACACATGATCTCATACATCATACTCTTAAGGTACTTTTTGGTACTCGTAGGCTTACTTATACTATTGAGTACTTTTTGGAGAAAGACTAGGTAAGGTGCAATTTAGTTACATCAGAAAGTATCATTTTATTATCATTTTGTACTAGCAACATGGTGTTATTGTGCCTCCTAAGAGTTACAATATATAATTGACTTTACCATGTTGTGTTAAGCCCTAGCAGATCAATACATGGTTTGAAGACAAGAGATTTTTATTCTGTCATTACCTCATTTATATTATTCTAAAAGGGCATTTATGACGCCATCGAACATAAATTGGATAATTTTGAGTATAAAATTACTAATATATTATAATTCTCCACCAATAAAACCTTCAAGCAAGCACGAATAATTTAACAGAAATTTATAGCCCAATAAAACTATAAATTACATAAGCTGCACAAGCTTACGATGACCGTATTACGTGTTTATAACTCCATCCCAATATCAGATAGTTATCAATGCAAATCCACTATCACCTACGTCAGTGAACCGGTTATTATTACACACACCTTGTACCGAATTCTTCATGTGACGCAACGCACGTGGCTCTCCGATGAAATATTAATAGAATATCACAAATAACGGGAGGTATTGATGACGCAGACTTTTTACGTAAGTGTCGAAATATACCGGCTTGGAAATATGACATTTCCATTTAAGGTGACAGGAATGGTTATTAAAATTAGGTAAGATGAACTGTAATAGATAAGATAATAGTAGTTTGTATTATAAATTAACCTATCTATCTTTCTACTACCTACCTGTTCCCGAACGGGTAATAGTTAGTGCTTGTAAATGGCGACATGGCTTACCACCTGTAACATTGAGTACTGACTATCTGGTCAACACGTGGGTTCTCGGTGGCTATAGAATTACAACCTTCGCAATTGCAGAGATGGACACATGAACCTCAGACTAGCCCGCAAGGGTCGTGAACGCGTTTGTCTTTTTTTCTTTCTACTACTACTACTATAAAGTTAATTTATATGAGTGTGTGTAATGCAAAATCGCTGTTCAGTAATACATTGCTAATTTATCACTAAAGTAACATTACCTCTACTTGCTAGTACTAAAAACATCCTGTTTGCAGCAACCAAGACTTTCCCAGGTACATTTAAAGCACTAAACCTGAGTTGGATTACCAGTACATCGCAAACAGACGTGGCTAAAGTTAGGATAAGCGGAAACTTGGAGTTGCAAGTTGCTGCTTGTTGCGACGGAGCGGATTCGACATTAATTCAATTACATGCGCTCGCTTTGCGGTTGCTAACGACTGGTGTAGTTTTAGAAACTATACTTTATAACAATCCGATAAACATATTATATATATATACGTGCACGTTCTTTAATCCCTTTCGGGGTGTACGAAACCTCGGAGATATAATATCTCCTTGGTCACTTATGCATACATGAATTTCGCAATTTTGAATTCTGGGGTTGAGATGTCATAATGGAACATTGATGAAAGGTTGTTAGCCCATCGCCCCAATAAATTCTATTAACTCCTAGTATCTTAGTAGAATAGCAGTTAGTGAGTATTCTTTTTACATCTCAGACTAGCAGGTGAACATAACCATCTTAAAAATATATCATTCTCAAATATACGGCGATTTAAATCCTTAATATCAAGTAACTCACAGTCTACAATAACCTGCAAAGAAGTAGCAAAGTAGTAAAGTAGCTCAATTGGAGTATATAGATATTGTCGTAAATATTATGTTTATTACGTTAGAGTACCTCGCATCACTCGTTTGTATTAGTTACAAATAATTTAATACGATATAATATAGATTTAATATATATTATGTATATTAACGAAAAGAGTTCAAAACAGCTTAAATCCATAGTTAACCGCAAAATACGTGTGTAATGGGTACAAATGGCGACGTTTTACTTTCGCTCCAGTAATTAGTGGACGACAGTGAGATGAAACTGTAGTCTTAGAGGGACGAAGCTTAAGTGCCTGCGATTATTACGCTCGCCGTGATTGCTTTTCTTTGTAGGACCGTCTCATCGTGGCTTTTATCCCGGCTCTAGAGGTATAATTTGTTCTCTATCAGTCTCACTTTAGGTTACATTTATCTCGGTGTAGCTGTGTATACTCGGGAGTATGTACTCATACTGGGACGTCTAATACTTTTTGTGTAGAATGGAATGTGGTTAATATAATATGTTCTTGGTTTATTATTGTTTTTATCAAGTATTGTGTAAATACGTGGCAAATTGATTAGTTACAGTCAGGTAAGCACTAAAATAATTATTAAGTTCAAACACACTCGATTAGTAATGGATATTATTAAATATGAAAAACTGTATGTGATTTTTTATTAATATTTTATTGACTATATGAAAATCATGGTTTCTGTTAGAAATAAAATTCAATTGATAAAAAAAAGCTTGTTTAGAACTGACAAGGCTTAAACGAGACAAAGTACTCTATATAACTAAGCTAATTGTCATTAGTCAAAGGGACTGTTTCAAACTAAATTATTCTGTGAGGATAGTTCATTATGTTCATAGTTGTTTAAGGTACTCAGGTAGTCTACTCTACCTATTATTATAAGCGAGTCTGTAAGAATGTTATTTATTATATTCTATTTCATATTTACTTACAAGTACAAAAGAACCTTTAATATAACCTGGATTAATTAAAGAATAAAATTTTCTTTCCTTACAACTTTGTTTCAAAATGTAATTATAAAATTCCATTATAAAACTGCGTAATTTTATATAAATCACGGGTCTTACAAATCACGTGTACTTTTATTAATAATTCATATTTGATTCCCTGAGCAAAATTTTCCATTGACGGCTATCTCACTCATTCCACTTGTAATATTAAATCTAACACAAATCTTAATTGAACCCTTGATCTAGATTCTCTATTGTCTATATTCAATAACACCAGACAGACACTTTAACAATTCATAGATAATATAATCGAATACTCAATAGTTGATCATAGACAAAGACAAACGCGTTCACAACCATTAGCCCTTGCGGGGCAGTCAGAGGTTCAGGTGTCCATTTACACAATTGCGAAGGTTGTAGTTCTATGGCCACATCGAACCCACAAGTTGACCAGATAGTCAGTACTCAATGTGACCGGCGGTAAACCATGTTGCCATTTACAAGCACTAACTTTAATAGATAATAATCAAATGCTAGTCTATAAGATAAAAAGAATGATAATTAACTGTCATTCTTCTCGAAGCGTATGAAGCAATTAAGGGAGTCGGGATACATGGAATGTTTTATTGAAGGATCCGTTATCAATCTGTTACCAATGTTAAAAATGACATCACAACCTAAATATTCATGCTATTAAGTGGACATATAATCGTGTCACCGAAATTTTGTTCACTCCGAAACGGGTTAAAGGATGTGAAGGTATATGTATAATAATAGCCATTGAAAGTCTCTCTTACACCATCCTGAATCAACTAAGGTAGTTGCTAATGAGGCTAAATTGAAAATGGCCGGAGATCAAGTCGACACACAAAGTGGATTAGGCGATGGCCTGAGTTCCGTAGTCACTGAGATTAGCCTCCGATGTGCTACGAGTGGCCATTAAGCCTTTACTCGTAGTCGAATGGAGGCTACGGTATTTAGATAGGGAGATAATATCTTTTGTGTTGCCTTTGGATTTATGTTTAGGTAGATATACTCGTATAGGAAGGGATTTATGGTGTATTTTGATTTGATTACGGTCCCATAATGTAAGTATGTGATATGCATATATATTACGTCCTTCAATCTATAAAGGTTTGGAAAATCTTCTCAATCGCTTTTTTAAAAGTTTTCATTGTATGGTATTGACTTATCGCGTATATTTTACAAACAAAGTATTTTAAAACCTTTGCTACCAGAAGTTTCGGCCATGTTGCAATGGCCATGGTCACGGGTCAACGTTAACGTACGTGATAAGTTCCGTTTTCTTATAAAAATGAATAATAATCACGTATCTCCCAAAATAGATTAAGTATTTTTCTATTAATTAAAGTATTATTTTAATATCATTAAACAGTGAATAAACTCATATTTTCCAAAATCTATTGCTACTAATCTAGTAACATATTCAGTGGCTGTAATAACACGTGTTATTGTGCTGGGTTTGTCGGAAATCATGAAACGTGACTCCTATACCGAATGGCTAAATTATCTTTTCGCCACAAACTGGGACGAGACATGTGACATCGAATTCATTTCCATAGTGTGCTAGCAACGGTAGACTTTTTGTTTTATAAAATGCTTGTATTCACAAATATATGAACTATAACAAAGTGTCAATTAAGCGAAATTAAGTGGTTTTTAAGGATCGGTATAGATATACCTTATAAAATATATGAATAATAAAATTGGTGTCTATAAAGCAAATGTTTTTGTTAGGATCGGGACAGATATGGATCCGCTTTGCCTACCCCCTCTACAGGAAAACAGGCATGATGTATATGTATGTATATGATGTGTATGTAACCATAGAGTCCAATTTATCCATTTAAAAAAAAACCTTTCTATTCTGCTATGCCGTTTGTAAGTTAAAAGGCGTGACGTTTTAGATAAAATATTAAGATAGGTTACGGTTTGAAAGAAGATGTGGCGACTAAGATTGAAAAGAGCATGCTTCGATGGTTTGGACATGTTATGCGGATGAATGATAGCAGATTGACAAAAGGAATATATATGAGTAAAGTGGAATGGCGGTCACAGAGGGGCCGGCCTAATAAGATATATAACAGTCAGATAGATGCTATATTGAAAAAAGGTGACGTTAGGAGTACCTATAACTGCCGAGAGTGTATGAGAAGATGTATGAATGTCAATGAGGCGAAAGTGGTCTGTCAGGATAGGGAGAAATGGGGAGCCGTGATCTCTGCTTACCCCTCTACAGGGATTCAGGCGTGATGTGTATGTATGTATGTATGTTTCTCACATAGTTTACTTAATACACATACATCTGATTACCGGTTTAGCTATGTATATACATAATATACAGATTCTTAGTACCTACAGTTTAGGAGTAATTAGCGAGCTGCGTATAATGAGTTAATTATACCAATTAGTCCGTGCATAGATTGGTAATTTGAACACGCATATTGAGTGTCAGAAAAGGTAGACAATTACTAGGTCTTCTTACTTAAAAAGGGAAGAATGTTACTGAATAAAGAATTGAAAGGTTAAGAGAACACGGCACCAACCAAATGTGGAGTACACCAGAGAACCAGTTTTTGTAAGATTATAATATATGTATTATATTTCATTTCATAAGGTTATTTCTATAAAGATCCTGAATATCTTTTACGTAATTATTACACTTGTTAGTTATAAAAGACAGTACTTTTAACGAGTTAGGATATTACAAAACAACGTAGGGAGTGTTTTATAACAAAAAGTATTATTAGTTAGTCCACTTCTAATATTGGACTAATAAAGAAGCATCAGAATTAACATTTCACAATTTAAACTTCATTTCACCAACACTAACTAAACTATATATACTACGAGCCTTTCTACAGAACCACCCACCTACATTCTGTTCGTAGTATGGAATCCGTAGCACACAACCTTGTCAAGGGCAGAGTTGAATCCAGTTCAAAGGGATCATTAGCACGTCTTACAACATACGTAGTATTGGGTAAGCCTTGCCAGTACACGTAGTTAAGGCTTTGTTTTATAAGGCATCGTGTTTGACTTTGATGTAACGATATATCAGTTCTCGCAGTGGTGGGCGATATTAATTTTTGGTTACAGTCAGTATAAATTAGAAGGTTATTGATTGGTTTCTGCAAGGAGATGATATAACATCGGTCATCGGTATTAAGCTGAAGAGTACTTTTATTGTTTGAGTTGATAGAACATCGATTATTTGCTATAAAGTAGGTAAAAATAAGTATGTAACCAGCATAATAAAATATAATATATAATAAATCATTTTTTATACTTTAATTATTCCAGATTTATAGTGAATAATAAGTTGTATATAAGTAGGTATCTAATGATCAATTGAAGTGAAAGAAATATTAGTTTTATATTAAAATGCTGTTCCCGAGAATTCAATTTTATTTCAACGTTGAGCAGAAAACTCGGTAAATTCAAGGACTTTTAATGGAGGACCAAAACTTAATCAGACCAATTAAAAAGGGTAAACGAGGAGAAAAAATAGCCATGAGGCAAAGCAAAGCGAAAATAACGACAAATAAGAAGTAGAAAATAGTATAATATGGAAACTACTTCATACATTATTATGATATATTTTTTGTCCAGTTGGCTTTTAAAAACTTATGTTATGATAACATATATAGCTTGTGATATGATAACAAAATTTTCTTATACAAAAGCTTTTCTTACACACCATGATTGAAAAAGTCTTTGACAAATCAAAGCCCACGTATAACGTATAAATAGCTAGAAATTACTAATCAAAGTTTTTGAAAATAAAACAAGAATTAAATTTTACGACATTAGCAATATTAGTTTTCTAGTAAAAAGTTGCTAATTAGTCGCAAAGGCCCTTTAATTAAAGATCATATCTGCTACGAAATTAAGCAGCATTTTAACTAAACGAAATGAATAGCTCCGTAGCCATTTACGTAATTACAATTACGTTACGTAAATTATCCTAATGATGCCCGAAAAGCCTTGAAAAAGGTCCCTGAAACAAAATGCCTTTTATTAAGCATAAAAAGCCTTCGTGGTTTATGAAAGAAGACGTTAGAAGTTAACTATTCGTCTAAAGTTAGAATTAATTTGCTCTCAAAAGCCTTCGTTGGGCTTAGGTTTTGATGGAAATTAGAAAAGGCATATTTTCTAGGAAAGCTGAAACCTGAACATTTTTATACGGCCAGCAGCAGTAGGCTTAGAACACGGGATCAAACTTAATTAGTGCAAAGTTCCGTGAAAAATCCTATATTAAATATTGCGGGAATGTGCTTAAGTTTTACCCTAAACCCAGAAAGAAAGATTTAGGAATCTCTTAAAAATATTTTATATTTATGATTTAAAACGAGTTTTCTAATATTCAAATTAAGTGTTACTAATGCTAGTTTGCGAGGTAAATAGAATGTTTTAGTTGACACGATATTAGTTATGGGAATTGTAATTATTTTTAATATCATAAATATGCATTTTGATCTGCTGAAGCAGATTATTAAGCAGATAATTACAATTCCCATAACTAATATCGTGCAGTGAAAGGGTACACAGCATTTACTGCAGTCATGATGTTAAATTGTAGAGATTATACATTTTACATAAAAAATAGTAAAGATAGAAAAGCAAATTTAACAAATTACAAACGGTAGCACTCAAAAGTGTTTACAAACCCCTATTTGCTCACTCAAGGACACCGCAAACCTCTCAACTATTTGCGAGTCTTAATGTTCTTACAGAGATCACGTTTGTTATTTCAACTACCACTTGATACGTGTATGTTTGTGGTCAAATTAAATTAGCTTTTTTATATCATATGCCACGTTGTAATCCTCATATTATTAAGGGTTAAGGTTTTCTCAATACATTTTGGAGGATGTACTAGTTATCATTAACTCAATACAATTAAGAGATTAAGTATGTGAATTAATGTAACACATATGCATATATTTCTTACGATTATTTGTTGTATACGAAGTGCGTAGTCACGGCTTAAAATTTATTAAGTCTTGATGTAAGTACGTATATAATAATATCATATACACACATCTCTTAGGAAAAGAAATAAAACCTTATTTCGCAACCTTAAATCACTTATACGAGGACAAAATAAACGTACCAAATGTATCCTCTCCACAAAAGGGTTAAACCAAGACCATAGTTAAAACGTAAACAAACTTAATTCCCAAATCTCATTAGGACCACATGTTACGTTCACCTCGAGAGAGTAACCAGTTTAACTTTACACGAGGGGCCGTGTTAATGAGAGCTCATCTTACACTGGTCGGGTTCTTTATGTTATTATAGGATGAGGTTAAATGCTTTATCTTACTACAAAGACGTGTAAGAGACATTTTATTTATACATACATACACATTACGCCCGTTTTCCTTAGAGGGGTAAACAGAAATTACGGTGACCTATTTGTATCGATCCTGACAAAGTAGTTTTGCGTGATTTACTACATACAACTCTTCATACACATTCGGTGGTTATAGGTACTTTCTAATGTCGCCCTTTTTGGCACATATTCATCACGACTATAAAAAGTATCTAGGGTATTTACGAACACAAATAATTGAGTATTGCAATGTTGTTTAGCTATCACAACCTACTAATCATGCCTTATTCCAATAATGCTTATTGCAAAATAACAGTTCAATATCGGATCAGTAATGGTGTGAAGTTGGTTGTGGATTAGCAAGTGTCAAATTTCGGCAGTATTTAAGCGGAATTAGACACTTCTGCTAATTTTAATGTTGAAATTTGACACTTTTGCTAATTCACTACCAATACATACATACATACACATCACGTCTGATTTCCTGTAGAGGAGTAGGCAGAGATCACGGATCCCCATTTGTCCCGATCCTGACAGACCACTTTCGCTTCATTGACACTAATTTATCTTCTCATACACACTCGGCAATTATAGGTACTCCTAACGTCACTACCAACTTCACACTATTACTGGTCTGATATTGTACTGCATTTGTGCTTATTAGAGTACTACGGATCCAGGAAGGCTTAAACTAATAGGTTGTCACTGACTATTACCTATTGAAAGTTATAGGCAGATTTTATCATTTTCCTAACCGTGTTGTTTATAAGTGGGTTTAAAACACTTTATTACACGATAAAGGTGCAGCATAAGAGTTATTTTAATAGCCGTATTAAATTTACTGCATATTACGTGACGAAGCCTATTAAAGAAAAGCTATTGTGTTTTAGGAACAAAAGAATCATTTTAATACATGGTTGTATAGAGTTATTATGTGGTATTACTTTTTAATTTGCCCTAATCAATGACGTCACATACACTCTCGTTTGTAAACCTTGAATAGGTATAATGAAATAATGTGAACCGTTTATTACATATACATTTACGTCCTTTAATCCTTTATGGCGTAGACAGAAGCTTGGAGATATGATAATATATTGTAAGTCACTTTTTGGTTTGATTATTGCGATTGTGATATTACATAGAATGTTGGTGACAGATTGCTAGCCCATCGCTCGATAGATGTCTTTGAACCCAAGTCAAACGACTTCTAAACAGCCGGGAAGAACGGCAGCTAGTTAGCATTCTTTTTGTATCCCAGACTAGCATGGGTTTTCACCGTTTGTTAAATTTACTTTAATGTTGGTATTTAAAACATAACACCTTTAAGAATGATGCAAATACATATGTACCATTAACTATAATTATCTCTCAAATACATCGAATAAGTTCTTACCGCATTAGTTAGTTCTTACTGTACGTAGACTACAAATTCATTGATAACATATAACTATTGTAGTCACAGACAAACCAAGAACATTTATTTTACACGTCCGTTAGCGTAAACTTTACAAAAACCAAACACAAAAGAACAATAACTGAAAATCTCTATTTACCTAACTGCATACCTTGGCACATACAGATCATTATTTCACCACGAATTGCTGTTTATCCTATTAAATTCTAGAAACAGGTGAACGCGCATGTCTACTCCAATCAACCGTAACACTACCAGTATTCTTACACCGTTACAACACAGGCTTTTCATACACGAGAGGGTTCAATTTATACTGGTTTTAAACCCCTTACGGGTTGATATACCACCCCGCTTTCCTTCCTACGTCTGTCTGCAAGTACTAAAATTTGTTATTGGTATTGATTTTACGCTTCACTTTGAGTGTCATCGATTCATAACTGGCTGGAAGAAATTTCTTTGACCCCGAGCTAATATCAAAGCGTTTCAATTTCACTCACAAATATATGAAGCTATTACGTATAACAAGAAGGATAAATTACGTAGTTTATGTTATACAGAAAAAGGCGTATTAAAAGTACTTTTATATACTGTACATGCATAGATATATCTGAGATGAAAATGGTATATCAAGATCGAGAAACATAGGGAAAACTATAGTTTTAAGAGATTCGCGATTAATACTCATGATTAATAATTAACGGGACTTATCGCGTAAGTTTTTATATAATAAAATTACCTGTATTAACCCGACGTTTCGGCTACGTTGCAGAAGGTCAGTCTGCCCGTGACCATGGCTACTGCAACGTAGCTGAAACGTCGGGTTAATAAAGGTAATTTTATTATATAAAAACTTACGCGATAAGTCCCGTTAATTATTAATCATAGATAAAACTGTTTAATATTTCTTTATTGTAGAACACAAATTTCAAAGGAAATGTAACTTAGAGTTTTTAGTGTCATTTGAATACGTATTTACGACAAAAAAATTACCTTAAGCCTGCCTACTCTTCTATAGACTTGGGTGTCACTTGTATGTATGTATTTAACAATACTTAACCAAATCCTATTCACAGAAGCAAGCCTAAAACGATAAGTGAATTTACAAGGCCATAAATAACCAGAGGTCCAAAAGAAAGGTGCCATTAGAAGTACCTTTAACCAGAGTTTCATCGCGTGGGCGTATAGATGGCAGTGCAGAGAATGTGGTATGTCGGGAATGGGGAGGTTTCGATCTGTGATCTCTGTCAGCGGAAGTGAATTCCGTTTGAATTTAGAACCGACATTTCAGGTTTGAGAGCCACTAAGTATGTTCTAATGATAATGAAAACTCTATGTAAGTTTATTTTATGGATTACGAAAGTTATAAATAATATGGCTAGAGCTAAAACGTGAGAAAAAGTGCCTTTTCGATAGAATATACCTATCTATATACATATGGTGACAAGTGCCACTATCCATGTATCTAAACTCAAGGGGATTAAAATCAAAATATATGGGACTCGTTTAGAAAGAACGCATGACTTGCAGAATGTGAGTGATTTTGTATGTATTGACTGACATTTTGTATCGACACAGCGTTACCACTTGGCTAGGTACTAGTCCACCAAATATACGTTGTGCAAACTCTCACAGGTAAATCTATATGTAAAATGAAATAAATAAGATTATAGAAGATATACACCTATCTTTGTGAAACAGGTCTTAAGTTAATGCATAAATTACCTACGTAATCGCAACGGGTACTAAAACACAAAGCACTAAAGGAACCAAACTTTAAAACTTCATCCTTGCTAAAAGTACAGGCCAACTTACGCCATCTGTTTAAAAATGCATGTACTTTTGTCACCAAGTTTTCGAAGCTAAAGTTGTTGAGAATTCAAGATGAGCTTAGCAGTACTAGAAGCCTGTCAGTACATAATTAGTGTACCTAATACCTACGGTGTTGGGACCTAGATTGGATACCATAACACATAGACTTTATAATGACGACATCCGTGGAGCGATTAGCAACCTGAACGTAAATCGTTAGGTCCCGGCTTCGATTCTCGGTGGAGGCTCAGTAAGAACTACGCTTTTCGTCTGTTTTCCAGTTTTGTCATTGCTTATGTATGCTATATATGTATTTAACCATCTAATAATTTTGTATTTCTTCAATATACTTTGATTCAATCAGTGTTATTGTGTCCTACAATATATTATTATATTGTATAATAAGACTTTTATACATATATTATTATAGTTAAATGAGAGATAGTGTCATTGGAAATTAATTTATCCTGACAAGCTCTCTATTTAGTATAAGTAGATGTATTTTAAAATGTATTTATATGCAATAACCAAATATTTAAACTCATATAAGTTCCATATCTACTAGAGAAAGTGCGTAGAAATATTCTTGATTAAGTTACGTATCTATACGGTAGCCCTTAAAGCCATAGATAAACTTAGTACGAGATTGCTTGAAGCAGTGAAATATTATTTACGCTGGAGTTTGAATATTCACTTACATTTGAATTTAGGACTGAGAGGGATCGTTTCCTAAAGGGATTCACATTTGCATTTCAGTCGGATATCAAGCTAATAGAAAATAGAAGTGATATTTATGTGATGTATATTTGGTAGTAATTTATTTAACTTAACTACAAACAGCGTGGTACTGATTACTTTATTTTTCTTTACCTTAAATGTTTGAACTTTTATTTTATGATCTTAAAAGCAATTACCTAGGAGATAATGTTGAGTATCCCTCTGTCTTAGCCAACGAAGACTCAAGGACGTGACTGTACGAGTATATGTATGTATTTTTATTGATCAGGTTCTAAATGTTACCATCTATGAGTGTACCAAAAAAACAGTTGAAATAAACATCTTAACAGTCATTACTAAATCAATGTGCAAAACAGACATAACTCAATAGCATAAAAATTTTAAATATCAACATTTAAACCCAAAACCTGTCAACAGTTAACTTTATACTTTTCTGACAAAGACGTATAAATGTTCCTACAGTTCCTATTTACAGTTACAATTACAGTTACAATTTGCGCAGTTCCTGCTAAGTGTGTGAGACGATTGTACTTCAATAACAGAGGAAGTGTTTACTGCGGGGTAACAGAAGCCAGATCCTCGGACATGTAGATTAACTGACAAGTTGAGAATAACATTGGCATTGTGTTAGTGTTTCGTAAATAAAGTATAATAGAGTATGGAAAACATAGTTTAATTCTTATTGCGTTTTAATATACTAGGAAATGCATGTATGGTTGTGTTTGTTCTTTTTCCAGTTTGGTTGTTATTTACGTTAATTATATTATGCAGTCAGCAACGTAAAGAACAGAAGAGCGTGTATGAGGAGGTTAATGGATGTGAGTGAAGCAGCAGAGATTTAACAGGATCGTTGAAGATATTCTATAAAAGATTATGGATTAGAAGCCTGAATATTGAAAAAAGGTGACGTTAGGTGTACTTATAACCGCCGGGAGTGTATGAAAAGATGTATGAATGTCAATGAAGCGAAAGTGGCCTGCCAGGATCGGGACAAATGGGGATCCGTGATCTCTGCCTACCCCTCTACAGGGAATCAGGAGTGATGTGTATGTATGTAAGCATTAATATTGTAATCAAAATGGAAAATAAAAGTAATCTTCTTCGTGAATATTACAATATGTTAATGTTTAAAAACGTATGTACTGTTCCGTGACAACCGGGAACAAAAATATAATGCGGTGAAAAAGTATAATTCTAAACAAGGAAAATTGGAAAGTGTCACAGATTTGTACGAAGGTCAAAAGCAATTAAGAATACATTTACATTCGTGTACTTCAGGAGCGATGCTCATTTTTATAATACTTTAGGATACTTCAGGAAGAGACTGTTTATAATATTCTATATACGCGGTATAAAAAGAACAGAGAATTTTCTATATACAACTATGGACGTAAGTTTACGTTTGATCATTTTTATAACTACAGAGAGCGTATATACCGACATACTTATAACATCAACTTAGACACATTATGAGAATTAGGATAATGAATATAATCACACGATAATTACATTTTTTTCGAAATTATTAGACTTGCTAAACCAAAATAAGTAAGTAGAATATACAAAACTTCCATTTTCAATTCAATTATGTACATAACAACAATATTATCAAACTTCAAATTAATTCATTTCTTCTTCTTTCTGCCGTACTATTCCTACTTAAGGCCTAAGGCTGTTTAAAATAAGTATCCTGAAAAACTTCTTGAAGGCAGTTACCTTCTCTTGGCCGAATTTGACAAAGTTATTAAGACCTGAACCGAGGTGGAAAGGTCAAAAGGCTCTATTTGCGTAGCTTTTTTCTCTTGAAATTAATATACCATAATTATCCGCCCTACTTGTTCTACCCACATTTTAATGTTAACTCCTAAAGTACAGTATAAGCATACTTTATAATGAGAGATGAATTTGGAGGGTACTTCTCTTGGGTACTTAGTGTTTGGCAAAGGTTTTTTATCAAAAGACTTACTTGTATTACATAAAAGGATGTTTTTTAAAAGATATGAACATGTATAGCTCGAACATTGCATTGTACAAGAGATTTTAAAATATACCTATCACTGTGGATTTAATAATATACTGCTTTCAAGAATAGTTTTTACGATATTCAAATACAATGTATGTTGTTCTTGATATATTTGTATAGCTGAAACTATTAATTGCGCAATAAGATATCAAAATATACCTATATTTATTCAAAATAATTCTGTTGATTGTTTGTTTGTTCTTCAAACTTTTGATGTTTATGAGTGCCAACGTATTAAATCTTGGACACAGGCACCCACGCCTCTGACTACCACGCCACAATTAAAAAAAAAGAAAATGTGCATACACAAGTCAGATAGTGTATAGGCTCTTTCTTTCTCAAAATTCATATAATTTTAGTGCTGACAAATTTGCAACGCAATGAATATGTTAATATCAATCAACTATGTAAACTCTTCACACGGCATGGCTTCCCTTTTAACTTAACACATTTGGTTTTAGTGAGCCGCCATTTTGGGATATGAGTTTAAATAACGTACCAAAATTATTATGGTTTTAGTGTGACACTATTTCACCAAATTAATTTAAGTTAAAGAGTTTCTCGATTCAAACGTAAAATGAATTTTATGGATTTGTTATAGAGAGGTTAAGAAACCTTTATTGTGCATTATGCTAGAATTAAAGGACCACAAAAAACTATTGGCTATACTTTTATGCTAGAATCAACTTACATCACATTACCAAAATTATATATTCAAATACCATGACAAATTACTGTAACAACACCAGTTAAAAACCGTACAAAAAGGAACTAATAATCTTAACATCGCTATTCCTTTCCCCATTCTACAATTGCAGCGTTTAACGCTTAAAACTTAATTTAAACAAGGCTAAAATACTACGAGTTCAACAAGCGGAACTAACTCGTTAGAGAAATAGCCGTTTCCTCCGTAGAAGCCTTCTAACGTAAGCAATCACGAGATTGTTCGAGATCTTAACAGAGAAGCTTCGTAAACAAATAAAGAGAGGTAATAACCTAAAGTGCACGCAGCGTGAAGAACAGAAGAGCATGTATGAGAAGGTTAACGAGTGTGAGTAAAGCTTGAGAGATTTGTCAGGATCGTTACAAGAGAGATTTGTCAGGATAGTATCTGTCTATCCTTTTGGGAGGTAGATGCGTGAATATATGTATGTAATAACCTGAACGCAGAACTAAGCAGGTTTTCGCACAAACAGATAGTGACGATAATTTAATCAGCCTTCGATCCGGTTCAACGAGATTCGTAGCACTCTTTTGAAATGGAACAATGAAAGAATGGAGTTTCGTAGCAGTGTGAGTTCTACAAATTAAGTTTAACAAGGGAATGGAATAGTAAACATTGGTACTAATGCATAAATCGATTTGGTTTAGGTGATGAGGAATTAATTATAAACTTAGAAGTAACTACGAGAATTAACTAAGTTAAATTTTGCATAAGATGGCTCAATACGATCATTAAAGATTTTTATTTTAGAATAAAATGTTGTTACATTTAAATGTAAATATTCAAAACTATAAAACGCAAAATAAAGTTTACTCAAAGCCCTTATTTATACTTAAGCTCACACGAGCAATAAACCGAGCACTCGCAAGTTGAACGGTCTCTTTTCATTAACATATAGCACACATTCAATCCTTTTGGAAATAAAACAGATACTTAGAACTCTACGGGGTCTTAATATCTTAAAATGAAAAGGTTCTTAGAAAAGTCGTTCATTCACATTTTTACTACCCCCCCAGCTTCGAGAATAAGAATTTATATCGAAACATGTTTCTAAGTTAATGGATCTGTTTATTTTTTTTATCTTGCATTTTCCAATGAGTTTTTATTAGGCACTCAACCTTTTACTCGAGTAATTGGTTCAGACAATGCGCTGGGAGATAAAAATAGATAAATAGATTTTTTTTATATTAACTTACAGCCTTTTCTTTTCAATATTGTAGTGTAATAATAATATTGTAGGACCACTACTACTACAACTAGCTCTTACTAAGTACGTTTCAGACTTATGCTAAACATAATGTATTAGTCAACGTAAATTTAAATTATATATACTTATTACACATAATAAATCCAAGTATAGTATACATAATCAACGACCATACTAAAAAGCAGAACAAAAGCGTAGTTCTTAACTCTACCTCCACCAGGAATTGATCCCAGGACCTCACAAAGGTTCAGGTCACAGTCAAACATACACATATATACGTGTCCTTAGTCAATTTATAAAGGACAGCTGTCTGAAAGCGGATGTAGTAACTAGGACAGAAAAGGGCATGCTTCGATGGTTTCCACATGGTATGCGGATCAATAATAGATTGAGTGTGTTGTTCAAACTAAACCACCTAGACTTATAAGCCTCTAACGTAAAGTTAACAAGAGGAATATATGTGGGTGAAGTGGAAGGGCGGTTACGTAGGGGCCGGCTCAATAAGACGTATGTCAGTCAAGTAGATGCCATATTGAAAAAGAGTCACGTTAGAAGTAAGTACCTAACCCCACCGACTGTGTATGTATGTTAACCGAACCAGAACCACCGAACTTTGCCAGAATCGGAACCGGGAAAAACGGGGAATCCGTGGTTTCTGTATACCTCTCTACAGGGAAACCACCGTTATGTGTATATAATCTTACAAAGTAGGAATTGAATTTGCTGAACCCAGTTTCTATACCAGAAACACTAAGCTTTACAACTACCATTAAGTTTATACAACACGTTCGCATCATGTAGATAAACTGTACAAACTCTTGAGTCGATTCATAGAAATCTTAAGCATACACTTTCGCTCCTAACTTTCAAAGTTTGAGTTGAGTTGTCGACGCATTTCAAATGTCACGTTCAAGTTTACCTCCTAATTAGGTATTTGCATACCATACGCACTTGTACATATGCGACATATGTGTCGGGATAATTTGAGACTCCAAAAAGCTAATAAAAAGAAATCTATAAGCTTTGGAATATTTCCCGGATTATGTATATTGAGTAATTTTGGGTGCTATAAATGCGTAAATTAGGATTTGTGTACGTGTCTTTATTATTGAGCCATAAATCAAATCATTAGTATTTGGACAATAGCACATGTACATTTGGTAAAATCTCATATTTGTGAATTCATACATAATATAAGTATTTCCTTACATCTTTATCAGGATGGATCTGTATGGTGATAGACTGATGGACTTCGAAAAATATCTAAAAAAAGCATTGTTATGAAATATCATTCACAAGTTGCTAGCTCATCGCCCACAGATCCTTTATTTCCTTCGTCGCCTCCTATTACACTGCCATTATTCACACAGGTGTACATATAATACATGATTACACGATCTTGAACTTGAGACACCTGCCGCTTATACAAGGTGCTACGTAATGCCGTGATGTAACCGCAAAACCACCGCAATGTGAGCCTTTGAAATTCAATCCGCCATAAGCATCCCTTGTTAAAGAAACCTTCAACGTTGTTATTCTAATTATTTAAGGCGCGTGTTAGTAAGGGTTACGGCGTTAGGAAAACTGAATTACTATGTAGCGGTAGGTAAGATAGGCGGAGTTTGGGATATGAAAAAAAGGTTTGATTTACTTCGAAACCGAATTGTTGGGTATTGTATGCAAAATAAAAGCGACGCATACTTAAAATCTAACAAATTAAGATTTAGTGCTCTAACCGAAGCGGGTGTATTTATACACGGATGTATTTATTAAACTCCAGCCATATTTAACTCTCACAAAATTTAAAAAGATTAATAATAAAAACATGTTTACTTCTAGATGTTCTGCATAGCAGAATACATTACATTAGGTACTGATTATGGTGAAAGTGAATTTGACAAGGGATAGAACACTTAATTTTCGGAGAACATCCCTCAAACAATATGGCAACGGCTTACTATGTTATTAGTCAAACACGCACAGAGTACCGTCTTCTATATCCCATTTACGTATGTATAGTAAAGATAGCTAAGCCTTCATCCCTTTTCATTCGGCGCATTATTTTGCAAAATATTCGCGCTTCCCTTTTGAGGTGTACCAGGCTGACATGATCTCATCAGGGCGAGTCACGGAAAAGGGACGCCGCGTAATCTCTCGGGAGCAGAACGTGGATATGTCAATACTGTTGCAGATTTGAATTTATTCATGCTTACATAGAAGCGGGTAGATGAGGTACTATGAAGAATGTATATTTTGGCAGCAACAGGCTATAATATGATTATTCTAAAATGTTTATTGAAGCTTGTTATTCTAAGAAGAAACAACCATTAGTTATGTTTGGTATTTGAACGTCTCTTTTATTTAGTATTTTTCAAAATAACGAATGTTTCAAAAGTATTAAAGTGGTTTGCCACCATTAAGTATAATTGGTATCTGTTTTCACTGCCTATTCTTTGTATGAAAATATCCGTGACGTGTATATATCAGTTTAGGACTTAGATTGTGTGTTATTAGAACAAATGGAACAACCTAAAACGTACATATCATACCTTCACTGACTACTTTCGTTGTGTTCATAAACTACTACAGACTTATCACTAACATTCGGAACTGATTCTAAATTCACATTGTAACCTTTAAACAGTACCAAAATATTGAACCAACCCATGTCACAGTTTGAAGTACCACCCTTCTTACTGATGCAGAGATAATTTAATCACTTGGTATTAAGGTCACGTATGACAATTTTCGTCAAAATCCAGTGGCACGTTTTATCGATCATGTACTCTACAGTTTACATACATACTTATATTCATGCCTCTACGTCCAAAGAAACCAAAGAAATTAAATCGAAGCTCCTAACTGACTATTTACAGCCTAAGTTTAAACAGATGATTTATTATTCTATCCCTAAGAGTAGAATAGTTATAAGATTATTTTTAATACGTACATGTAGGTTGAAAATTATGATGTGTTTTTACTGAAATAGCCATGGGGTAAATAGGTAATAAATTTATTTATAAGAATAGATTTACATGTGCTATGCTATTTACAAGACTATACATAATTGTAATAGAGTATTGTTAATATAACCTAGTGTTGACTCTTATTGTGTTCAATATACGATAATGCCTCACTTAATGCGTTTATTAAATAGACAAACGCGTTCACAACCATAAAGCCAGAGATTTAGGTATCTATCTCCGCAATTGCGAAGGTAGTAATTCTATGGCCACCTCGAACCCACGTGTTGATCAAATAGTCAGTACTTAATATGACAGGTGGTAAGCCATGTCACCATTTACAAGCACTAACTATTACCTGTTCCGGGAAACAGGTAGGTTTCCTCAAAATATTTTCTCTCACCGTAGTATTCGATCCATTTCGGAAATGAATTTTTATTACGAAAATGTACATAGAAATTCATTAAACTTCATTTCCATTCGCACATACTCAAGCGGGATGTTAACCCAATGATACCGAATTTATATTTACTTCTACACCCTTATTCAGTACCTAACCTATTCCACTTTCATTTTAAGCACAACAGTACAGCACACGTACACTCAGCGACACAATTGCAGCCGTCGAGTTCAATTTGTGCTTGCCTGTACCCCTATTAAAGCTGTGACATTTACGACTAGCGTTTCGGAGATAGCGATTCCGCATTTAGCATGCGAACAGCTTTTGCTACTACCATACAATTATTGTTTCACCACGAATGTATGTGTTTTTCGTTGTGGAATTATATATACTATATACGTATGATAGAAGTACCTAAAACTAAGAAGTGTGTACGAGGATGTGTATGAGTGTCAATGAAGCGAAAGTGGTTTGGCAGGATTAAGACAGATGGCGATGATTTCTGCCTACCACAACAGGGAATTAGGCGTGATGTGTATGTATGAATGCTTGTATCAAAGTAGGTTTAGAACAGGTATTAGAATCTATTATCTTTACTTTATCATATTCAGCACTGCGAGTAGATAAAGATGTAAAAATGGTATATTGATTGTGTAAAACATTAATATATTTAGCTTTATCGTATTTTGAAAGTAGTATCGTGTATTTTTACACCATTCTATTAACAAAAACTTATTAAAATACGGTAAAGTACTTGTGAACTTTTTCAACTTGTTTAAGCTAACAATTCTTTTCCATTAGACTGTGTTATTGTTTTTAGTTCTAATGGATGGACGGAGTGGATTATAAGTTGTATTAGAGTATCTGTTTATTGAAGTAACGAAAAGGAATTTAATAACTAGTTACATAACACATTGTAGTCATAAGCAATATAGTTCAAAAATTGGTTAAATTAATTGGTAAACATAATCACAGATATCTCACCCTCGTTACATATACAAAACTAACAAAGTACCGAAATCATTTCAATTAATTAAATGCCAATAATAATATTTATGTGCCACTACGATTTATATACATACACTAACTATTACATAACGAACATAATTAGGTAACATTTTCGTGATATTATCGATATATTCCACTACTCTTATTAATGAAAACAAATTACTGTCACTGAAGCGTGAAGGCTATCGGGTAGGTTCCCATTAATGGTCATGTCACGAGGAAGGGCCAATAAAAAGGCTTTTACCCAACACGATATGGCGGCGAACAACCGATTCATTTTACATCCGAAAATCTGTTCCTCACGTAAATTGCGAACCATTGTTTGTGAGATAAAAACATGAGTTCCCTACGCAGAAAAGCTCGGAATGAGGACCCGACTGAATTTGTTTTTTCTCATGCTTTGTTGAATTTGCAAGCGAAATGAGTAATTTGATTTATAGATTGAATGACTGTTTAGGCTTTGAGAGTCGAGGGTCTAACTGCTTAGACATTTGTTTTGTTAAACCACTTGACTTTTTAAAGAAATTATCTAGATATATTTATGCATGTTACAGCTTTAACTTTTTTGTAAGTATTTTTGACTTGTTGCACAGACCATAGGAAAATTTAAATAATTTATTTCTTCAACAATATACTTTCGAGATAGCAGAGGATTGAGAAGTTAAAAAAGTGTAATATTTTTTTATAACCATAAATTGATAATATAAGTTATTCATTTTCAATATTACATTGCTTTCACAATACCTTAGATACTCGAGCTTTGCATTAACACCATAAGAAAGAGAGCTCATCAAAGCTCCAACCAGAACAATGGGTGCCGAGGGAAAAAGTAAATTCAATAAACACTCGAGAATTCTTTTAAGTCCCTTCATTTTTCGAATTTGACATCATTAAGAACATTTGTGGGATAATCCAGTCGCCTCCTTTGAGAGGTTCCTTTGGACCGATGGGAGGAGCTGCCTAATCCAATTCTCGACGCATTTCGTCAATGTACAAAAGGCACAACTTTCTTTGCGTCAAACTTTTGTCCGAATCTATTTAGGTGATAGCAAAAGCTTTTTCCTTTGACCTTTTTGGGTAGTTTTACCAGCGGTTTCACTCGTATTTTTGTTTTAACCACTCTACAGTAATGACACATGTGATCTTTGATCTTTTTAGTTTTCCCGTGGAGCTCTCGTTTTATTTAAAGCTTGAAAGGTTTCGTCTATTAATAGGGACAGATAGACCAATCGTATTGTTCGGGACCTTTGACATTTTCAAGTTTGTGGAATCACTCGCAGGTAAGTAATTCAGCTATAGGCTTGAAATTGGAACAGACAAGCACAGCCGCTCGAACCTAATCATATTGCGTAGCGCTATAAAAAGAATTCAGTGCTTTGGAAGCTATGACGTAGGAGAAAAGCCAAAGAGATGTTTTATATTTTTCTACTAGACAATACTTAGTTACGAAATGAACTATATAGGCATTTATCACCATAGAAAAACCTAAACGTATGGTTAAATAGTTGACAAAAAACACAAAGAAGAAAAATAGCTGGATTTGTGTGATTGAAATTTTGGTGACTTATTTACTTTACAGTGATCTTCTGTTTCAAGGTTACCGAACTATCGTATCTTGTGAAGCAAATAATTGACGAAGACTTTTTTAAGATTAAATTATAAAACTAAGCAAGCAAAGATAAATTTATATGTTGCATTATAAAGCGAATATCGTAGTTACATTTACCCTGTCAATACATATACTGTCTGTTACATAAGTACGTATATATAAGTTATATAGCCTACTATATCAATACTATATATCACTGTGTGCTACATAAATGTGAGTATATAACCGTATGTAAAATAGCCGACCTAATTAACAATAAAATGTTCGACAGCATAAACGTTGCAACTGACAATCCAATTTAATCATCAACATGACATTCACACAGCCCGAGTACCGAATGCTTGGAGGCAATTAATTAAGTTCCAAAGTTAGGGATAGGCTGTGCTTTGCTGAACTTAGATCATGTTCAAAGACTCAATTATGATTCTAGAGTTAATATTGTAGAATATACATATGGAATATGATTGAATGAATACTAGGTTTAGATAGATATATTAGGCGATAGTACCTAAGCAGCAGTACGATATTAGTTCTTCAAGCATAATCTTTTGCAAGTGATTAGTGATTAAAATAATGATGATCATAAGTATATAAGTCAGATATTAGTTTTTAAACGTCTTGTGGTTAAGTTTGTCATTGTATTAGAGTAAGCTTTAAATGTTTATAATGTTACTGAGCGTTTTAAACAGCGCAAATTAACGTTTAATATGTTTATTTTTAATTTACAATAAGTGATATTAATGATCTTTATGTTGAACAAATTCATAACAAATTCATTTCACAAATCTGAATTGTATAATTAATACTAGAAGACCCAAATCATCAGGAGCTCACAAACAATGCACAATTACACATTATTATATTATGTTTACAACCTACTCGTTATTTAATTTTCCCTAATGGGTAAAATGTTCATTAACTTTGAAAGCATGTCATAAACATATTATTATAAGCATAGTTAGGTTAGCAATTCCATTATTAAAATTAAAGTATATTTATTAAGCTTAAATACGGCTCTTCATACATATTCTGTCATGTTAGTTATCTGACAATCGTTAAGAAAAGGGAATTCCTAGTTTCCACATGTTTCCCACATTTTAAAACTATTTCTATAACAGTAGGTACTAGTAAATATGTATAGTATAGTAAAAGGAATATAAATGAGTGAAGTGGAAGGGCGGTTACGTAGGCCTAATAAAACATATAACAGTTAGATAGACACTATATTGAAAAAGATGACTTTAGGAGTACCTATAACCGCCGAGTGTGTATGAGAAGATGTATGAGTGTCTATGAAGCGAAAGTGGTCTGTCAGGATCGGGACAAATGGGGATCCGTGATCTCTGCCTACCCCTTTACAGGGAATCAGGCACGATGTGTATGTATGTAGGTACTAGTACTATTTCAATAGGTATCCTAAACTATTACTCGTAACCAAGGTCGCCAGAACAATTTCACCCAAATAGCAAAAGGAAGTGAATTTGGTAAAATAGTAATAACCACTAAGTCTATGGGACACGCAATTCTGATATTAGCTTTTGTATAAATGACAACCAATTAGGGAGCCTTAGAATACAGTAGTCAACTGGTAGTGGAATCAGGCGACTGATTACATTGGTCGATTTCCATCGTCTTACTAGCTGTTTGCAGGCCTGTTCAGGCTCGGGCAAGTTTTCTCGACTTAAACAATTTTCGCTTAATTGACATTTACAAACAAACCTCCTCATACATGCTTGACAGTTATAAGTAATTATAATTTAACAACCGAACTGTAGAGAAACGGGTGTGACGTGAATGTATGTATTATCAACACTTTATAATTACGTTTCTTTCTACTGCTTCCGATAACATACTTTCTTACTTAAAGTACCTACTTTAACCGTCATTCTTTTTATTTTACATCTATTTTAAACTCATAAACAGACTAGTTTTATCGTTATATATCTCTAACTTCTAACATAACCCTTTACCTACATTCCTAACTCGTATATAAATACTTTTTCCCGATCTTCCTTAACTGCGGTTCACAATATCCCGTAGGTTAATCAAAATGAGTGATCACCCTCCCTAGAGGCCGAAGTATCTTAGCCGGGACTCTTCTCGGGAACTCCAAGAGTAACGGGAAGGTTATTGATATCTTTTTAATGGTCTCACTGATATTTGTATGCGTAATACGAGGTATAGGTTAAAGCGGATTGTCGTACTACTTGCATGGGATGAGTGAAGAAAAGAAGAGCATGTATTAGAAGGTTAATGTGTAAGTGAAGCAAGAGATTTGTCAGGATCGTTCCAGGTGGCGATTGATAGTATCAAGTAGATAGAAATGTATGTAGGGGGTAAATTTATGAAATTACGTTCAAGTGACAGATTGCATTTTATGGAAGAAATTACGTTGGTGTGAAAGGTTTTTATTCTATTACGTGAAGTTTTCTTTCGCTTATCATCAGTGTTTACAATAGACCAAATATTGGAACTACGAGTATATGTATAAAAAAAATACTTTTAGTTTCGCTTTATGAAAGAAAAGATCTATGGAGTCGTATCATAAGTTATCATATTTTCCTTAGACACTATTTCCTACCTTGTGTATTTCAATAGCAGCTTAGTAAAAGTACAGTAAACAAACGTCGAAAATCTCTAGCAGACAAAGTATAGCCGCGGTTATTTATGGGCTGGGCTATTTTCAAAAACTAATGTGGATTGGGTGAAAGAGTTCAAGATACTATGTCTTCGTCAACACATCGGATTTAGCTTCTTTTAGCTTATATTGTGTAGCCTAGATGAATGATTTATGCAGTACTAGGGGTGATAACAACCACGTATAGAGTTTCAGTTATTTAGGTTAAATAGTGAAATTTAGATTATTTATTATGATTTATGTAGAACTAAATAACTCCAATCATTTGAAACTACTAAATGTTGATTTGCGGTAATGTTCGAATAGCGGATGGCTAGGTAATTTTCCAATAGTAACCGAAATATTCATTATATGTTACGGTAGAACTAAGGAGAGAGAAGCTGGTTACATTTTATAAATGAGCAAACAAGCATAAGACTTCTATTGAAAACATTTGAAGTTACATTAAATAGTAATAAACATTTAAGATAAATAATCATATCACATCCCATAGCGTTAAGAATAGATGAGCATGCATTTAGAAGTTAACGAATATGAGTGAAGCGACAGATTTGTCAGGATCTTGGCAATCAATAGTGTCTTCCTATCTCAGAACTTTGAAGTGTGAATATATGTATATACCTTGAGCCAATCATTCTATGATGACATTAATCCTTTATTAAGAATTCACATTTTACATTAAACTACATTACATTGCATTATGATTGATTCATTTACAACTTCTCAACTCCTAAATCAATGTTCCTAGGACAAGACTCAGACTACCTAAAACGTCACTAGCCATAATAAATACCATTCATTATAAGTTGGCCCGTCGCCCCGTACTCCCAGTATGGAGTCAGCGCGCGTGCCAAGATGAACGCAAACAAGATTTCTTTGTCTAACAGTTACGACCGCGTCCTAGTAATTGGTTACATACATATATTACATACATTTGCACAGCATTTGTTCGTTGGATACCTACTGTGGATTTTGTTGGCAATGTGTATGTTTGTTCATACATACATATATGTATATATTTTGCGTTTTCTTGTCGATTTCTGGTCGGACGAAAACTTGAAGAAATTTAAAATACTTAAAATAATGGTAATTGTGATGTTATCAGTATTTAATATTAGTAGCAACTACCTGGTCAACAAGTGAGTTTGAGGTGGCTATAAAATTACTACCTTCGCAATTGTGGAGATGGAAACCTGAACCTCTGATTACCCCGCAAGGATTAATGGTCAAGAACGCGTTTGTCTTTTGTTTTTGTCTATTAGTATCAAATTTCATTTAGATCTAGTTCATCCTTTAATCCATCCACATGTCACAACACAACGAAGTGAAATTCTATTTATGACCAAAATTATTATTCTTTTAGACATACACATATTCTTTGTTAGAACATTTACATTGATACTGGGAAAATCACTCAGATCCAATGTGTGATAAATGTCGACTTTGATTGATTATGCAAGACATTACGTACATCTACATTGCACTGTTTTACTTGTACTGTTGTTTTACTTACGTATATGCACTACACTACTTGTATGTAAACCTTTTGTCCTTGTTTTAAAAGAAAGCTAAACTCTACGTTTAAACTAACATTAATTAAGTATATAAACAATCCTTTAATGTACTAACACCAACAGACGTTTTCAAATAAGTTAATACACAAAGACCGTATTTTCATTTAAATATATGTAGTATTATATTACACCAAGGTACTATTTACAGCCTATCACCTATGCACATCAAATATCGGTTCCAAATTTAAAACCTTAGGGGTGACGTATATCCTGCGGTGCGGGGGGAGAGGTAAAGCCACTAACATACTCCCATGTATGTACTAAGTACTCTACAGTACTACGCAGTAAGCTTAATGGGAGAATTATACAGGCGGAGACGACAGAATAAAATCTCAGCCACATTACATCCATACATTACGTACAGCGATTCCCTTATGAATTATGCAAGGAATGCAATCTACTCAGTAGCGCCTTAAGATTATGATTGCATTGTTCTGCTTTGCATTGTGTATTGATTATATTGTTTTGGTATTAATGGGGTCTTATCGAAGTCTTAATAAATGAAAATAATGAGCGCGAATAGAGTATTATAGCATGAATCTTAATATAATACAGACTGAATGTATATATTATTATTAATTCAATTCGAGTATTATTGTAATTATTAAAGAGTAAAAAAACAAGAAGATAATCGCGTTCCAACCATTAACCCATCCGGGCTAGTCAGAGGTTTCTATGGCTACCTAGTACCTACGTGTTGACCAGATAGTTAGCACTCAATCTGACAGGTGGTAAGCCATTTCTCCATTTACAAGCACTTACTATTATTTGTTATTAAAGGAATTCTTAAATAAACTCGTTTGATATTTGCAACAAAATAATAACAAAAAGATTGAAATAAATTAGATTATCCATGGACGTGTACCATTTATGTTCTGAAGTGTGATTAGATTATCACTTTTGACAATTAGAGAATAAGTAGCTTAAACTAGTTTTCGCTAAATTTTCCTTGCTACATTTTCGTTCGTTCGTTCTCACTAAATTAGTTCAACATTGTACTCACTGAGATACGAGTATCGTCTGTTATCGACTCGGAGTATTTTTATCAAAAAACGATAGTCTAGAATGTACTGTACAACATATGTTAGTTTTCCCAGCGTTATGACGTGTGTACTTCTTTACATTGGATGCAACATTTTCGTTAGTATATACGTGTACATAATTTATTACTTTCGAAGTAGAAATGAGTTACATGGAATTATAGAGACTTTTCTAGACAAAGAGCATATATTAATAATAACAAATATATGGCAAGGTTAGAGTCTTTCAAATGTACTGAACTATATATTATTGTAAGATTTAATATGTTTAGTGTGTATACGGAGGTGTATGAGTGTCAATGAAGCGAAAGTGGAATGTCAGGATCGGGACATATTGGGATCCGTAATCTCTTGCTACCCCTCTACAAGGAATCAGGCGTGATGTGAATGTATGTATTGATATGTTATAACTAAGATATACTTATATATGTGGGGTTATAGGAATAAGGATATACCTATGTATATTTATTAGGTTACTTTCATCCTCCATAAAGGTTTCAAAAGAACTTAGGGATACAATTTATAACCTATACATGTACTTTTTCGCCTTTATTAGACTAATCAATTGGTTACACAAGATTTAATAGACACAATGATTCAGCGGATGATACATGTATGCAATTCAGAATTGTGTAGTTCAATTTCATAACTATACACTGGTTTTATCTGTCACTATGTAGTTCATGTAACATCATATTAACTACAGTGCATTGATGCATTCATTTTATACAGAGGCTGATTTAAATTACTTGCAATTATTCTTCGTATTGTAATTGCATAACGATAGGTAGCGGTTATTTGTATGTAAAGGTTTGCAGTATAAAGGCAACTATATCATAGTACATTCAATAATGATATGATTATTGCATAGGTACTTTATTACATTGAATTTACACAGGTAATGATATAATATGGAATGATTGATGATGAAGCCTTATATATAGTACTTATGATACAAGAAATATATACACATATCACGCCAGTATCCTTACAGGGGTGGGAAGAGATCACTGATTCCCCATTTATTCCCTATCTACTAACGTCAGTACATACGCTGCACGACAACACTCAACGTGATAGATAGTGAACCGTATACTATACAGGCAAAGGCTATTAACCATCTCAGAGATGGGCTTATGTAGAGAATATACACAAAAATCTCATGTTTTTGAATCTACAAAACCGTATAAGGCGTTTCTTTGCGGAAATCAATACGTAACATGATTTTGCGGATCCAAAGTGGAGTGGGTTGTTTTGTCGTGGTTTTTGAAGCTAACCTACGTATACGTGATATTGTGAAATCATTTGTATACATTACGGGTGTGTTCGTGTATAGACGAAATATAGCTGTTTATGGTTTTAGGAAGAAATATGGATTTCAGGTTATCTCTTGGTTATATGAAAAGTTATGCTAGAAAAGAGTTTCTTAGATAGCACTATGTTAAAGATAATGTATTCGACTAGTGGTAAAGGTTATGTAAAACATAACACTTATAACGATTTCTTTAACAATTTCATAGCGTTAGAGTTGCTCTATTTATCACTCAGAATCCTTCCGAATAACACGTATCTGTCTAACGAGACAGACTGCTTATCAGGTCAACATGAGTGGGCAGTTTTGAGCTAAAGAATTGACAGCTTGTTAGTTACGTCATTTAAAGAATAAAATTTAAATTGACGAAACAAACGCAGTTGATTTTCAAAATGGCTACTGATAAAAAGCACTTGTGAAATGTAATATATTATGTTTTGTCAAATGCATATGAATGATAACAATAGCTTGACATCATTTAATAATTATTAATATGTACTACTAAGGATATATAACTTATGAAACTTGCCTGTTTTTCTTTATAAGCAATAGTCAGTACTCTTTAACTTGTGACAGGTATGTTCAATGTTAACAAATGAACTAAGCAATCATGGATATAGAAACGCTAACTTCTGTCTTGGCACTGAATAATGTCATGAACTGTATATTACATAACATGCACATACGTAACTAAGCCATTACACATCTAAGTTGACTGTATGCACTTAAAATCTAAGTTACATCTCGTTGGCTCTCAAGAACAATAAATAAGTGATTGTAAGTACACGAACCGGTTTGCTAGTGCCTTAAATAGAGCTAAGGACGTGAATGACGCAGTACCAAGAAGTTCAACGACCTCCTTGGCAAGCGGAGTGTTCCGTAAGATACTCTCTATGGCCAGGATTAACACATCCTTTTATGGTTGTGTTTAGAATATAGGTGAATAATTTCCGTAGGAATAAAAATATTCCATGCTAAATTTACTGTGTACATTTCGTCTGGTATGAAAATAGAATACTAAAACTAGTAAAATAACATGTTATGTACTGTGGTACTTATTAACTAACTGCCATCGTTAGCTCTTATTTACCTATCACCTATTCCTATAACATCTATGTGTTTGCAATATCCAAATATATCACAACCCTTTCTAATGGAGGAGTTACTATACGTAAAAAAAATAAAAAATCCTTGCAAAATATTTTAATATTTGTTTAAGCGTATACGTATGCACTGCATTAGCAATATTACTGATTTTTCTTGAACAAGTATAATTAGTTCATTCTTGTACTTAAAACGCTACAAATGTTTTACTAATATATAACATATACAAATGTTTTATTACTGATAACATAGTTCCCCTAGCAAAGAAAAACGGATTTTTCTAAAGTTACAAACAAGATTTTTATCAGGATTTGGGTGTCTGCGGTAGCGTTTATATTATTCTACATTTATCTTGAAGAGTTTTTGGTGATATGTTATTTGTAACTTAAAAATTTAAGGTACAGTAATATTAAGAAATATCAAAGATCGTTTGCATTTATATGATTATATGCTTTATTGTACAAGGTAGTGTCTTTAAGAAAGTCTATCTCACAATATAAATGATAAGGAATAATTCTTATTCAATATAAGGGCGGAAAGAATCACTTATTAAAAGTCATAATTTATGAATTACACCATTTTACGAAGGTCTAAATTATATATCACAGTGAAATGATACAACAGAAAGCTCTGTTTTCAAGTATTACTTACAATGCACTATCTCTGCAATTTGTCTAGTTGGGAAGGAAGTCATCTTCGTGAACATGTCCGTTGGAGAGGTATTAAAGCCATTAAGAGGCACAAAGAAACGACGGAATGCGGGACGTTTCTGCGGACGATTTCATTCGGATAAAAAGGTAAAGGGATGACCTCTTTGCATTTTATGAGGGTCCTACTACAAGGTAGAGGTGTATTTGGAATTAGTATCTACGTATATGACAATTTTGAGGGGTTGGTGGTCAAATCGTTGCGATGAAGTATCTTGACACGCTTATGTCTGTTTTTCTTTATTTCGAATTGTCTATTTGATTCGTAAATGTAGAAGTGTGGAAGCAGCGTTAATTAATGATTATGATTAAACACTAAATCAAGCTGGTAGGTTTATTGTTATAAATGAAGTAATATTTATTGATATATTAGTCTGTAATGTTGTTTTGAACGTTTGTCTAAGACATATGTGTAATTAATACTCGTTAAAAGACTGTAAAACAGCTTGTTTAATAAACTTGTTTGTTTTCTCCCATGAGACCGAAAGAGGTTTCTAATGACCTAAAACTAATGAAAACCAATTGTGCTCATCAAGTTTCACAATCAGACTTCATCAGTTAGTTAACAGGCATGCATTATTTAAATTGGAACCATGATTAGAAATGATTCTCCGCTAATGAGAGCCGTGTAATGTAATTCGTCGCGGGCCAATCTACGATAACGACTATTCCCCGAAGCGAGCGTATGGACAAAAACACGTCTCATTTTCCGGTACGAAAGGGGAACGAATTTCCCCCATCGATTGGCGACCGCGTGTCTTTGTCCGTGTTCCTTTGTCTGTGGTGCTACTCACGCGTCTCGGCGGGTGCGCTCGTCCCAGAACTTCTCCCAGAAGGTGGAGCGGTTCTTGATGCGCAGCACGCTGGTGCTGAGCGTGCGGGGCAGGGTGCCGCCGCTGCTGCTGCCCGACATGCCGGTGGCCATGCTGTGCTCGGAGGCGGAGCTCTTGGCCAGGAACCCTCCGCCCAGCCCCTCCGCCTGCGACTCCGACCGCTGCATGGTCAGCGCGCCCTCCGCTGCGCCATCGTCGCCCAGCGCCGCCGCCTCCACTGCGCCCACCCGCTCTTCCACTTTCGCTCTTATCGCGCCTCTCCTTGCGATATTATTATTTTGTTATCTCACTCTACTACAACATGTTTTGGTTTTTATCTAACATTCACTAAGCCGGTTATCTATGAACATCACTCGCGTAGCAACTTTTTTCGTTCCTATTGAGCGTTCGCGTGCGTCGCCTGGTGTGGCGGGTCGCGCGGCGTAGTGGCCCAGTGCGTCGGGAGGCGAAGGCGCGTCGCTGTGCCGGGGCGTGCCGCCGACATGCCGCGCGGCCTCTCAATGGGCGCGCGGGAGGTGCGGGTGGCGGGGTTGCGCCGCGCACCGCCACTCTCTTGGCTCCGGCGAACGCTCTGCCGCTGCCAATCAATGGCCGCCCATCACCCGCACTAGCAGCTGGAGCCCACACCTTGGGGCTCACGTGAAGCCACTCACTGGATTACGTTATCAGTATCATAATATTTATATGACTAGTCACTATAAAAAAATTAAAACCAATGGGTTATATTTTGTTCAGATTTGAAAAACGTAAGCATAATCACTAATCGTAATATACAATTGTTTTACAGAAATATTAATGTAAAGTCGTTTATTCTGATGTCAATTTCCGATGATGAATTATCATATATCTTTAATATTCAAATATTCTGTCAAATAGTTGCTTATTAAATCAAATACATGTTTTGTACATTAGATCTGAGTGAAATATATAAACTTGTGACGAATTCCAATACTCTATCGTTCCATCAATTAAGGCATCTAAACTGCTCAAATCAATTGACGGATCATCGTTTTAGTCTTTCGCTTTATTTCCATACATACACAAAATGAAAAACTTTACAACCATTTTTGAACGAACTCTTTGAAAATTTCGCACTTTTATTTTTTGTATTTGTAGCTGTAACAGAATATCTGAATAGTTACTTAAGCCCTTATTATTTATTTCTCTAAGTCCATTTAAAGACTAATAGGCAGTGAACAACCTTTGTCCTACGCACCGTTCGCAGGTATCGAATGACGTCGTTGATAACTAAGTATTTTCAAATAGCCTACTGATTGTCTCCTCTTAGCTAGCAACACGTGGAGTATTTAATTAACCAGCGCATTGTATGAGGAAATGGTACAACCTACGCTTAAGGAAAATGTAACAGTTGCAATAATAGTGCTGAACACTAATTAATACACATATGTACATGTAAACACATCATAATTATTATCAGGTTTCGTTTCGTGGATATATGAGGGATTATATACGTAATTGCAAATGTTTTTGGTCACCTAAAACATGCATTTCAAATATTAATGAGTGTTGATTTTATTAGATTATAGTCAGGCTATATACTTATAGTCTCTTCTAGATTCTTTTCTAAAACTAACACGTATTTGGTTAGGTTATCATACATCCAGTCACTGATCACAGTAACCCAGAAAATCTTATGTTTGAATGTTGACAGTTTTTTTAAATTACACCGACATATTTTTTTTCAATTGGAACCTTACTTAAAATAATTGAATAGAAGACTAAGTTCTTGCTTCAAACGAAAACAAGTGATCCGATTGAACTTTAAGTCACATAGATACTACGTCTTCGGGACAAGGAAGTTTATTTGGTTGCCATGACAACGATGTCATTAGGTTATTTCAGAAGGTTTTTATCGACTTTTTGTATAAGAGCTTTTTAGATACTAATACAATTACAAGTATTTCGTAAGCTTCGCTTGGAGAAAATAAGTTAATTTGCCTGTTTTTTAACGAGTATACTCAAATGTAACACACTTCGTGATTGTGAGGCTTTATATATAACTACTAAGGTTCTCAGAATCAAATTCGAAAAAGATTTAAAAATAGAGACATAATATACAGTACAATTATCTTTACCTTAATCATCGTAGCGGTCAATAAAAAAGATTTTAAAAAACCAAATTTCCAAATTCACCAAATATTACATATAATCAAATTATTATTTCGTAATCAATTACAAAATCAATAAAGATTCGTTCATATGTTTGTATTTCTATAAAAAACAATATAATTTTCTTCTACTACTAGTAAATAAACATTTATCTATGTAAATGTACATACCGACAAGATTCGCTAATTGTATAACTAGTTTTTCTTGTTTGTCGATACGGATAATAACATAATTATCTGGTATGTAATGTACATGATAAACATTGATATTCAATCTTATTACTACGTCAATCTGTACTTGTACCTATTTATATATTAATCAATATCAAATACATTATTAATAATGTCAATACCAGTTTAAAACGTAAAGAAATATATTTCGTTTTTTTTGAAAATAATTGTTAAAGTTCTAAAATAGAATAGAATTAATAAAAGATGATAGAGAAGAATTCAAAACTTACAATTATGTCGTCCAAAGTTGAAACGTAACCATGACTTAACCTTATCATTTATGCACATCAAGAATTATTGAGTAGTTACAAACCATCTTTGGACTATGATAATACATATTCTAAGCTCACAATTACATTAAACCTTTACTAATGCTAACAAGCTGTTTGTCTTCCTGACATGTCGTAGGAAGCGACTAAGAGACTACAGATGCATGGAATTTATTCGACATGGGCCAGGAACCTGTCAATAAAATTAAATTTTAACGCCTTGACATCCCAAATAATTTAGGTTGCACTGTTTTTCGTGTTTTGACTACTCAAAAATGGTAAAGAAGTAAACAATTAAGTTAGTTTAACGAGAAACGTGATTGTTTTTATTAAAATAACATCTGCCTTAACTCACGTAGTCTTCAATAAATATTTAAAAATACGATTATATAGTCACTACATAGTATAAAACAAAGTCGCTTTCTCCGTCCCTTTGTATGCGGTTTTTTTAATAGATAGAGTGATCCAAGAGGAAGGTTTATATGTATAATAACATCCATTAAATAGTAGAGTAGGCTGTATATTTTATACCCGTGCGAAGCCGGAGCGGGTCGCTAGTATATAATAAAATCATCTCTGCCTTAACTATCGGTGTGGTCTTTACAATAGAGTTAAAAAGGTATATAATATTATGTTTATACGAGACCACTATAAACCTAACAGGATTTTTGTCAACATGGGCTAAGTCACGTAGAATCACGGCACACCCACCTACACCTACAGACACTTTATTACGTCGCACAGATTTGTGGTCATGTGGCTAAATAGACTAGCCAACTTTTAACTGTCAAAATATGACGAAATGTTAAATATTTTTGTTGCTGCCAATGAAAAAGAAGGTGGGATAAAATAGAGATGAAAATATATCGATTTGTCAAGCAAGCTGCCGTATTTGTTGTAATATTGGTCAAATAAATGCAGAATCGTGTTTTTTTTTCTACGTTACATACATGGTACTCTATTTTAGCCATTCTGCACTTATTTGATATGTAGTAAAACATATCCACGCCTCTACGTCCCCAACGGGATAGCCTGATATTATCGATCCCCACATGGAACGATCCTGGCTTATTTTTCTTGCTTCACACGCACACCCAAATACTATAAATAATTAGTAATAACAAAACGAATAAATTTTATGTCTATCATGTTAAATTCTCTGTCTTTTAAAAGGTCTCTTAAACATAAACACCGAAACGGTTCGTACATTATTTCGTTCACCGATTAGCCACATCTACTTAGGCAGTCTAGTCTGCTAAATGCGACAACCTATACTGCTAGTTGAATAATCTATTGGCCGTACGTGATTCGGAAAGAAATTGCTGCTTCCACGCGGGTGGGCCGATAAACTAACCTCAGACTGACTTTGGATACTTTACGACGGACCTTGCGAATTTGCAAACTACACTCTGTATTCAAACGCTTGCCCGAAGAGTACTGGCCCTCTAGACTAATGCTTTTTGAAAAATATCAGCTAAAGTGACGTATTTTATTATTTCAAGGCGAAATTTCACACATTTGTTGACATCAATGGTGAAATTTAATACTTCGGCTAATCCACTACCAACTTCACACTATAACTCAAGTGATATTAAACAACAGTTGTGCTAAAACGTATTAGTAGAATTGGGCTCCAGGTTTTGAACGATCGAATTGTTAAATGACTAAAAAATAAAGAGTATACATGCATGGACACTCATGTCGACAATCATAGTAAAAAATAGTTTAAGAGTCTTATAAGATAGGCTTGTTGTGAGATTTTATAAATTATTCGTGATAGATATAATATGAAGTAAATAAAACTCGGTGAAAAAATTTGCCTCCTATTTATTAACAGAAAAAAATAACTAGCAGCATTAATCTAAGTTCATAACTACCTCAGGATAATGAACCTACAAAATCACATGGCCTTTGTAAGTGCAATACACCGTAATTACATATAAGTACTTACTTTTGCTATGATAATATGATCAATGTTAATTTCTAAGATGACACACAAAAAAGCCATACACAAAGATATATGAAAAAAAGCTTTGAAAGGGAAACTAGAAAACCGAGACGTTATTATGGTTTGTCTGTAACTGGTTATTTGAACATTGTTATTGATAAATAACATTTATTTATATGAAAACATGTTATTAATAACAACTCTCATATTATTAATAAATTTATTAATCCATTTATTTTAAGTGAACAAACCCATTTACAAAATAAAATTTACGTAAAATACATATCAGTTACGTACGTTCAACGATACAAAAATCGTACGTTGAAGTTAAAAATAACCTATTTGAACACACGTGTGATTTGGCATACCTATCGCACTGTCAAAACAGTGTTGAGGTCGAAATCTAACCGGATACAGTATAACAAAAAAGCACGTAGATATTTTTATACATTTTTTGCGTGTTTGCCTTAACTAAATCACACTGAGCGGAGTAATAAAAAGGAGCTCTGTTTACTTCATTATTTGCGCAGTATTTCAACCGAATGACAAAGTAAGCCATGGCGCTACTGGTAATGTAATTGCCTCTAATATACCACTAGATATACTACTCGTAAGCTATATTACGACGCCTGTGTCAATAGCTATGTTTGACTACCAACTTCGAGTTTACCATTGTCGTTAAATTATTTCAAGTAGTAATAAATCGAGAACTTTGTAAGGAAAAATGCTCTAAATAAGTAAACAAATATTTGAATGCAATTTTAACTCCATATAATTTAACATTTGTTCTTAATATAAATAAATAAAAATTTACTCGTACTTTTAAATACATTCAAACAAGACTCTACATTCAATTAAATAAATCATTTACTTCTGACAATAAAAACTTCATGTACATAGTTCCCATTTCCGCGTATTTTTATTTATTTTCACCCTTCTAAATTCTAAGGCCCAAACAATCCGTTACAGACAAACTTAGACAGAATAAAGCGTCGCGATAGTCTAACTAAGCGACTATCCGCTCTATAAGCTTTCTAAAGGTACGCACCTTCTGTCGAGGGCAACCGGCTCGGTCTCCTTGTATCTGGAAGCAATTAAAACATAAACAGAAAGGAACATACTAGTCTCACGAGACACACACGCTTAGGGATGGGACATGTATGTGCTGTGAGTTTTGCTGGGGCAATGGCGGCGGTAGTGTGCTATTGGCTGTGGTTTTAATACTTTTTTATATTAAGAAGCTTTATGAGTGTATTGAGAAGGAGTATTGCATTAGTTTAGGAACTGGGTAGTGGTTGACGTTAAAATGAGTTTTGGGATTTATATAGATAAAAAACGACTAATTTTTTAATAGTTAAATTATTTCTGTATATTGTAATATACACACATAAAATAACAATTAATTCTCACAATGATGTAAATATTCATTATTAAATTTATAGTTTTCAATTAGATCGTTACCACGTAAACATACTAGATGTGTATAAAACTGACCGTCAATTATACTATATAAGGATCTTTCATTTTAATCAATGATAACTTCAAGTTCCATTGGTAAAAGGAAAAACCGCCATGAACCCAGGAAAACTCACCTCACCAGGCATCGAATGTGCAACATTGTGAACACAGGACAAGATTATACATACAAGGTTGGCACGTGAAAAAGCGACGGTTGTTAGTCCACAACATCCAAACCACTCGTACACATAGACAACAGAGTAATTACATATCTTACATAATGCCCAATAGTCCTGTTGGTTTTGTTGATTGTTGAATAAATAAATGCTTTGCGGTTCACATAAAAAAACTTGAACGAATGAAATGAAGAAATAAACACGTTTTTATGGCGCGTAAAAGTAAAAATTCAACTGTAATAATAACCTGTCATAAGTCATAGTTCGAATTGTGTTAAAATAAAAGAGAAAACCTAAATTGTAAAGTAACTTTGTTCATATATCTTGAGTTATGTTTCCAATATGTGTTTCATCTATATCTTCTGATGTAATCATGCTACATTAGCAAAACAAGGGTAAAAAGAGTCTCGATTAATGCTGCTTTCTGTCAGCAACTTTATTATACCTTAGATATGTAGACTAACTAAATGGTCCGGTCTCAACACTTGTCACTTTATGTACTGGCTATTAAATGAAATGTAGACTTTGAATTCTGCAAGGCAAAGTCAAAGTCAAAGTCAAAGTCAAATGTTTTTATTCAACATAAGTACAAGTACAGTACATTCATTGAAAGTCAAAACATTTGCCTGACACTGGTTGTCTCTTATCATTGAAATTCTACCGTTGGTTCGGAAGCCCTGGCTCGGAGAAGAACCAACAAGAAACTCCGGCTTTCAGGATTTTTTGCCCAGTGCCATTTACAAAAACAAATTTATAAAGAAACATAATTAACTTTGCACATATAGCTTAGATGCACTCATTGCCAACCCTGAGCATCGGCAAGGTAGTCTCCGACCGCGTAGTAAGCGCCCCGGACTAGTCGGCCTCTAACTATAGTCTTAAATTTAGGCAAGGGCAATCGCGTAATCCAGTCCGGTAAATGATTATAAAAACGCACGCAATTTCCAATAAAAGATTTCTTGACCTTTTGAAGCCTCGAGGGCGCCACATACAGCTTATGTTTGTTCCTAGTATTAATTTTATGAACATCACAGTTTCTTCTAAAAATATTTATATTTTTATGTACATAAATGACACAATCATATATGTACTGAGCAACAACCGTCAAAATATCAATTTCTTTAAATTTTTCACGAAGTGACTCTCTGGGGCCCATTCTATAAATGCAGCGAACAGCCCTCTTCTGCAAAACGAATATTGTGTTTATGTCAGCAGCACAACCCCACAGCAAGATGCCATAAGACATAATGCTATGAAAGTAGCTGAAATAAACAACCCTAGCCGTGAACTCGTCCGTGTATTCCCTAATCCGTTTAACAGCATATGCCGCGGAACTAAGTTTTTTTAGATAAAACGCGAATGTGGTCTCCCCACTGCAGCTTTGAATCTAAAGTTATCCCTAAGAAGACAGTAGTATTAATTTTATCTATTTTCTCATTATTTATTATTAGATTGGTTTCGACACCATTAACATTTGGCAAAGTAAATTTAATACATTTTGTTTTATTATTATTAAGAACTAAATTGTTATATTGAAACCATTGAACTACATCTCCTATCACCGAGTTTATTGCTTGCGACTCATCAATCTTCCTGCTAATTTTAAAGATTAGGGATGTGTCATCAGCAAAAAGGACCATCCTGCACCTATTTTTAGTTACAAAAGGTAAGTCATTTATGTATACTAGGAAAAGAAACGGACCTAATATTGAACCTTGAGGCACCCCCCATCTGGACTGAACGACCCGACGACTGCTCCAAACCAATAGTTACTTTTTGTACTCTATTACTTAAATATGATTTTATTACATTTAGTGAATTATTTTTAACTCCATAATACTCTAATTTTCTTATTATTATATCATGTCGGACACAATCGAACGCTTTAGAAAGGTCACAGAAGATACCAAATGCATCCTGTGACCGTTCCCAGGCATCAAAAATCCCTTTTATTAATTCTACACCAGCATCAGTGGTGGACAAACCCTTTGTGAAGCCAAATTGTTTAGAATGAAGCAGTCCGTTCAAATTAAAATGGTACAACATCTGATTTAACAAGATTTTCTCGAATACTTTACTTAATGCTGGTAGCACGGATATTGGACGGTAATTAGATGGGTCCAAGGTACTACCAGACTTATATATCGGTGTTACTCTACTTAGTTTCATTAAATCAGGGTACGAACCTGATTCTATCGAGGCATTGAAAACCGATGCCAGATAAGGTGCCAACAAGTCAATAATAACACTAATTGTTTTGACCGAGTGTCCAAACAGATCTACAGTTTTTTTTCTTACTGAAAGTTTTGAATGTTTTTATTATTTCTAATGGAGTTGTAGGCCTAAAACGGAACTCACCATCACAACACGGGGCCGATAACGCAAGCAGATTGCAAGCCTTCTCAGCGCAACTGTTTAGTGAGCTGGATGTCATCAAAGGGAGGTTTCCAAAATATTCTTCAAAACATGAAAGCAACATCTGCTTCGCCACATACAATTTTATTATTAAGTGTCAGCTTTAGATTATTTTGATTATATGTTTTAACTCTACCAGTTTCAGATTTAATGACATCCCACGTTTCCTTGATTATATTTTTAGATTTGAGTATTTTATTCCTAATATACAGCGACTTAGCCTGGACACAAACGTTTTTGAATATCTTTGAATACAATTTTACATAGTTTCTAAAAGTTACACTAAAGTTTGTTGTTTTTTCTTCATACAATCGATACAATTTTGTCCTACTAACATGGATACCGGTAATTTTGCTGCTGTTTGGGTTCTCATTACTGAATATATTATCAATACATGTAGCAGAATGGCTGGTCACCCTTGTTGGGCTTTCAAATATTCTATCCAACCCAAAAGACCAGAACAAATTTAGAAGTCTAGTAGCCCGTGTCGAGGACTCCAAAAGATCAACATTGAAATCACCACAAAAGATTATGGTCTTATTAGATTTACACAGCTTAAGCAATACCATTTCTAAAATTTTCTCAAAGACACAGAAGTCGCCATTAG
The DNA here is from genome assembly GCA_030578115.1 of Leucoptera coffeella. Taxonomy (NCBI): domain Eukaryota; kingdom Metazoa; phylum Arthropoda; class Insecta; order Lepidoptera; family Lyonetiidae; genus Leucoptera; species Leucoptera coffeella. The sequence continues at coordinate 128,338 of JAMBLF010000672.1, read as the reverse complement.
GTGGCCTATATAAGCAACAAACAATGAATGCATCTGCCTCCACACAGGACATTTCTATTATTTTTTCTACACTTTCTGAGATTATATCATTGCGAACCTTATTTTTTAATACTTTTATGCATAATTATCATAGAGCCACCGTGTATTGAATTTTCACGGCAAAAAGAACTAACAATATTATGATTTTTAAAATTATATATTAATTCATAATCTTTGGCCCAGTGTTCACAAATACAAAATACATTTATATTATTATTATTTAAAAATAATTCAATTTCTAATTCCTTACCAGCTATGCTTTGAATGTTCTGATGAACAACACTAAGACACTGTGTGGAGTTAAGCTGTGCACAAGTTTCATTTCTGATGCAAGGGGAATCCTCTTTTGTCAAATAACTTAATTTAAATTAATATTTGCAACCTCTTCCTTTGAAGAGATGCATAAATCAAGCCCAAAAGGGGCAATGTCAGAGGCCAGTGAATTGGCTTGGTCAAAACTAAAATAAAATTGTAGCATTTCAGCTACTTGTTTTTTACAACTATTGTTGAGATAGTAAGTATCTCCAGTAAAATATAATTTGTTCTTTAAAATACAATTTGTATCTATTAATTCAATATTATTATTATGCACTGAAATAGTGTGCATAGTCTGATTTAATATATACCTATATTTATTTTCTGCCGGGGTCAATGTCTTAGAATAAGGCAAGGTACACAGAATTATACGTTTAATATGCTTTTGAGTTATTAAATTATCTATATGTTTAATTAATCTATGTTTATTTAGATTCCCCCTGCGACAACACATGAGAAGCAATGTCATATTACATTCTAACCTAGTTCTCAATATATTGTCAATTAAGTTGTCAAAATCAGCTCCTGGTAGGCAATTGTTGTAAATTGCCGTATTTGAAAGTTCACTTCTCACCATTACACCGATATTTTTAACCATTTCATCACCATAAATGTGAACTAATTTATGATTTAACTTTTTATTTAAATTAAGTTGTTTGGGGTGATGAACATTTAGTATCTTTCTTAGAGCTGGCCATAGAAACCTGTGACACATCGGCACAAGGACATCCTGCAGCCACAAGCGAATCAAAACGCTCCTGGTTTTCCCTACAAAGTTTTAGGAGCTCATCCCATCTCCTTAGTATACTGGGCAATATCTGCCTGAGAACTCTCATAACTTTGAGTCACAGCACTCAATTCACCCTCAAGCAGAACTACTTTCTGGTGAAAAGCCTGTATCTCACAGTCATGCCTACTACTAGTTAGTTTGTGGTGAATGTAAAGTGATTTTAGTTTATTATTTATATTATTATTTATAAAGGATTTTTTATTACCTACACAAAGATAAGTTTTATTTATTAATTTATTCAACTTTCTTAAACCTTTTCCTACAATTTCTTGATAAAGGGGTGGCAGAAGCACTGAAGTCGGTCTTCATGACAAGGCGTTGATACTGATGGTTAGCTTCTGCGGATTGTAGTCTCCTCACCTCCGTGTTAAGGGATCTCACCACTTCTTCGGACTCGCGCAGGGCCAACTTCAGTTGTGAGATCTGCAACAGGGCATCTTCATACTCCAAACCGCACTGATGGAAACCAGCCAGAGCACCGCGCACATAGTCCCGTTCTGCCACCACTCTCTGCTAACTCACGATCTTTCAATACCAATTCGGACTTTAACCTAGTGTTTTTCTCAACTATAAGTAACACTTCCTTCTCGCTATCCTCGTGCTCCGAGATTAGTCCGGAACACTTGTCCTTAGTAGCTTGAAGTTCACTAAGGGTGTTTTTGAGTTTTATTTCTAGTTCACGAATGGTTTGAGACCGAGTATTCATTTTATAAGTCGCCATTAAGGTAGACAAGATAATAAATAATTGTACGTTGAATTGATATTTTGCTAAGGTTATTTCTAGTAGATTAAAGTAGGAAACGAGAAAGAAATGCACCACACTACAATTATACCACGAATATTTAGTACAATTATACGTTTTTAGCAATTATATGAGAGAGAACTTTCAAATATACTCAACGGTAACAGATATTTTAAGTTGATCAAAAACACTATAATATCAATATAATTTACACTTAAAACACTAAAACACACGGTTTACTATTAGCTTATTTTGGTTTATATAGTCTCAAAATACTCAGAATGAGCATATAAACAATTAAATATCAATTAAAAAGTTAGAGCTGATTTTGACGTCACAAAGTTTTTTTTTTTTTTTTTATGAGAGAGAAAGTTGAAGGTCGAAGAAGGCCTGGCCGCAGAAAAACGTCGTGGCTGCAGAATCTCGCAGAGTGGTTCAACACGAGTAATATAGAACTCTTCCGAGCGACAACATCGCGTGATCGTGTAGCCTCAATGATAGCCGACCTCCGATAGGAGATGGCACCCAAAGAAGAAGAAGTAGACTTTGAGTAGCTTTCGTAGTTTCGAGTTCCTAATTTAAAACTTTCACTATCCCGAATGATCTAAAAACTTATATAATAACTTATATAAGTGGAAGGTACATTTGCACGGTGTAGGCCGCGTAAAACTTACAGATCAAATTGGAGACATTCTTCTCAAGGCTGGTGTACGTAGTGTGAATAACAGAAGAGCATGTATGACCTTCTTAATGGGTGTGAGTGAAGCATGAGAGAATTGTCACCCGTTCCAGGTGGCGATCGATAGTCTGCATATCCCGTTGGGGACGTAGAAACATGAATATATGTATAATATATAAAGAAAAAAACTACGCAAAGAAAGTATTACTTCAGCCTAATTTGTTGTACGAGTAGTTACATTTTATCAATGATATTAGACCAATAAAGTATCTATATAATGTCCTACTAATCAGTTCCCATAGGATGGTTATGCTATTAACACTTGCCGAGCTGAGCGGTCGAGACAATCTCTTGGGCTTTGTCTCTTGTTACTCAATTAGAGACAATGTATGCAGGGTTCCATGTTCATTGGGGACTTTGATTCGTGCTAGTCTGGGACGTCAATAGAGTAATCATGTCTTCTGTATTTGAAGGAGGGTAATTGTTATAAAATGAGGTGGGGAGGCTCTGTTAAAGCTTTGTGCTATGGGTTACTGTCATGTTTTTAAAAATATATATTATTTTGACAATTATGTGTTAAATAGCAATGTTATAAGGCAAAGTATTTTATGAGCTTTTTATTGTGTTCTAAAGATAAGGAATGTGTGCAATAATGTTTAAAAAAACTTCCATATTTTATTACAAGGTTAAGTTAGCGAAATGTAGTAGAAAAAGAAAGAATTAATCTATTAAGTTTTCGATTTTATCATAGCATTCAGACACCGTTAAACAATCACATTAAAATGATTCTCAATCAGAGTGAAATGCAAAATTCCAGCAAAAATGGATTGGATTTTGTTTTAAAACTCAATGTCTACAAAACTGCTCCTGACGTTTTGAAGTTAGAACTCAATTTGAATATCAAAGTATTGTTTGAATAGAGAATGATTGAAAAAGTGTTGAATCAGAATAATTGCTTCATTCCAAGAAGTTTGATTGAACAATAAGTGGGCGTTTTATTTATTTTTAAGAAAGTAAATTAATTGTTATAAAAAGTAAAGTATTCGCCAGGCTTTATTTTTAATAAGTTATTTATATTTTTAAGTTAAAAATATCACTCTTTATAAATTATATTAAATGGATTTTATAATTTAGAATAATACAATAAAATTTGGACTGTTTTTGATTGCAAATCTAATTATTTCTTTGTGAGCCGATAGAAAAATGTATGTTAATAGTGGTTTTTATTTCCAACTCTTTAATTCATAGTTATTCCAGTATAAAAAATCTATTTATGTTATAGTTAGGACGAAGACTACGAAATGATTTTAAAAACTAGTTTTAACTAACCTTTCAAGAATCTTTTACATCTGCATATGTTTGTGTTGTTCGCAAAAAGTTTCCACTAAAACCCTTAGTGTAGACAAGAAACTGTTTACAATTGTAAACAAAGTTTTCAATACAAAAGAACGTTGTTCCATGGAATAGCTACCTCGTCTTTGACGGTATCTTGAATTTATTTTCCTTCCTTTTCGTATTGTCCTAGGATTCAGGACAGTGTAACGTGTATGCAGCAGTTGACATTCGTTTATAATGTATTTTGTTAATGGATACAACATACAATATAACATACATTCCTTTTTTGATGAACACAAAAAAGTTGCGACCTCCTTGTACTGATCAAAAATTCATCGCATGAAAATACTAACATAAGTACTTGTAGTTCACGGAGTAAAATTATCTCAATTAAAGTAAGAGTACTATTTAATCTTGTACTTGGATAGACTGTAATCTACTTGCCACTTGTAACGCAGGCTATTTAGATATAAGAAGGTATGATTTAGTGTTTCTTGTACGTTTAGTGTACCTCGATCATTATTGTACATTTTTTGAAAATGTTCATCTACTACGCTGCGGGAAAACATCGTGAGGACACCCACCTGTTTCTCAAACTGGCAATGGTGGGCAGTCTGTGCTTGTAAATGGTGAAATAGCTCATCATCTGTCACATTAGATGCTGACTATCTGGTTAACATGACGGTTCAAGGTGACTATAGAATTACGAACTCCAAATGCAATTGCGGAGAAAGACACGTGAAATTCAGACCTGAAAAGGCTTTAAAGGTTTGTGAATGCATGTATATGTGTGTATTATAGTGTTTTGCCCTTGTGCTGGAAGCCTGAGATGAATATTACTGCAATAATACACTTTAACCCTAAAGAATATGCCAAAAGTGTTTCGTTTGAAGATCAACCTTTGTGTCCTTTTTTCAAAGAAAATCTGAAATCTGTTCTTTATTGTATATGAGTACTAAACGTATAGTAGTGGTCCGGTGCTAGATAAGAAATTTGATGAACAATAAGAATGTCATATTTCTATAAAAAGTTATGAAATTCTCTAACTTAGTCTGGTACATATAATATACAACATGAAGAATTTAGACTTGTGGTTCTGTTTAACCCCTGTGTGATAACGGGTGTGATGTGTATCTTGTACATAGAAACAAGGCATTCAAGGGATATTTATTGACAATTTGTTAAGTAAACATAAGATGACATCTCAACTGAAAGAGTTCAACCAACATGCGCCGAAAATATCTGTAGTAGTTTGAAAACATACGAAATAAAACACACTTTAATAATAACACATAATGTAATGGCAGATACAACTTCTAGGTACAGGTTTAATAGTAAATATTTTTTATAAGCTTTATAATTAATTGTCAATAACGAATGCTGTTCTACAGTCTTACTACATGATTATCATATCATCAGATACAAATATAAAAAAATTGGTTTTCTCTGTTAGATTTTGTAAACCTAAGAAAATCCATTTCAAATTGTCCATAATCGTGTCGTTAATCGTGGTTAAATATTAGACAACCATATCGTTGAATCTGCCAATACATTACAGTTAACAAACATAAATTTGGTATCGATTATATACGACCTTAAATATGACATATCGTACTATACTATTCACTCAAGCACTCACTCAATCGGTCAGTCACTCAGTGAATGAAGGTTTCACACTCACCTTTCGCTGGCGATGGAGCTGTTTCTTGACATTGATTTCGGTGACATTTCGAAGTCCGAGTCCGAACGATACAAGAACGACTCGCGACGTTGAGGCATCGCCTGCAGAAACAAAACGAGCAATAATTTACATATCATATGAAAATTGCTCAAATGTAATTGTATCTAAAAAGACAAACGAGTTCACGACCATTAATCCTTGCGGGGTAGTCAGAGGTTCTAGCTTCCATCTCCGCAATTGCGAAGATAGTAATTCTATGCCCCCCTTGATCCCACGTGTTGATCAGATAGTCAGTACTCAATGTGACAGTTGGTAAGCCATGTCACCATTTACAAGCACTGACTATTATCTGTTCGAGAACAGGTAGGTTTCCTCAAGATGTTTTTCCTCACCGCAATATTCGATGCATTTGGATATTCAACAAATTTCTTTTTGCATTGATACCCTCATAAAGGGCTTATTATTAGTAATTTTCGCATTTGCTGTAGTCAAGGACTTGAATAATCATTAGCGTCATTGTGAAGACCTCTCACGAGTCTAAATGCATTCATATATTATATGGCTATTCCATGACCCTGTCACACATACTGTCTGCTATGACTGAGCTAGTACAATACATATAATAGATACCAGACCTGTTTCCGTACAGAGAAAGAGATCAAGAGTGCCAATGTATTGAATTCTGGCAACCCACTTTTGCTTCCTTTATATCAAGATATATCCTCATATACATACTCGTCAGTTTTGAGTACTATTTTCGCTCTTTTTAAGTTTGTACACATAAACACAAAAACTGAAACTCCTGACTGGAAAAACCAGGCCCGAAAGAGTCTAGGAGATAAATCAAAAGCTATATTATTATCTAGTATAAGTATGAACGCGGGGTAAATGAAATTGTAATAAATTAGCCCCGTTAGTTAAGGTACCCTAACATATGTATGTTATATTTTCAAGTTAATATATAAACATATACAATCACTTTTATTAAAAATAACTATATACAATCACGTCCCTTAATCCCTTTCGGGGTGGACAGAACATCGGAAATATAATCTCTAGGTCACTTTTTATTAAGATTATTGGGGTTACCATCTCATAACAGAACATCAATGAAAGTTTGTCAGCCAATCGCCCAATAGATTCTATTTACCCCTAGTCCCTTAGTCACTCCTACGACATGCCAGTAAGAACGGCAGCCAGTTTATAATTGAATATACAAATGAGTATATACTAGTATTTACCTGCAGGACGAGCGCGGCGGATGGAGAGCCTCCGTCGAGCGGGGAGCGGGCCCCCCCCGGCCCCCGCGCCGCCCGCGCCCCCGTTCTCCACATCGAAACTGAAACAAAAGCGCAACGCTCAGGACGCTACTACTCCGGATGCCAGCCGCTCGTTTGTTTGTTGTAATGTAATGAAGAGGAATATTTTGGTATAAATAGCAAAGATATAAGGATACTATACTAGTGAATATGTAAATGTGAAGGGCTATTTTGTATACGCAAGCCTAAGTATGAGGCAACTTGCACTCATGTTCATGTTTATTATGGTTAATTTCATACTTGTATAACACTTATGGCATTGGATAGAATGTATACAGCATTATGGTATGTAGTAAGAGGTTATAATAAATAATAAGTATGCTGAATTTTAATGTCAGTCATGACAGTATTTTCAGAGAGCTAAATTTATTAATAAGTTGACGTCATAATAGATATAAGATCACATCGCCAACGGCACCATATTATTATGTTAATATGAAAATAAAAAAACAAATGATAGTACCAAAAAAAACTAATGAAAACTGCCACCTAGTGAAATTCTCACGCACTAGGTAACCGCGAAAAATTTTCCCCTTTTCCTCCAACAACAAATCCCTCCCAACAGATGGCTCTGCTCGAGGAAAACAAATTAATAAGTCGCCAAGTAAACGGAGTGACCTTATCGACCTTGCAGCAGAGAAAGATAATTTAATACTGAATACGCAATAAATAAGATCCTTAGATGCCCTGCGCACTATTCTCCAAGGATACAAGGACACAGGTAGACATGTCAATAAAAGCTTGAATTTATTACGGGTATTACCTGAGAATGGGTAGTGTTGTTAGACCAGATATTACTATAAATAACCCTTTATGTTCCCACTTGGTCATAATTTAATATGTTGTGGCTTGGGCAAAAGGTAGAGTAACCCGTATAATGTGTTCATTGAGTTAGGTCGCATAAAGAGTCGAGAGAAACCTGTGATATTTTATTTAGATTATAATATACAATGTCTTGTTTCGGTAAATATTATTTTTCATATTAAGTTGGGGTTTCAATGCAGTTTTTGTACAATGGATGGACAAAATAATCAGGTTTATGGCTAAATGGGAAAATAGTACCGAAAAACCAGTATGCCACACTTTTATATTAAAACAAAATCAATCCAATATGTTTTTATGTCGAATTGAAACGGAAAATAATCTTTTCATTTGCTTCAGCACTTTTTTATACTATAAATAGATAGTCGCATCCTTTAAAATTAGAATTACTTTGCTAATACATACTACTACATTTTATATATTATTATACATGTGTATGTTTTCTCCCTAATTATTAACAGTATAGAACAGACTATAGATCAACATTAATTTGATCTGATCCAACCCTACCATCCACCCTGGCTCTACCAAAATATTTCGTAACTTTTCGTAATATTTACATTAACGAAATTATACGCAAAAACTCATTATAGTGCAAAAATACAGCCACCCGTCCGTAACATCGTAAAGTTCATAATAGCTTAATCCCATTAAAGTTGAGTGCTTAATGCTTAATAACCTGCGAAGACCATTAAAGTTTTAACATAATCCCATTAAGTTACAAATTAAAAGAAGTGAAACTTTATTATACTCGTATAACACACGTTTTAAAATTATACCAAAAAACATGAATATTTTTACTGAATATAATGTATCTAACAATATTGTTAAGAGTAAATGTAATCTTAGTTTAGAAAATTATGGTTAATATTGAAGTAAAAATTGTTCACGTTTACTATACTGAATCCGTTATAAACAGTAGCATAATAATATAATACTATTCGACGAAAAAACATATTCATTCCAAGCGAAATATATCATTGATTTTCTTTATACATTGATATCAATACCCTTGTTAAACAAACTAAATACTAAAATACATCAGAAATTCTCTCAATCACATTAATGTTATGCTTAACAACCCATTTTTCTCACAAATTTTACCTTAAACCCTAGATATTTTACTCTAATCTTATCTATAGTTCACAAGACAAGTTCAACCTCAAACGCTAGTCCATTTTACCCTAATCTTGGATTCCCTCATACCTTCCAGTAGTCCGTCTCCTAACAGACACAGGGGTCCGTCTCAGTGGTCGTCTGGGCACTCCCCTGGCACTCCATCGCCGAGGAGCCTCACTCCATCTGCAGGTCAGAGGTTGCGTTACGACCAGTCTTACTTGACCCCTCGTTGAGTGACCGGGCTCCTTGATTCAGTTCGGATGTCATGATTTCGTTCGTTTGTTTGTATGAGAAGAGGCGGTTGAATGAGTTTTGTTGGAGTTAAAGAACGCGTTCGGATGTCATGATTTCGGTCGTTTGTATGAGAAGTGGTCGCAATTGAATTAGTTTTATTGGAGATTAAGAACGAATGGTAAAAGGTCGTCGTTTTATAATTATGTTAGAAAATTTTTATTTGTTTTTTTTTTATAATTTTATTCCGGTTTTCGTAAAAACAATGACAATACAAATAACGGTTAATAAATTATAATTTATTCCAGAAAACACCGTGAGAAAAATAAGATAGGTATCAACATAACTCCAAGAACTCATAAAATCTGTTTGTGTCACCTATAAAAAATCAACGAGCGGAAATCAAAACCTTGTCACGCCTATCTGCTATCATATTAACCCCACTCCACTTTCCATATAATTTTATTGTCTCAGACGTGAGCATTGCCCATAAACAACAATGTATCAGCCTTTGTTACCAGCTACAAAGTAGTTGCCTATAAGCACCTAGAATTACAGGGCACCTTGCAATCTCTGATACTCGAAGCGTGCACACAATAGACGACTCTATTGTGCCAATTCAATAAAGCACTCTATTGAACGTTCGGTGTACAGCGCCATCTATTGTTGCAGTTGCTAAATTAAAAGATTCGCGAGAAAATACCTCGTCTGCAAGGGTTGGGTACAATTTCATATTTCATTTTGTGTAAGTGACTCGCGGAGGTACATGTTTCCCTCGCGCCACGTCCCTCCTATATTGTTGGGTAAACATCAAAAGGATTGTCTCGAGCGAGGCCGAGGTAGAGAGGAAACGAAAAGACTTATAGAGCGGAGTGCCAACTTTGAAGTCATTGGTTGAGTGCTGTCATTCATACTTTTTATGGTCATTCAATCCGAAGATGTTTATTTTAAAAACTGATGCATTTCAATAGTAAATGATGCTTAAGGTTAAATTATCTCGAATGATCGTGAAAACGTAACTAGCTTAAACCTAGTAAAATTTAGCTCTTATTAAGAACATGACTCAATTATTTATGATCGTACTCACACTTCACATTCACACTTTGCTGCCTAAGATTAAGTATCAAGTAACCAGAATACTGCAATTTAACCAGCTTACCTATATAAGTATGATTATAACTACTACTGATAATAATGATGTATATTATTAATAAATAAAGTATAAATATATGCCCATGACGCCGTTCATTATAATCTAGGTTAAGCAATTGAGTACGCATAGGTTTCGAACCTTCAGCCAGAAATAGAAGTCTGTGATTGTGCATAACTGACCGTCCAGCTGTTTGAAATATAACAGTGTTATTATATTATCTGTGGCATTATCAAATGTATTAAGATTGTATGAACATTATACATGCTCTTATATGGAATTTTTATTTGTTTTATTATTTCTTTACAAGTACAAAACTAATAAATCGCTTTTGTTGGTCACATTACTATCGGGTGTTGGGATTAATAGAACAAAACTTTATTAAGAAGATATTATGTTACAGAAAACATATTGAAACAAGGTGACGTTAAAACTACCCAATAGCCACTGAGCTTGAATGAGAAGATGTATGCCCATGAAGCGAAAGTGGTTTGTCATGATCGGGACAGATGAATATCTGTGATCTCTGTCTACCTACCTACATAGAGATAGCTAGATGTGTACATATGCATAATATTATGTCTGTTAAGTTTTTCTCTACCACGAAAATATATAAGAGTGTTAGTCTTAGTATGAATAAAACTGTAGGGAAACGAGTATGATATGAAGCAGTGATGTTAAACCTACATACAATGTAAACAATGATTTTAATTCTATATAAAAACGACATGATATTACACCTTGCTATAAACTTATAATTGCTAGGAAAGTTTTATGAGTCTACTTTTTAACGAGCCAGTAGTCACTCCGGATATTCATTGAGCAAGTTAGATTGAGGTTCTATAAATAAAGTTTCTACGAATTATTTATTAGTGCACTGCAAGCTTGGATGGAATAAAATATTTTTCCTATTACGATATATTTACGTCCTACAATCTTTTTGACGTGGGTAGAATGTCGAAGGCATGTTATCTCTTCAACCACCTTATATTTTAACATTCACGCCTATTCTCATAGTGCTAGTAGGTCTGTAAGGGAATTTCATAAATCATTTATTTGAACTTTTATCATTATCAGTCTATTTACAATATCATCACAATATTTATATCTCTTTTTAACTCAAATTTTAAGACTGTAGCACACCAAATCATTCCACCTAGCCTTGAACATACTTTGAGTATATATAATTCTAAAACCACAATGTTTATTAAAAAAGTTTCTTCAAAAACTCTTCGTGGTGGTTAGGTAATTTCATCTGTTGTTACTTGGAAGACACCTGTCACGAAATGAGCCAGGACCCAAGTGTAAAATGGAGACAAGGCCCTTTTACGACGCAAGTTTTTATACAGCCTTTCAGTGTTACAGTGTTGTATGCATGAAGCTACGTCATATCACTTTCGAGATGACGAAATTTTAGGCTATTGAGTGGGATAAAAACTAAAGAGACTTAGATATATGGATAATGGGAAGCTAATACTACTCTACATCACTACATAGTATAAAACAAAGTCACTTTCTCTGTCCCTATGTCCTGTATGCTTAAATCTTTGAAACTACGCAACGGATTTTGATGCGGTTTTTTTGAAGGAAGGTTTATATGTATAATAAAATCCATTAAATATTGGAATAGGCTATATATTTTATACCCGCGCGAAGCCGGAGCGGGTCGCTAGTACTATATAAACTACTCAGAGATGTATATGGATTGCACAATAAGTCTTTTTGTCTATTATTGGAGACGAAATAAAGATACTTAGATATTATATTGATAATGGGAAGCTTACTATTCGATAATGATTGTAACTCCTAATCTCTTAGTTATTACCTAGACATATGAATAATAATATGAATGATGGATGACCAAATTGGAGACATTCTTTTCAAGGCGGGTGAACGTAGTGTGAAGAACAGAAGAACATATATGAGAAGGTTAATGGTTGTGTCTGCGTGAAGCAAGAGAGATTTGTTAGGATCGTTTCAGGTGGCTATTGATAGTCTTTACCTGTCCCGTTGGGGACGTTGGGGCTTGATTATATGTATGTATAATAATAGTTTTTTTTTAATAATAAATTGGGAAGTAGAGGCGTGAATATATAAGAACACCTGTCACATAAATTGACGACTTTAAAAATAAATACATAGCTTTGAGCTTCAATTATATACGTGACATGTACGCCATGTCATATTTATCTCCTTTCATAAACAACAGAGTAAATAGGAAGCACAAAATGAGTTTCCAAAGACATCCGGCTTAGTGAGAACTCATCAAACATTCATTAGCGCTATTCCTCCGCTTTTCCAAAGTTTAAAAACACTTTACTCTTATTCGTTGCCATGGCTACGAAATATTGTTGACAGAGCGTTTATAATAGTTTGGGTTGAGAGCTAGTTCCAGACGTTAATACAATTTCACCTAAATATCATCACAGACATAAGAGTACTATAATAGTATATATAATACAATTAGAATACTATATCACGTAGTCGTATAAAACGATTGAGAACTTTGAGCTCATTTGAATGACCATCTATAGGGCAATTTCGTCATATCCTTATTAGTGATATTGAAGGTAATCGAGAAGATGTAGTGTGTCTGAGGTTTTGTCAACACCAAAAGAGATTCAATAAAGGCAGGAAATATGTCACAAGCAAAGAAACGATTTTAGGAACTAAAGCTTGAACGCAATTTCTCTAAAAATACATATTTATCCCTAACAAAATCTAATTAATATTTGTTTACTTATAGCTTAATTTAATGTAGATTTATATTCGTAAATATTGTTATTCAAATTTTGTTTCTTTAGAAACTGCATAGCCCTAACAAGAGACTAAATATAACTAAAATGTCTTCCTTGACAAATCATTTTCGCTTCATTGACACTCATACACCTCCTCATATACATTTGGCGGTCATAAATACAGATGGTGATCCGTGATATCTGCCTACCCCTCTACAGAGAATTAGACGTGATGTGTATGTGTCTTCCCAACCCTTGTTTTATACATCCTTTCAGTGACTATAGTCAACGACAGTGTATGTCTCTATAATGTTAGAAGCACTCTTAGGAGATTACTTCGAAGCAATTGCGTTTTACAAGCAACATAAAACTTCTATTGTGTCTGCACTCGGACTATTGAGGACCTATTGACCGGTTCAGAAGGAATAGGAGTAAAGTGCTGATCTGGGACTAAATAATGTAACTAGCTGTCGGTTTGCTGGGTGTGTGTTATGAAGTGAGTTTTGGCGTATTATATTATCTGTGTTTTTGGCGTTATTGGATTTATATGTTAAACTAACGAAAACAGATTATTTATTTCAAATAATACATATGTTTTCAATTCACTGTATTGAAATGTATGCATATATTAACTTTAATATTAATGAGTAAATGAAGTATAAGTTTTATCAAGGGAAGTACATTTAAAAAAGAACCTTATTATGGTCCGCAAGAAGTAGTGTATATTGTATTAAATTCTAGGGTAGCAATTCGTAGTAATATTATTATCATAATAATACTCAAAGATAGTTAAGTTTCCGGTAACTGATTGCATATAGTGTCTGTAAGTTAATTATGACCTAGTATTTCATATTTTCCAAATATATAGGAGGAGATATATGGATGTCTTTGAAACGACAGTAGCAGATCAGGGAAAATCATTCTTCTTTATTCCTACCTATAAAAGTACATATCACTACATAGTATAAAACAAAGTCGCTTTCTTTGTCCCTATGTCCCTTTGCTTAAATCTTTGAAACTACGCAACGGATTTTGATGCGGTTTTTTTAATAGATAGAGTGATTCAAGAGGAAGGTTTATATGTATAATAACATCCATTAAATAGTGGAGTAGGCTATATATTTTACACCCGTGCAAAGCCGGAGCGGGTCACTAGTAACCTTTATATATTAATTCAAGCTTCTACCAATCGACTACTCTTACGCCCTCTGTCTGGAGAACACGTAACCTTTCGTAGCGTTTTAACCCATTTAGACCGGAAACTATTTTTGCGACAGAAATGTGTTTACTTAAGGAAAACGTAATAATTAGAGTTTAAGAGTAATGAAAAAAATATTTAAAAAAATATTCCTTAAATAGGGGGGCTCAGGGGGGGGCGTACCATATAGGGGTACGGTAGGACTATGCGGAAGCAAAACCAAAGATTTCTCATAGGAACTTTTATTCATTTTTTCGTATGAAATTTGATGAAACATTCCACCTGAACACCGACATTGCACTTGACACATCTCGTCGGGCATTGTTTGTGGCATTGTCCACACCTGTTTCTTTTTCTACTGCTTGGTCACATAGTGGTCTTTACCATCATATCGAGAATCATTATGTGTTATTGAAGAAGGCCGACTGGGTCCAGTACCAAACCCTCATCAATGCTGTGATTATCCTTATGCGGACAATACTGAAGGAACTTAAATACTAAGAGATTTAGCATTTGGCGCACTTTTGCAAATCTATCGGATCCGTCTAAAGTTCATATTATCAGAGACATGAATGTTGGAGTAAATGAGTGCAAATCTATCAAGACAAGGTCGAAACAATCAACTCATTTCTTGAATCTGGCGCATTTTCCCAGTACATTCTTCATATTCTGTTTACTTGACTGTAGCGCTGACTAACAAAATTCCAACCAAACATTTGCATTTCTTCCATCTTGACATCACCAGGAAGAAGTTCGGAGAGAAAGAAGAAGTTCAGAAGAGTTTCGGGGTCAAATATCTATTAGTTTCCATCGTTAGTAACTCAAAAAATATCTCAGAAAACAACAAAGAAAACCATTCCATTGGCGTTCTTTCAAGGGAAACATGATGATCTGGTTTGCCATGTGGTTTCTTTAGGTTTTAAGTCTTGTTTTTCTCCAGTTATACTTCATAGCACTTTTTTGTAAGAGTTGGTTAGACTCGTCACGGTCTCGGTCTTCATTTTCTGGCTCGTCTGAAGATGCGGATTGCTGCCAAGCTCCGCTGGGCTGGCTCGCTGGCTCGAAGCAAACTCGGAGGCAAGTTATTTATGTTGACTGTATCTTCATCGCCCGAGTCTTCGTCAGTCTGATCATCGTTGACGGTGTCAGGAGGTAGTATAAAATTATCAAAATCTTGTCCCTGGCTGCTATTATCATCATCTTCCTCAAGAAGTGTTGCAATCTCATAAAGTGTCCAATGATCTAAAACAACAAAACACAAGATTTAGACAATAAAAACAACAGTAGTGTTTTAGTCACATGTTGCTCGTGCTTAGACCTACCGTACCGTATACGGTACACCTAATTCAGGGCTCAGTATTTCTAGCAAAAATAATGCAGGTATAAATTTCTTCAATTACAACATCAATTTGAATCTTATACTTCATAGAAACACCAACAAATAATACATTACATAACAAATAATGTGATACTTACCTCTTTGAAGACATTGTCGAATATTTTTATAATTTCTTCCACGAAATATCGGTGATTGCTCAAAATCACTTGCACAGAACGTCCTTTGTAACACAACTAATGTTTAACTAAACACTTCGGTGCGGTTCTCATAACTGAATAATGCATTCATTGATTTGTAAGTAAAACAAAATAATTTTACAAAGTTGCTGTACCACATACGGTACACTAGGTTCTATATGGGTTAAAATACAATTTCCTTGCTCCGTAATTGCATTCCCGTAACAAGTGGGGTGCCGCGTAGCTTACGGTGTTCCGCAAAGTTAAAACTGCTCTCGAGTCGCTACTAATGATGGATTATGAGATTTGAATCTTGATTTTTCTTTGCGTTTTCTTGTGAGGGTAGGGGTTGGAATGGTTTCTTGAATAGTTTTAGTTTTAAGGTTGTTGGAAGAAGAATGTAAGATTATAGATATATAGATTATAGATAGACTAAATGAGATATTATGTAGTTGATTTTGGATAGTTCGTGTAAAAGGTGTATTTTTGCATTATACAGTACGTTTATTTATATCGTTAATAGCGTGATTTAAACTAAAGAAGCAAAAAAATCTATTATGCCAGTTAAGTCTTGGTGAATTGGAAATACTATAACATTTGCGACCAACTTATATTATTATAACTCATAAAATTATTATTTTAGCATGTCCCTACTTTTATAATAGCGATTGTGAAATTGTTTACCAATTATTAGGACCAAATTTACCAAGATTACAACCTAAAACAATAACTATTTTATCCACAATCGATACTAACGCCATCTTTCGCATAACGTGACAAAGTACCAATATCTCCAAAAACATTGTACAACAATATGTCCCATAGGCATCGAAGGCTATATTTAGCTGCCTATCCAGCCGGATACACATTTAAAACCCAATTTGGCAGTATCCTGTGCGCGGCGTAACCTCCTCAGAGTCAATCGATATCTTTGACAAACCTTCGGGATATCATTTGGGTTGGGTTAATGAGGTTCTTTGCTCTGTCAACGCGGCTTTTGTTATGGACCTTCCATATTAGTTTGCTTTTATCGTGTATAAGTAAGGTATGTAGATTGTATAGATCTTTTTCTATATATTACGTTTACCAATATGTTTTCTCTATTGTTTTAAGTAGTATTGACATACATACATATGCATTCAAATACTTTTCTTCCCTACGGGGTTGACAAAACCTCGAGGACATGATGATATCACTCAACCTAATAGCTTTACCAGTTTTTTTTGAGAGATTATAAAATTATTATTTTAATGTAAAATGAATATTGGGGTGGCGCTGTCATATGGGTAAATGGTGACAGATTGCTGGCCTGATAGAGTGTATTACCCCGCCGCTAGATTGCATATATTTACGTCCCAAGTAGCACTGAGTTAGCATAGATGTATTAGATTTTATGAATGTTTGTAATATAAAATCTCTCTTAGGGTAGTCAATCAATTAAATCTTAGAGTAAAATATTTTGGACTATTCTTCACGATATGTAACGCTACATTGAAAAAGAGTGACGTTAGGAGTACCTATAACCGCCGAGTGTGTGTAAGAAGATGTATTAGTGTCAATGAAGCCAAAATGGTCTGACAGGATCGGGACAAATGGGGATCCGTGATCTCTGCCTACCCCTCTACAGGGAATCAGGCGTGATGTGTATGTATGTATGTAACGTGGTGATTATTCTTTGGTTAATCTTCACTGAGTATCATCAATTCTCTTGCAAGGGCAAGTAACGTTATGTAATTTGTTATGTATAGGCAATTAAGTCACCGCTTCCACTAGAATGAATT
The DNA here is from genome assembly GCA_030578115.1 of Leucoptera coffeella. NCBI lineage: Eukaryota > Metazoa > Arthropoda > Insecta > Lepidoptera > Lyonetiidae > Leucoptera > Leucoptera coffeella. Next base: position 110,884 of record JAMBLF010000672.1, on the reverse strand, counting down.
TCAAGGTGAATTAATCGTGATTTAGGACGAAATTCAAGTCTATTCAGGTTACACCTGAATGAATATCCCGTGAGAATACCTACCCGAAATTCAATCTAGTCTAGTGTGTGAATTAGGTCTGCTGATAATTATTTTCATGGAATAGACTCAGTGTATAAATACACATTACCGTTTTTTTCATTGGTGAAAGTAAAAATGTAGGGGTGTTAATATGAATAGGTATGTTATTATGTAATAAATGTGTTATTATGTAATTTTGAAATGTGTTATTATGAAGCAAGATATAAGATATTTTATTACTCGTACGTAACCCTTCTATAGAAAAACAAGCGTGATGCGTATGTTTGTATATTTTAAATCAAATTTTGAAATATTACTACTTCGCAAGTGTTAATTAATGGTCGTGAAAGTGTTTCTTGTTTATTTATATAGATTTGTAACGAATAAAATCTACCGTATAAAATCTCATATTTACCTCTTATCATATTACTAGTGACCCGCTCCGGCTTCGCACGGGTATAAAATATATAGCATACTCCATTATTTAATGGATGTTAGTATACATATAAACCTACCTCTTGAATCACTCTATCTATTAAAAAAACCGCATCAAAATCCGTTGCGTAGTTTCATAGATTTAAGCATACAAAGGTACATAGGGACTAAGGAAAGCGACTTTGTTTTATACTATGTAGTGATAGTAAGAACTCGTTCTATACAACCTAGTATAGAATCATTAATTACCGTTAATAGATTCAGTATTAGCACTAATTAACGTATGTGTTAGTGCATGTTAATGAACTTAATTATTTTGGACAATATTAACTTAAGCAACATGACTGAATTCCTTAATGCTAGTTTGATTAGATTAACATTGTATCTTAGTTATTTAATTATATACACATCATCCTTCTTATCGCTTTCGGGGGTGGACAGAATCCTGGATATACTATAATATCTCCTTGGTCATTTATTAGCATGAATATTAGGGTTGTGATGGCACATTGATCATTGGTGACAGGTTGCTAGCCCATTGCCTAATAGATTTCATACATCTTTAATCCCTTAGTCACCTCCCACGGCATGCCATAAGAATGGCAGCTAGTTAGCGTTTTTACGTCCCAGACTAGCATGGGATAGGTAAACAGTTGTATCTATAATATGTAGACAGAAATTTAGTCACAACATATCTTGTCGTACTTTTTTAGTATTATTATTGATATTGTGATGATACTGTAAAAGAAGAATATTTTAATTTTGAAAACGTATGATTAACGACTACTTCGGAAATGTGAGGAAAAATTTTCAGTGACAGCCTATATTGGAAATCCTACTCGTTGTTTCTGAGAGGGAAAACAACTAAACCATTTCATAAAATATCATTGTTATTATTTGTTTACTTTTGTTTATATCAGTATTGTTATGTTTGTTTACATGTTTTATTTACGCTACGACTTCAATCTTGTAACATCGTAATGTAACACTATTACTTCTTATTTAATACTTCTTACTTGAATCCTAATTCTAAAAGACGTTAACCATGCATGGCAGTATCAAAATCTCTGACTACCCATACAAAGGTTACAGTTGTGATGGACTGTGAAGATATTATATACAGTTTCGTATAACTATACCTTGCAGTGACATTACGAACACCTTCAGCGCCTTTGAATGAGCAAAAACCGGTGCTAAGGAACGAGTATAAAAAGATAATGAGTTTATTAATTTGTTAATTTATTTAGCATTTTTAGTAAATTGACAATATTATTATTTTGTATTGATAATGGAAGTATGAAACTGTGCAAAAAGTTTATGATACTTTGGTATTAAACGTAATAAGAAGACTAGATTAAATGAAAATTATAGTAGTAAATAATTACCGGCAAAAATTTGCTATATTAGTGCTCTTCGAATTCAGAATAAGCATTGTGTTTTCCTATTTACGAGTACGAATAATCCACGTGCATATTACGTCAGTGATATTGAGTAATATTAATGACTACGTCTAAGCCAATCTTTGACAAATACGTCACTGAGATAAAAGGCGGATACGCAACAGTGACTGTTGCAAATTTACTTAAAAATCTGATATGATAAGACGCTATTGCTCTGCGATATGTCAAGAATTGCTATCTTTGCAGTGTTGTGCACGAGTGAACTTAAATTAGATACTATCTGCTACTGCAGTGTGCGTTTGAATGGAAACCATGCAATAATATGACGGAAAACTCTACTGTTGTAGTGCTATGCCTCTGTCGCTATAGTTAGGAATTGTTTGGCTTAGTGTTTATACACAATAACGCATCGGGATCGGCGAGATGCGGCTCGCGTCAGCTGACCTTCGCCTGCCTCCAGATAACGAGCGAGTGACGTCGACACCTCACGACTCCTCTGACACGCGACACACGCGGCGCAGCGCCATCTCCCGCCATCACCGGCGCACCAATCACTAATCAACACACTTAATCACAACATCGCAACGAGTCGCGAACGCTCGCAACCTTGCATCCGCTGGCCACGAGGCGACGCAATCCGGAACAGTGGGCACACACGGGTGATAATGACACGATAGAATGGCAAACGAGGCGAAATCATGACATCCTCCACGGTTATAAATAGTGTACTCGGGTTGAGTTATCGATCAGCACGACACTGTTGCGGTGCATGCGAGGGCGAGATGCAGCGGCGCATTCACGCGGCCTCTATCGAGGAGCCCGGTCGGTTGGCTGCGGGGCGATGGGACCTTTTGTCTCCGCTGCTGGTGCGGGTGGAGCTGGTGGTGCTGAGCGTGGAGATGTCGCTGGCGGCCCTGGCGGCGCGCCCCACGCCCTCCTCGGGGGGTGCGCAGGGGCCTCGCCAGCCGAGAGCGCGCGCCAACGCCCACAGCGCCACCAACAGGCTGAGCATCCTCAGCCGCCCTCCATCCGCGTGGGCGCGGTCGCACCACGTGCTCGCGTTTGTTTACGTCGGGGTGTCGTGATGCGCGCGCGGGACGCACTGCCCGCCGCCGCCTCTGCGCGCTCCGTATAAGCCGGTGGGCGCCGCTGACGACACGGTGACGCGCCGCGGTGGTCGCTCACATGCCGCCGAGGCGAGGGCACTTGTTGCACGCAGTGGCCGAAGGGCGCCGCGACAGTGGAGGCGGGCGGGCGCGAGGAGCGAGCGGCCACCTCTGGCGGAGACGGCGCGGCCCGTGCGGCGGCCATGTTGCCGGGCGGCCGCATGCGTACGCCGCCGCACGCAGCCCCGCCGCCGCTCCCACGGCTCAGCCCTCGCGGCGCTGCCACGCGAAAGCGACCTCTATGTGCACGCACTAGGGCTCCTTGTCGGGTGGCGAGGCCTAGTGCGTCGCGTTTGTAGGTCATAGAAACCATCCCTCGCCCGACGAAGCCTGTTGTGAATCGGCGAGGAGTCTGATTCCGATTTGATAGATTCGGGTTAAGAGCGTTCCACTTTGAAGTCGAATGTGGCTCTCAAAGGGAATGGGTTATAATTAACTTTACGGTTACGTGGAGGGGCAATATCGTTGGTGCGCATTTATGAGCCGTTTCCGTCCGGAAGTCCTGCAGGGTGCTGCGGGTGCTGAGAGATGGCCGCATGGGGCTCGAACTTGACCGCTGCATGACGTCACCGCTGGCAGAGCGTTGCCTCTGGCCGAGGTGGCGAGCGCCCCACGTCATCCGCACCGAATATTTATAGACGAACGATGAGCGTTACGTGATTTCAGTCTTGTAACCGTCATGTGTGAAAACGGTTTTATTTGACTTGCATTGTGTTGTGCTTACCTATCAGTACCGACACATATTTGAAATAACTTTTTAACACCAGTACACAAACACCTTTTATTTGTGACAGCTAAAAATATGTATATACAGGATTTCTAAATTTCCTAACTAGATAAGCATAGCATTTTGTGATTATGGCTGATCTTAGTACAGTGTTATTAAGAGAACTGCTCTGTAAAAGTGACAGGGCCATAAACTGTTTACAGCCGCCCTTAGGGACGACTTTATTCATCGCGATAGAGGGCGTCTACATCGAGCGATATAAAGAGAGTTTTATTCTGCCCTACTAGGCGTAAGAAAACATATAATACTATCACATCACGGCGCCATTATATCAAATACATTTATGCTTACGCTACATAACTATGATAAAGTATAAAGAGATGGGAAGGAGTGACAAAATAGACACAGGTGTTTTTCGTCAATTTCCGTACCCCTCAACATCAAATCTTTATATAGTTTTAAGAGATTCGCGATTTATACTCATGATTAATAGCAAACGGGACTTATCGCGTATGTTTTTAAATAATAAAGTTAACTTTATTAACCCGACGTTTCATCAAATCTTTATCTCCGTTAGATGACATATCCTTGCTGTATTTTTTGGACAATTAGAAGGATAGTTATGTTTCCTCAATGTATTTCATCTAGATGTTTAGGTTAATGGTCACCATTACATAAAAAGACCTCCTTTTCATAGCTTAACTTCAGTAATTGAATGAGAACTACTATCAAACGTAAATATATTGAAATGAAATGAAATGCTTTTTATTCAATATGAGGATTATAAAATCACTTATAACTATAAATATAAATATGAATTCACGCCTCTACTTCCCAAACGGAATATGTAGTCTATCAATCAGCACCTTGAACGATCCAGACGAATCTCCCTCGCTTCACTTACACTCATTAACATTCTCATACATTCTCTTCTGTTTACCACTGAACCTTACTTCCTAAAAGGCACTGGAATCTCTGCACACCCAACAACAGATACCCATCGTGATGCGTGTGTTATGTTTTTCTATACGCCAAGCAATTACTGTTATTCTCTCACAATAGTTCAGGCTTATCGTGACGTTGGATTTAATTGAATAAATTGCATGTACTCACTGCTATTGTAAGCCGACCTTGAGTCTATAAGGCGAAGTGTCAATAGATTAAGTGATCATCTTTTAAAATTACAAGATTCAGAAAAACGCTTCCAATATGGGAGGTTTATAAAGGATTAGGAGTCTTCTAAAGTTAGTTTGTGAAATATGCTATTTGCCAAAATTCTTCACATCTATATTTCCTATTACAACTTTTGTTTATTGTTCAGTTCAGGGATTATGAAGATTCAAATGTTCTGTGTAGTTGTAGCCTAAAATATGTGTATTTAAAGTTAATAATTACGTATTATTATGTCACATATATAAGCCAAAACTACCTATTTAAAATTGCAATATATTGTCTTTCTTAACGCACTATAGGTACGTCTGAATATCATTACCAATACTTATCTAATACCTCATCTAATTTCAATTTAAGAAAAGAAATAGCGTTACAAACACAATCACCAATTTTAAGTCGAGAAAAAATCAATTTCATGAGCTGTTGAAGATTTTAAAAGAACTGCAAACGCCGTGCAAATTTACAATGTGTAGGTGTTTATTATGAGTACATTTTAAGGTTAAATAACAACTTAGTGACTCGATTGACTCGATTAGATAATGAAAAACTTGTTTTATTCTTCTCTTAGGTGACTTATAAATAACTTAGGCATTAATTATGTTTGTCAGTACCTAATAATAATACTTTAATTATACACGCTATGCAGCATGTACAATTAACCAATTTACAAAATATGTTTGGTTTGTCTTACCTATTAGATATAGAAATATATTTGATTTTATCCATATCTAATAAATTGAAAAATATTCAATTTATTCATTTAGTTTTGAAATGTATGATCTAAAAATATTTCATTTTATCCATAATAAAATGAAATATAATGACTGAACTTAACCGTTTAGCGGTTTAATGTTAATTCTAACGACACTTTTCTAACCAATGCCTCTTTATACGTCATGAGATGTCGTATTAGAATGACCCGTTGATAATATTTTATATATGGAACCGCTCTTTTGCTTCAGCGATTATTATTTTTATAAACCTTTCGTAAATTATAATTTCTATGTATTCTCAATGTTAAAGGCGATGTAACGTAAACAAAACATAATTGCATATTACCTTGTCATTAAGTTTTAGTTGATAAGGCACGGTTAAAATTTAATTTCATTAGTTGTATGCAAGTAGCGTCTTTCTTGGAAAATACCCGGTAGTATTATATTATCTGTGCCCGAGTTTTAATTATGCTCTCGTAATATTTACAGATTTTTGGTTTTGTTTTTAGTAGAGAAAAGGTTTTGAACATCCAAGGTTTTGTTACATATGTAATATTAGTTAGATTATTTATAAATCTGTTAATATTTATCTGTTTGGTGCAACTACTAAGATTCAGTCTTAATCGAAAGGTTTCTGGTTCGATTCTTTATGAAGCCGTTATTAATAATCTGTATTATAATAATCATTTTAAGCATTTATGATCATTTTTAATATTTATCGAGTTTCAATTGTACATTTTTAATATTCATCGAGGTTCAATTGTAATAATAGTGATTCATTGTTCACCGAAAACATAATTATAATTTTACGAAATTTTAATAACATACAACTTATTAGTCTTATAATGTAATCCACATTTTATATGTTCTATGCTAAAAGATATCGATCCTTGCACTTCGACCTAAATACGTTATATTGTGTTTTTCATGCAAAATGCAATCTCACAACATTGTTTTATCCAAGAACGTGAAGAGACGATGCAATGTTAGTTTAATAGTGAGAACACTGAACAATTCCAAACTACATTACATAGGAATGCTTAATATGAAATTCCAGTCATAACTACTTCTGCCATCTAGTTGAGGGTGCCTGAACTAGTTGCTGTTTACGACCTAGACGCGTGTCATATTTTGTATTCTTTATTTTCACATAGATGGCACTCTAACTTTTTCCTAGGCACAACTTTTGTAATATTGATTTTGCAGTCGTATAAAATGTCCAAAATATGACACGTTTTATGACGTATAAGGGCATATAGCGAATTTTCCCATTTAAGTTTGTCAACTTATTAAGATTAACTGTGTTTGTATAACTTGTAAAAAATGGATTTGAAAATGTAATCATTAATCATTGACCTCGTATTTCTAAAGACACCGACTATTCCGCATTGGATATTAGTCGTGAAATGCATGCTATATCTAATTCTACATAGTATAAGATAAACAGATTGACCATGTGATTTCTCGTATAAATACAGTTAACTCTGGTTAAAAGAGTTAGTTACACTATTCTAGCGATTTTTAAAATGCAAAAGAAATATCGTAACAAAATTTTTTTGTCTTTCTTTGCATATTACAAGGCTGGGGTAATTTATGTTATGCCACCCAAGACAAGATAAAAAGGTAAGTACGGGTTTATTTTTAAGTACATAGATACACATCACGCTTATTCCTTGAGGAGGGATAGGCAGAGATAACGCATACCCATCTGTTCCGATCTTGACTACTTTCACTTCATTAACACACATACACCTTCTCATACACACTCAGCGGTTATTTACTCCTAACGTCACCTTTTTTCAATATGGCGTCTATCTGACTGTCATATGTCCTATAGGGCCGACCCCTATGTAACCGCCCTTCCACTTCTTACTTATTTATAAGTATGTTGTATTATTTTATAGTTTCTACCACATTGCTTCCCACGCCTCGATTCGAAGGTATTCAATGAAAAGTTTTGAGTACCCCGCCTCAGGAATTTTCCATTAATAACATCGAGTATCTAACTATTAATTAGTCAAATTTGACTTGGAGAGTTATTAATAACAGAAAGCAATACGACTTCCTAATAACTTTCAAGTATCTTTCGTAGAAGTACTATATTGATATTCTATTTGCGAAATATAATAACTATTCTACGTCAAAGGATAGGAAGGACTTATTCGCTAAAATAGTCAATAGTCAGAAGCTACATGAAGAAGTGAATCTCAAGTTTTACGTTGGACCCTGACTATTTCATATGTTTATACATTCTATACTTAGCTATTCCGTAAAACACACAACATACGTAGGTTAAAATTTGAAACCAAACTTAATCTTCTATCACTTTCGAAATATATAGAGCATTGAAGGTAAGAACTCAATAACTCCTCTGTCACTTTTAGCACAATTATACAGAATATAGTAGGTACGTATCACTTAATTCTTTACTCAATACATACATACATAAACATTCACGATTTATACTCATGATTAATAATTAACGGGACTTATCGCGTAAGTTTTTATATAATAAAATTACCTTTACTAACCCGACGTTTCGGCTACGTTGCAGTACGTTGCCGCAACGTCGGTACTTACGCGATAACTCCCGTTAATTATTAATCATAAACATTCACGTCTTATAATCCTTTTAGAATGGTCAGAATCTCAAATACACAATTATTACTCCTAGATCACTTAACCAATATTCCTTTACACAATCGTTTTCAACCAACCCTAAACTTCCGACATTCAAGATACTACATACTCGTACCAAGATCCTATGTAATCACAGCAATCCTCGATAAGTGATAACGGTTCTACGGAGCGACCCTAGTAATTCTACTAACCGGTGAAGTGGATAATAGGTGCTGATGACACGGTGGCACGTCCTCAAATGTAATTAGTGAATGTACTCTAGGGTACGTTCGATGAACTGTTGTCGTTGTAATTATACTGGAGTGCTTTTTTTGTTAGGTTAATGGAGCCCGTGTTAACATGGAGGGTAAAGTTGTAACTAGCTGCCGTTCTTCCTGGTGTGGCAAAGGAGGCGATTAAGGGATTAGGGGTTGATGGAATCTATTGGGCGATGGGTTAGCAATCTATCATTAATGTTACAAAGGGCATAACAACGCTAATTTTCTTGTTAAATATTGAGCTAGAAAATTTTATGTAAGTATCCTAGGTTCTATCTATTCTGAAAAGGATAAAAGAACCTGAATGAATGTGTTTGTATGGAATAGACGATAGTGAATATCGTTATATGGCATGATTCTCGAAGAGATGGACGTAGATAAGGATATAAAACTTAAGTTAAATAAGAATCGTACAAATTAAATCATCAATAAAAACCTAAGTAGCTGCTATTCTTCTCGACATCTCGCAAGAGCAACAAAGGGACTAGGAATAAATGGAATATATAAAGGAATTGGCTAGAACTCCATTACCTGTATTCCATATTGATGTAATAAAAATTTTTGAATATGGAAAACGAGTAAATACGAAAATAACTGAAGCTCTTTCTTAGCAAAGAAGTATGTATATATGCTTGAGATATAAGTTTATCACTCATCTTCTAACTAAAATTAAACGTTAACCGTATATAACTAGACAAAGTTTAATTGTTTAAAAGCTTTTCGGCGCAACCATTTACTCGTAAATAGTCCCCGATCACGTAAGTTAGTTAACGCGTATACATTAGGAAGATTGGCATATACTTTGGCCCAATACAATATCCTTAAAGTGGGTTCAACTTGCCAATTGGGATTCTGCCAGTTTGCAATGAAAACAAAAAGACAATTCTATTTGAGTAAGGATTTTACTACTTGCTGGATGTAAAAAGCTACAAAGTTTCTTTACAAGAAAAACAGGAGTATAAGTCTACGAATGCATTTTAGGACAATAGTAGTTTAACATCACTTCAGTAATAATGTGAAGTTGTCAAATTTCGCTTTAAAATTGCTTTGAATTGCTGTTTTACTTACAACATCACACCGATAACACACATGTTATTGAACTACGATTCTGCAAAAGATATTAGTGGTTTGGCCCCAGGCTAGATTACTCCTTTAAATTATTTATTTATCCTTTAGATAATATTAACGACATTATATAAATTATCTGTTCTTACTCACTTAAGGCTGAGTATATTGTTTGGATGGTGTAATCACACTAACGTATGATTTAAATAAATCTTTTTCTAGTTCTCTCGAAGCTAGGTATAAAGTACTCGAAGCTAAACATATACGTAAGACATTTAACTCTTTAAAGGGTAAACAGTATCCATAGACCAGTATACTTCTATCTAATTGAGTCTTTGGAAGCAAGCACACCAAGTTGCCTTCTGTTTATTTGCCCTGGCAATTAGGCTCTTCCGTTATTATTAGGGCGCAAATGGAAAATTTCAGCGTCACTGAAACTGTTTATTTACGTTTCATAATATTGTTATGAAGATATGTTTGTACGTGTGAGTACACGTTGAAACTTTTTGTAATGCGAACGTATTAAGAATAAATGTTATAATAATGCTAGATATGGTTGCGTTTGTTAAAGATAGCTACAGCTTAAAATAGATATTCTACACTTTTGTTGCTCACATTTCTCTGTACTCTTCTTATATTCTATAATTATTTACATTCATCTAACAAAAGATTAATTGTTTCCTAAAAGCATAAGAGTATTACCATTCGTTGAAAATCGGATACTTTTTCCTGGAACACAATTTTCAATTAATTTATATTCAAATACTTTATCTGAACCTCTGCAGTTCGGTAATACGATATTTTCTTATGCTTTCTGTAATCGTGTGCAAGATGCCTATTACCATATTGTAATTACATCTAGTTTCTTATATTAGCATCCTTCCTTCCTGACTATTTATAACCTAATTAAAGCCTCAACCTGTACCGGAAACTTGAAGTCTGGAATTCGAATAAAAAACTAGCTACGTTTCTTACTAAGTCCACTTTCATCAATATTTTTAATTTACAGAGTCAAAGTGGTAGGTAGAGTTGGACAGAGTACGCCGCGTAGAATTTATACAGATCAAATTGGAAACATTCTTCTCAAGGGGAGTTTACGCAGCGTGAAGAATATAGAAGTATGTATGATAAGGGTAATATATGTGAGTGAAACAAGGGAGATTTGTCATTATCGTTCCAGGTGGCTATCGATAGTCTTTGCTCATATGCTTGGGCACTTAGAGGCGTAAATATATAAATAAATACCACATTAATACGGTTACAGGAATATCCTGTGATCCTTATGATGTCTAAATGATGGTGTACTACTTAGAGCCTTATATCTTCTTATATAGAGCCTATCTCCTTACCGGTTGTGATGCCCCCGGCCGTGGTGTCTGCCTCGTTTCCGCTTCCGCTTGAAGCACCAGTCCTGGCCCATAGCATCACAGCCGAACCGCCGCGACCCGCCGCTGCCCAGTGCTACTACTCCGTCACCACCATGCCACTCCCGCGCACTCTTGCGCCAACCACGGCATTGGCATTCGAACTGTTTATCAACACTCACTGCATTACAGATGACAGATCTAAACGTCAAAATGATGTGTTTTTTTAAGGTTTGGAGTTGAGGGATTAGGCCAAGATCTTTTTGTTAATCAGTAGTTTTGGTTTGTTTTAAAGGTACGTGTTAATTTAATTACAAACATAGTTTCGTTTAATATCGTTTAGAGAAATTGTTTTATATCGATACAGTAAGTTCTACAGCAATAATTTATATGAAATATAGTACATACGGAATGTATTTTAAGTTCAGTTGATAGCATTTCAGTTGCTAAAATATAAATCGGAAATTTCCTAGACCCCTATGAACAGACATTTACAAAAAGCCAATAACGAAAAGAACGTAACCTTTAAGGTTTTCCTGTCAAAATCTCAGGGAGCTTAACCTTTCAACAGAAAGCAAAAGTAGTCGGAAAATGAAAGCTATTTATTTCTAATGAAACATTGAATTCTGTATCGATATCGAAATAAAATGTTGCAGAAAAGGAGCTTCTAGTAACTAACCGAGTTTGTTTTAAACAAACAATAATTACTTCGAAAATAAATATTCTACTACAAGTACAATTAATTTCGGGGATTAACACGATAACTTCTGACTAGCTCACATTGGTTAGCGTTCGTGAAAAGTGTATATGAATAAGTCAAACGTATAAAGTATTTTTAACTTTAGACACTTTTATAATTTGTATTCAAATCATGAATTTATCGATAAAATTACACGCCTAACAGTCATGTTGTAATGACGTGGGTTGCGTCAGTATTTATTACGCTTAACTCTTTCGTACAACGTATATCTTTCATTCAGTATGAAGAATTATCGATAAAAATGTAAAGTCATGAGTTTGATTTAGCGGTTTTCCACATACCTAAATCTTGAAGATAAATATAATATGGCGGATTATTTCGGATTATAGCTGCTATTGCTACAATAATAACATGTAATTTTGGATTTTCCTTCAGCTTTCGTAATATAAGTAGTGCGGTGGGTTTTTCGTAATATTATGTTTTTATTAATCATAAAAATTACTTTAGAAAAGATGATTGATGTAATCTTTATTGGCCGTCCTTACATGTTATTGGCAACTAAAAATATTTAAGACATTTTTAATTGAATCAAAGTAATTACGATACCTTATACAAATTAATAGATTTGCGCACGAGAATAAAAGTTACTTACATAGGTAATTATCATAAAAGTTCCTACATTATAACATGACTTGACCCCTCATATTTAGCACTTATCTTTAATGGATGTGAGTGAAGCAAGAGAGATTTGTTAGGATCGTTCAATATGGCTATCGATAGCCTCTGCCTATTCTTAGGGGCGTGAATACATGTATGTATAGTAACATGAATGCGATACAAGTTTTATATTGAGAAAAACGACCCTCCGCTGTGATACATCGGCCAAAAGATCTCGGTACAGCAAACTTCAATTAGCCAGCTATGTTATCTTAAATAGTTTTTGTGTTAAGCGAACCAACGCCAGTGTACTTTGCCCCTGCTTAGATTTATACTTAGCGAGTTTTGTTACTAAAGGAAAGATTGTTTATATAAAATATTTTAAAAAGTTGTACGTAAAAAATGAATTTATAACTTACTAGAATATTTTATAAGAAATCAGTACTTATGGGGATATTTTTATTAATATAGTAATTCAAATATCTATATAATATCTGTTTACTCGTAGTATCAATGAACCCATGATTAAGGCCATTGCAACATGGTAGAAACGTCAGTTGAAAAAGGTACTAAAATGAACGCAAGATTTCCCTTTTTCTCTTATAAAATGTAAATAAATCGCTAATTACGAGTAATTAATGATACTAATCTTTACGATTGACTAAAGATATACCGAGCAGAATTACACTTAGTTGTATTCAATTCACGTCCAATACCAACTCAGAAGGTGTATTAATAATTAAAAAAGTTAGCCTGTTAATCCACGGACACAAAAATGGATTGCAAATGGAACGGTCCTTATTGTTCAATAAAGCCCAAAACACTCGGAATTAATTCGGCTCAAACTTAAATTAAAACAGTCATGGAGCCTCCAAACTGAAACAGAAGGAGAAAAAGAATTTTTCATCCGCTTCTGTTGATTAAAAACGCATGAATTATTAATGAGTGGAGTTGCCACTTCAAAAGTGGGATATTTTACCCCAGTAGTAACTTGTGATGGATAATTGAGTATAATCCTGTTTTTGTTTTGTTACCTCGTTAATGATTATGAAAGCAAACGCGTAACTGGCTAAAGTCATAATGTGCTAATGTGCTTGAAATATATTTATTCAACAGTCTTCGATGTTTTAATTGACAAGCTTTCTTTTATCATGTCTTTCTCGGTACATTACATTTACAAATTCTTTCTATTCTTATTACTGATTTTTTTTGTTGTTGAAAATAACACGAAGAATGAATAAAAAAGTAGATAAGAAGAAAACCACACAAATGTGAAAAGCAAAAACATAATTTCTTTCTACATGCAACCCAATTTCCATAACTAATTACCTATAACTAATATCTCAACCTATGTTAACGCTATGCAACTAAAATCACTATAAATTTATAAATAAATTATCTATACGCACTAAGTCTTATATTTTTATCTATGATAAAATCCCCTATATTTCCATCTAATCTACCTTTACATAATGCGATTAACTTAATTCACGTTATCTAAAACATAATTAGGTTACTGTTTGAAAGACATAAAATTAGCCCCAGGCACTAAAATGCGCATAATATTCACGTATGTCATGTCCTGAAAACCTAGGCTTCATCTGCTTATGCTATCCAATATTAAAATCGTGTCCTATCTAAGATCTACATTTATGAAGCAAGACCTCCGAGCTATTTGGTTATGTTGGCAGCATAGCGCGCTTTGTTATTACTCTTTGGCGCCAAAACAACGCGTCCCTCTTCACAGAGTACAAGAAAATGCAGCGACAGATTAGCACAAGATTAACAGAAAGAGTTTGGCCATGATCTCCCTCAAGCATCCTTTTGTTTACAGATTATCACTAAATAAGAATAAGTACAAGAGAAAAATAAACCAACAACACTTGCATTAGGAAATTAGTCGTAAAATAGCACAGTTGAACCTTGTGAACGCGTTTGAGGTTATAAACAATGGCACAAAGAGCCCGCAAAGGTATATCGTTACAAATACAACGATCGGCACACGCGGGCTGTATCCACGCGGTTAAGCGACACTGAGACAGCCTGGACTTCGGGGTTATACACCCAACCTATTTCCCTTTTCCTCGGAGCGATAGAGATGGCTGAAAAGTCCGACGAAATTCCTAACAAATCTCTGCAATACTCCACCGTTTTTGTTCCAAACTTTTTGGATTTCAACCTCATTTTATTAAATCGAAACCATATTCAATCATGTATTATATAGACATTAAAAAGGCTATTACTCCAAATTGTTTGGTTCAGTAGGAAGGTGTTTCCATCTCGTTTCCACCCGATCCGACGTGGTCGCCAGTGGAAATAGGGGACGCGGCGTGACGTCATGAGCTGGCGCGGCGCATGCGCGGTGGCGGCCTTCGCTCGCTGAGGACTCTTCACCTCAAGACTGAGCTTCGGGTTGTAATCGATTTTCGAGTTGCAGCATTTGATGAGGATGATTAGCATCTGACTTGACTGGTCCATCTTTAACTGTCGTCGCGAGAAGCCTGAAGAAGGGTTTGGTTCTATTTATAAGTTTTGCTTACTTGTAAATGAAGCTGGTTTGTTATTGTGATATGGGTTTTGTTTTGTTATAGTATTCAATTTTTTATCTAGATATTATTGTATTAAAGATGTGTAGTTAACAAAGAGACTTATGGGAAAATATGTCTTTATTTCTTGGATATTTGGTTTATTTTTTTTTCTCATACACACTAACAAACATTATAATACTAGGACAAAGGTTTCCAAAGAAACGTGACACATTTAGTCTACTATCGGGATCAAGTTTGTAAGAAATTTAAGAGTAATCATAGTAGCTTAGACTATAATTAGTTATAGTACCTTTAAAGTACCTTTAAAATCTTAAGTTATCTCTTACCTAGCACATTTACATTCTAAAGACTCATGAGACAATCAGTACCTAGAGTGACAGGTGATGTTGCATATCGTCGTTGTCAAACCAAAATCTGCTATGTGCCAAAATTATATAGACACATGGCAGTTTTTTATACGGTAGATTGATCAGTGTTCTATACGCAGACGTCAAAAAGATAAAATCTCGAAAAAGTGCACATAGCAGATTTTGGTTTGACAACGACGATATCCATTCCCTTACCATATGCAACCATGTATTTAAACGTAAAATATTTCCTTTCCTGAAATTCTAAAACGATCTTGACTCTTCTGTTTTTGTGGAAGGCTTCTAAGGATCTTTTGAAAGAGGAATCAAGCGGATATTATTCCGCGAGTTTTATTAGATAGGATCGTAAAGGCTTTGATGTGTTTTCAGGACTTCGACGAACGCATTTCTTTATTTTAAAAACTCTTCCTAGAGAATAAGTTAAGACATACATTAAAATACCTATCACGTTACCAAGATAATGTAAAATTAGGTTATAATTATGATGCAATAATAGTCAAATTAGATTGTAAGTAGTAATAGTTAGTATTTACATTAAATTATAAAAACAAACAATACAAATTTTCAACGCAATGCAACGTAAGTAGTTTGTAGCATAAATCGATACATTTTAATTTATTATTTCTTTAAGTAATACGAATAAGTCTTAAACGTCATAGCACGCAATCTAGCGACTAAGGGTACTATTGGGTAATAGTCTATCAAACTTTCACAGACATCAACATGATCACAATTTGGAACCCATGCTTAACTGACCAAACAGATATTACCTCTATAAGATTCTGTCTAACCAAGAAGCCATTAATTCAAGTAGGTATATTCACGTACCTTAAAAGCGTATCTCCCTCATATCAAAAGAGAGTAAGGTTTCTAGCCTAGAGCAACATTCATCGTTGGAAATTCCTTGCTCGAAATTAAGACGTAGCAACTGCAGTTTCAAATAAAATGAGATCCACTTTACTGCTAGGGCACTCTTGTTTTTTGATTTAAACTTGCTCTATATATTTATAGCTTTGAGAGTTAGAGAAACTATAAGTATGAAATAAAGAACAATGAATGAATGATAAGTAATGAGTTTTATTAATATATACAGGTGTCGCCTGATTCGCTATAGCGGGCACGCAATGATTAGATATCTCTTTCGTTTTATTGATGTTTATAAACTGGCCTAATCTCGGCGAATATAGTTTTTATTTAATAAATATTTTTTAATGTGTTTACTATTCGATCGCCAATTAATTTCTGTATATTAATAGGTTAGTTATTTGACTAGTGTACATGCTGAATAGCGCTGAGGCCTTATAATATACTATTACAAGCTTTAACGTAGTGATTCACTCTACATATTTTGGACACCTCTAATATTATGGAAAAAAGCTATTCGATTCTGTAAAAATTCGTAAGATAGAGAAAAACATAAGTGGATACCCTGGATTAGTATTGATACTCATAAATTTTATTGCAATTAGAAAAGCACGTTACAATAAAAAATGTTTATGTTACGAATATATGTATAAGAAATAAATATATTATTTCTTTCTTAAACACGCAATACTGCAACACCGCATCGCATCGCAGCCTGTCTTCAGCACACCAGAACTTATTCACGCCAGTCCAAAGTTTCGCTTTAATTAAACGCTTTTAAAAACTCGATTGAAAACTCCGAGTTTCGAAATTTTGCCGCAACAATTTCCCCTTAGGAAGCGCGGGAGGGGAGTTGACGTCAGAGCCGTGACGTCAGCAGGGCGCGGCGAGGCAACGAACCTATCCACACTGAATGCGTGACCTGAAAGTTTTTGCCTCACGTTTGCTTTGGCTGATTAATGAGGGCTCCTAGTCTTGCGCTGTGAATTGGATTCATCTTGGATGGGACACGCTGGGGACTTGTAAAGGGTGTGATCAGCTGTCTTTCAAATGAAATGAAATGCTTTTTATTCAACATGAGGATTATAAAATCACTTAATGAAAGTCAAAAAAAAACATTTTTACAGGAAAAGTCATTAAAATTAGTTAATCTTCATTTGAGATAAAATGATGTTTATAAGGCGTTATAGACTTTGTGAATAATCTGTATGTATTCAATATGGCCTTTTACATTACAGTTTGATTGAGAGATATTTAAGCTTTAGTTTAGTAAGAGAAAAATAATTTACCTATGATTTTAATATAAGTAAGTAGTAATATACTATAAGTGGCAATGTAAAAAAAGGTCGTGATCGTGATTTTAAAGAAATATCCAAATCATAATGTAAAACTAAAATATTTCTTTTGCCCTAGTATTTTTAGGTCGAAACAAATAGAAATAGATTCTTTCATCTACGCAGTAGTTACAAAACAATTGTGAAGTATTTCAAAACTGAACTAAAATAGACATGGCTGACTCAAAAATCTGACAACACCACAATATTATGCGTTTGTACATACTTACGTAGTAGTCGGAATATATCTTGTCAAAGCAAAATGTAGGACACAAAATAAGGCCACCTTTTAGTAGCGAAAGATTGAAACCTTTTTTAAATCTTTTGAGAAGTCCGCTGCTAAAATCAATCGCAATCGTACTAAAAGCTTTTATATATCATTTGTGTTTCATAGATAAAAATAAATATATGTATATACACTAGTCTCTATAAATATATTTTATAAAATGTATAATACAACGCCATCTGTGTGAAAACGTATGAAGCAAATGAAAACTCAACTCGTCGCCGACGACGCAGCGTTTCACAACACAAAAGATTTTCATTTTCTCGCTGGCGCTGTTTAGTTGCGGAAAATGTCGGTAGGTGGCGTTGATTATTTTTGCGTGAAATTTATGTTTCGTAAATTTAAAACACATTGAGTAAAATTTCTTATCTTTTATATATGTATGTATGTATTTAGTAATAAAGTTAGTATTAATATGTCACTTTTTTAAATAATAAATAGTTAAAATTCAATAATGTCCACTAAAAGTGCACTAGCAGCTGACAGAAGTAAGACATTCCTAACTTAAATAAATCTAACTAATCAGAAAATTTATCAGGTAATAAAAGGGAGTAATAAAAGGGACCTAAACAAATATTTCCTTAGCTTTATCTTAAATTGTTCAGCTAATATAATTTCATTTAAAGTCAAGATCCTTTTCAATCGAAGTTTAATACAGGCACGCTCGAAATAGACTCTGCGACTTATCAGATGTGATTAAATAATAATATTTCATTTAACATCCTTAAAGCTAATACCGAGAATTTTATTTCCTACTCAAGCAAATCAAGTGTTGAATTTTTCCTCTTTAATAATGAATGATTTTTCAGCAATAAATTCGTAATCTTCCGGGTTCGTTTATTTACAGACTCCCGTTCGAAGACATTGCATCTAAATTTGGCATAATTGCCGAGGTCGGGAAAAATTAACAAGCTCGTAAAATATTTATGGACCCCTGCGCACTTTTGGTGCTTCAAATATGCATAAGACTTTTAAAAATGGTGAATTGCATTATTCAAATATTCAGTTTTTAATACGCCTTTTGAAGTGAGAGATTCTTGTTTTAATGGGAATTGAGAGATAAATTGCGATTTGTTTTTATATAGTAAATATATCGATAAAAACGGTGAAAGTCTAAATTCAGCTTTTTAGCGTAGACAGAATATCAAAATCATCTGATTAAACCTCCTCCGTCATTTTTAGCATTACTGCTGGGGTTGTAATTACGTACATTTATATATAGTATTGATGACAGATTGCTAACCCATCTCCCAATTGATTCTATTTAACTATAAAAATAATAATAATAATAATAATAATAATAATAATAACGTTTATTCACAAAAACACATTAACATACACATACAGGATATAAAAAAAAAAAAAAAGAGAAAGAGAAAAAGAATGTATAAGTAAATAATTAAATCCTACATGTGCATGTCATTGCCCAGTGAAATGGTCCCAGCTCAGCATATATGCAATGATTGATGTACAATCACTGCGCTGATCTTACGCTAGAACCATGAGGGTTACGTGCATTCGCCAAGCCAGTTGTACAAGACGTAATTTACACACACAAATATATTAGAAAAGTACTATTAACCTCTGATAAAAAAATAAAAAAAATACACACATACATATCATAGATACAGATTACACATATACATATCATAGATAAAAAGAATATTATAGATAAAAATAATATATTATAGATATATTTAATATATTACATATTTCATTGGTTGTGCTGGAATAATAATAACTCCTTCTTGAGTTTTCTTTTGAAATCACACTTACCCCGGACGTTTCTTATTGGTGTAATAAAGAAAGTTAGTCACATTCTTTTTACGCCACTGACTAGCACAAAAGAAACTTCCAACTTTATTTAAAACCATATTCCATACATGTTACAACATAAACAAAGAAAAGCCGCTCTTACATTACACCGAAGTAAATAAAATGTGATATTCCAATATGAAATATATTCTAGTGTCGTACTGTATAAACGGATATAAGTGGAGTGAATTTATCGCACTAGAATTGCATAGGATTGGCAGATCGTACGGAGAACTCCAAGTGAATTTATAACGAGAGTTTAACATATGGTTGCCGCCTCTGTGACATACTGTTTATATTTCAAAAGGTGGTTTATTTATGAGGCTTTTATTTATGGTGTAGGTTTGCAAATTGCATCAGTGGTATGATCGGATTAAGGTTGTAGGCTGTAAATCCATCATGTTTATAAACATTCTTATAAATATATATTCTCAAGTATAAAACTCTTTTTATAGTAATTGATTAAAAATTTAGGTATATCTTAACATGATTATAAGAACTGTGATTGTGTCCGTAAGAAATATTGGTGACCATTTTATTTACACGTTGCCATTGTATTTTCTCCTCCTACGATATATAGCGAAGAATGGTAGCTAATCTGTATCTTTTCATGTCTTACACCATCACTGATTAATTTTATTGTATTTAATGAATCACTACATATTTATAGATAAAAATCTTATTTTCATTTATTCTTCTTTATCTTTGAGTTGTTTGTTTTTACCATAATATAGATACATAGTTTGTGTATGTATCTTACTTCTATTATAAGTTCGATGATCATATAAAGAAATGCTATTACATTACTGCATCTTCTTTATTCATGCGTTACCTTCGCTTCTAGTCTTCTTAGAATCGCCAGGGGAATTACTCGTTAAATAAATTACCCTAAATGTACGGGCCAGGAACATTCCAAAGCGGTATTCTGCTACGAATTGTTGCTTTGTACTACGATTTATTGCGTGACATCTCACTTGTTTTGTATGGCTGGTTTAGTTTGTTTAATGAGAAACATTCTAGTCAATGATCAGGAAATAATCAGCATGTGATAATTAGATTTGTTTTATTTTATAGGTCTAATAAGAATTGATGTTATGCGGTTATATATGTTCGTTGTGATAAAATATACGTAACAAAACATCTGTATCGTACATATAAGAATTTCATTATTTAATTTGACGTCTACAAGATCACGTTGAGATAAATTTGTTGTTAATTTAGTGGAATACAATAAGGGATAAATATTGATTTTAAGCAAGTAATTTTCAAGAGCAATTTCAATTTCGGTTAAGCAAACGGTTTAAAAAAAATTTAAATTTCAACTAAATAGAATTTTAAAATATACTACTTAAGCCCATTTTACAAAACCAAGTCAAAGTCATTCACATTAACTTTCCACAGCACTGTGTGATGTTTGATATCAAAGTGATCGGGTTCGAGTGGCTGAACAGAAAACGCCTGAGGCTCGGAGCAAAGCCTTAAAAGGGTTATTCAGATTGGATGAGAGATATGACAATCTATCTCTCACGTTCACATTTATGTTTTATCATATATCATATAAGGTTTTCATTATAATTACTCTTTGAATGTGAAACTGTACTTTAAGAGAAGATTAATTATGTTATATTATTTGGACTATTATTAACTTACAAAGCTTAAAACAAATACTTCAAATTTACTTATTTAAATTTACAAAAATAAAATTACAAAAAATAATTTTGAATAAGTTTCACATTTGGTATACATTAAATTTTTTTTTAATTATTTTTAATCCGTGAATACTTAACTTCACACACAATCTCTTAATCAGTACCTTACATATACTTGTATTTACATTTACCAATTCAAATATCATCACAATATTACTCTACTCTTGTGTAACAAAACCAGCGTGACATATTAGTATTTGAATTTATGTTATTTCAATATTCTTGTATAAAAACGGGCATGACGTCAATATATTTAAATAGTTAACTCAGTTACCGTTAGTTATGACGAGACTAAACTAAGCTCCTTAATTGGCCGCGCAAACGAAGCATTAAAAAGCTCCGCTTAGCACGAAAGCTCCAGAACAGAATGTTCCCTTAAGGCAAAAGCTCACGTGAGCTTTCACCCGGTGTCCGTAATGAAAAGTCTGGTAAAAGCTGTTGTAATTATTTTCAGTTCCCTACAGCTTTGTTAACTAAGAAAGAAAGAAATGCAGAACCAATTAAGCTTTCTAATTAGATTTTGTGGAGGTCCGCTTTGGCTATTAAATGCTTTTACGGTTCATGTAGTTTTAGCATTCTTTTGTTCTAAAGTTGAGGTGAGCAAAGCTTTTGTGGTCAGGTTATTGACGACTGCGTTGAAAATCTTATTAAAAGTTGGTTCAATTTAGTGGCTATAAAAATATTTTTCTTAATATATTTTATGGAAACGAGAGTTGCTACATATCAAGCTTAAATTGTCTTAGATTTTATTTATTTTAAATCTAGACTCTATTAATTAAAAAAAAAAACAATATTTTCATTTATTCAATGTGAACTTTTCACTGAAAAACGTACCTAAAGCTTTCTGAAAATTCAAACAGCCTGACCATAAAAACATATTAAAATACAAATTAATGAAAATTTACTCTTTAGTACATTACAACATGAAACGAAAATTGAATTTCGCATTTTCAATTTGAATGAAGAATGCACATACGGCTATTGTATACGGCGGCCATTTCACTTTTTTAATGGCTTTGGCTCTGCTTTGTTCAGCCTTGCAGGCCGGGGTAATTAAGTAGAGTGCCCTTAATTAAAAATTCAATAGTTATTGTAGCCTTGATCACTACTTAGTTGGCTTATTGGTGATTCATAGCACTATAGGATTAGGCGTCCATGGCACAAAGTAATCATCATCATCATCAGCCTGTATCAATCCACTGTTGGACATAGGCCTCCCCCAAATGACGCCACTTCTCCCTTTCAGTGGCCGTTCGCATCCATAAAGTAATATATGATTCTATTCCTCAAACAAATCTGGCTTCGAATTTTGAATTCGCTTTAAGATGACTCATTGACAATCCGCTTTTAAAATATTAACAATCAAAGAGTGAAAATATCTTTATTTATAATAACTGTAACTTACGTTATGTGCTTTAATAAATCATCTACGTCATATCTACCTATACCTATCATCATACGATAGGGTTTTTATGCACCTACACTTGAATATCATTTATTTATTAAGCTATATAATCATGAAACATTCCCTTCATATTCAAAATCAGTATTCCTGTTAATGAAGAGTATTTCATTTTGTTTTGAAATTCACGTTTCCACGAACGTCGACTTAATAAGAAAAGTTTGTTTATGTTTGTCTTTTTCTTCCTCCTCTTAAATACATGAGGAAATATTTGATGTCAATTTTGCATAACTTTAAATGGAATTGAAACAATAATAAGTTAAATAAATGATAAAAGAAAACAAATGAGCAAGTAAACTTTATACAAGAAATAAAACAATTCTTCTTAATACATATATAGGCAATGGGTTGCTAGTACATCGCCCAATAACAATTAAACTGTATCCGTATCTCTAAGGTTCTTTATGAGGCGTAGCTAGAACCGCTTTAGCTCAAGGTCCATAAACACAACAAAAAGTCGCAAATTTGTTATAAGCGAGCGTACAACATACATAACATTATTATGTGAAAGGTTTTCATTGTATTTCTGACACTCATCAAAAATAAATAAAGTCAGATTCTTGAAGAAAATGAAAAAATCTTTGACACTCTTCTTTCCGCGTCCTCATATATTATTTAACAGTACCTTAGTACGAGTATACAGACCCATCTCACACTGTTACACTGAGAGTATTTTTACCAAGGCAGGGTAAAAATAAAGTGCATTATACACGGAAAGTCTTTTTACAAAATTAAACTTTACCAGACGTTTTACAGCTAGTCACTTTGACGTATTTCCTCGAGCAGGCGGCGAACAACTGCCTCAACTTGGAAACTTACCTGTAAAGAAAGAGAGATAAGGGTTATTTTTCATCGCACACGTTCGCAGATGTGAAACGAAGGAAGTTTTAGAAAGACAAACGAAAGTTGGAATCTCGTGCCAGGTTCCAATTTCGAACCATTTAAAATTTAACACGTTTGTTTGGGCGTAGATGTTTGTTTCTGGAAAGTTTTGTGTAGTTTGAGCATTGATCTGCGATATAAGATGGTTGGAGATACTTATGTGAATAAATTGATACACAATACACATTGGATCATAACAGTTATCTTTGATGAGGTAGTCAGATATTGAGTTATGGTCGTCAACTATGTTATATAGAGAAAGTAAACTTATAATATAGTTTTAAAATTGATAATGAATGTGTGTGTTTTAGTTGTTATTAATTGTAATAGCAGATTGTTGTTTGAAAACATGCATGAAAAAGAGACTTTTAATCATAAAATTAATATCTTTGTAATAATAACAGCTATATAAACCTAATCTGATAATAATATGTAACTGAAGATTATGCGAAAACCAGACAAGTAATTTAGGATTTATATCAAAGTTCTTTATATCTCATAAAAGTCAACACACATTGCCCATTTTAGAGGTTTAAACTTCTATTCGGCTTGCCTTTCAGAATATAAAGCAAACTCAACTTTACGTCACACTAATAAATTTCAATTTCGGTTGCCCATTCATACTGCCCTGGAGAATTTCTGAACACGTAGGTCAATAATGAACCGGTGGAACTTTTTAAAAATCCCATTTTGCAATGAAACTCCTAGTCCTTATCCCTACTGCATAAGAGCTAGATTCCTCTAACTCTCACACATGTGTTGTTCTATTGAGTTTGCGAAGGCACCTGAGACTCGTTTGTGGAAACATGTAGGGCGTTCCATTTTCAAATGCGAGCTGAAATGAACACTTACATTAAGGTGAATGTGGTCTGGGTCTTAGAATAATTGCGAGGTTTCATCTTTAAATATGAAGCAGTTTGTGGGGATATATGACGAAGCTAAAATGGTACCGTGAATGTTACTAGCATTATTAATTGGCAATTTAATTGCTAAGATGTTTATTCTATATTTAAAATCGTATTATTTTCATAAAGAAGACAGATATAAAAGTATGCATTAAAGTGAATTTGAATAAAAGTAACAACTAAGTACTGAATTATATCGTTTTCTATCAAAATAGACTACGAAGCAATCATTAATTAAACAATGAACATTCCACAGTTACTAGTCAATACCTAGAATGGAATCGTATATTATTTATTGAATTACCTCCTGACTATACTGATATGGACTACGAATAGTCCAAATCTCTACAAAACTGATGTTAAACTTTAAGTTTCGAACTTCCCAAAGGAAATCAAAATATGTCCATATCTTCTACAAACAACCCAATTCGACATCCTGTCCCAAACTTTGGACAGGTCAACTTCCAGCAAACGTCACAACAAGCATTCGTTTACTTCATGAATCAAGTTGAATCGAACCCACTGTCGAAGTGACCCTCATTTGAATATTGACCTTTACAAGCCCATTTCCCTTGGGTACTGCATTACATGTGATTCTGATACATGTACATACAGGGTACCAAGTGTAATCATTGAACGAATTTGCACCTAAACAAAATGGGGATAAGGTAGAAAATGCCAAAGTGAGGACCGAAATACAAACCACAAACTCTACATAATAACATTGGGTAACACATGCATTCTAATTATTAATCCACGAAGTGTATACAGAAGTTGTAGTGTTTAAAATCGTAAAATTATTGATGTTTGTTTGTCAAAGTTCACATGAACATATCTGAGATTCTAGAGAAATATATTGAGATTGTATTATATACCTACTACTACGAAATCGTACGGGTACAATTCCAATGTACCCATATTATACATTGGAATTGTAACCGTATGATTTTATAAGCAAGCCTTTGTCGTAACTTGTAAGTTACGCCCTCTATACTTTATAAAACTAAAACGACTAAAACCAAAACCTAATATGATTGTTTCCTTGTTTGTACATTGGAATATGATATGCCTAAGGGACGACAGGCTATGTAGATCACTTTCTCCTCAAACAACTATCCATCACGGAAATTATAATGTTCATTTCGATCCTAATGTAGTAATTTCATACACAATGAAAATTAAATCAGTATCGATTGTCGCATTGAGAGCTTAATTATAAACTTTGGGTATTTTTGTTCAAAATATACTTGAAATATACTTCAACGTTAATAATAAAATAACGTTAATGTATCTAAACTTAAAAAAAATCACATTATTGACAAAGATTTCAAAAATAAGGAAACTTGGTAATATTAGCCAGTGATTGCCTGAAAGGAAATAAGAAAATCCTTGGTCCTTATGTTGCTTTGTGTAGGATCCCGGAAATAAGATACCTGTTTAAAATTCTAATCACAGAGTTATTACAATACGTGTTTACAGATGTATTAACATACCTGCTATTTCTTATAACGAATATTGCATATTGAAAGAGAAATATCACTTCTTTAATATCTATTGCGTACGAGAAGTCATATGGATGTCAATAAAGCAAAAGTGGCTCGTCAGGATCAAGACAGGTGTTTAATAAAATGGGCGTGTAGAGTATAAACGTATGCAAATTATATCTCCAAGACTCTGTCTACCCCGTAAAGTTTAAGGGAAGTGAATCTAAATAGTTATAAACGTAATAGCAATAAATAAATATTACCTCTAACCGCCCAGTGTGTATGAGGAGGTGTATGAGTGTCAATAAAGCGAAAGTGGTTTGTTAGAATCAGGACAGATGGAGATAAGGAACTTAAAGGACTTAATGTTATGTATGCATATATATCAAATAGCATTGATAAACAGATCGTTAGATGTTCGTCCATCCGCTATATAAATGGATTCTCTTTCATTAAAGAGTAAAGGATAGTGGTTAAACTTCCGAAACAGATGGTCGTCGGTTCCTAAGAGAAAGTTTCTAAACTTTGGCTTCGGGAGATTCGTTTTATCAAACGGGCTTAGCATGTAAAGCGGATTTAGTTTAAGATCTTGTAAACAAAGTATGTATAAAGTTTTTAGTATTCTGTCTCTGTATTGTGTTAAAAGAAAATGTTTAAATAAAGTGTTTTGTTTTAAACGGTCTTTTATAAGTAATTCATCTTAAAAAATACGTAAAGACGGATATGATTCGCAGAATAGATACATAATTATTGTCTATCGCCCCTTATATTCCATTTCTTAGTCCTTATGTCGTCTTTACCTATCTCTAAAAGATATGTTTCGAATGGTCTGGAATGAAGGATAGAAAGCATTATATATGATACCAGTAGGACGTTAGGTGATTCATATAACGAAGTTGAAAATCCCAATTATTTTTCTTTTTACCATAACAGTGATAACCCATTGTTATGCAAAATACTGAAACAGTACTGTAGTTAACAATGAAAATTCATACATGAAATTTGAACAGCAAACCATTGTTCTCTATAACATTGTCTATCAGATAACCGATCGACGTTACATGTTAAAATGTTCCCGGCTATATGTAGGCTATATTAACTTATTTGTTACAAGTAAAAATGAGCCTATTTTATAAAAAGAGAAAATAGTAAGCAAACTAGCTGCGTTTCCTTCCGGTATGTCAAAAAAGCAACTTAAGGGACTATTGGTAAATAGTTATCTATTGAACGATAGGCTACCAACGCGTTACCTATTCTATAATGAGATATGTTATGGTAAAAAATCTAACCAATTAAATTTAAAATTAATAAAGGAAATATCGCCCCGTTTAATTGAAAAGAGTGGGGATCCCAGAGCTGGAGCATACTTCTCTCAGAGAATTAGCATAGCTATTCAGAGGGGGAATGCTATCAGTGTCTTGGGAACCCTACCACCCTCTGACAGCGATGACTATAAAGATATTTTCTATATTTAATTTTTATTTGTACTTTAAGTTTATAGTTTTAATTTGTTTACCCATGATTATTGTGTAATTAAATGTGTCTTTTCTACATAACAAAAAAAATAGTATAAAAATCGTAATCTTCACACAAATGTATAAGATAACAATCATAGTTCTGAGATTTATGTTAAATGTGACGAGAGAAACCTTGTACGAGTATCACAGTTTCATTACACATACTTTGTAAATTTCGATTACATTCCTTATTAGCTAATATCCTAAGCAACATAACATGTATGTTTGTACTAATTACCAGATAATACGGATCCAGTCTAGTCTGGTTGTAAGACATGTTCTCAATTATCTAGGCTAACAATCAGGCTGTGTAGAGCTACATAATAACGAAACTAAGTCATGGTATTGGCATTTCAAATTAGAACGAAGCCTTCATAGTATGGGGAGATATATGGATGATAGAGTTCATGGTTTTATTTATTGTACAAAACAACTATATATTTATAATAAACTTAAGGTACTGATAAATATTAAATAATATAAAAAGTAAATTAATAGGCATCGCTGGTGGCGGCAGATCTGGAATAACTAAATTTATCAATTAACATGGTATGTTTGATTGTGAAACTGTTACGATGTTTTAAACAAATAATGTTCATGAAATCTATTGTCATTCGTCGTTCAATACTAGTTAATATAAATACTCTTTCCCTTTGAACTTTCACTTTTCAATCAATCCATCGTTAATACGTATAAGCATACGTAGTTATAGTTTTAAGAGATTCGTGATTTACACTCATGATTAATAACTAACGTCACGGGCAGACTGACGATGCATATTTTTTCGCCTCCAACGTAACGTAACGATCTAAAGGTAACTTTATTATATAAAAACATACGCAATAAGTCTCGCTACTTATTAATCATAAGCATACGTAGCACATTGTTTTTTACATCTAGTTCCTTAGTCACCTCCTAAATATACACCTAATAAATTGATAAAAAACCATCCATTGACTCGTAAATTCTACGGTAGTTCGTAACGGTAGTTGAACTTTAAAGCTCAATGCTTTAGGTTAATAGCAGTAGTCTCTAGATGTCTATTTCCTGTCCGTGACAAATGAAAATTGGAGCCAAATGGAAAGCACTTTTCACTACTCGAAGTGATCCCGAACTTCGCTGACTTCTGTGACAGCTTATTTTCTCTCTCCTAATCTGTTGAGATCACAGACTAAACGACTTTAGAACTAATTGAGTTATCTTGTATCAGATGAGCTAGTTAAGATGGTTTAAAGATTTCGTGTGGTGTAAATATTTACGTCTTTTATCACGTATTGAGAACGTTAATTGAGATGAGTTTGTGGATAAATTCTATCTTGTTTACACTAATACTGCGTGATGGTTTATATAATTTTAAACCAGATTTGTATGTACTTTATACTGATTGACTCGTGATATGAGTCACCACGGTTATAACTGCAAAGTTCTTTTAGGTACACATTTTAAAACCTTAAAAGTAAAGAGTAAGTTTTTTAGAATTAAATTAAGAACGTTTTGTTTCTGTCGTCGTTGGTTTTGCGTCTTTGTGAATAAAGTGAATTTTATTCATTTATTTACTCTCTTCATAACAATGATTGCGTGAACAATTCCTTCTTGAAAAGGTGCTAACAAACAGCGCTTAGTAATAAATACCGGTCTAATCATCCCAAAATAGCATCAATGGGATGTACTCTACAAATTCTGAGGAGAAACGCGTCTCGCAATTTCCTTAGTGAAATGAGGATAGGGATTTGGACCTTTTTGGAGTGTTTTCAGGAAGTTGCCAACATGCCCTCTGGCAGATTTCCGAGTAGTATGGTTAGACATGAAGTGACGTAATCAAATATGGCGTTTATTTGTGTTTTATTGGTGGAAATTGTAAATTTAAATGAGGTTATGAATAATGAGAAAAGGCTGTTTACTAACTTGGAAATGAATGTTTATGGGAGTTTGAAAATTGGTATATTGTAATTATTTTGTTAACGATATAGAAAAGAGCTCCGGGCGCTTTAAAATCTATCAAATTATAAAAAGTTTAATGTTCCGATTGGGCACAAATAATAAACTAAGAGTAATTTAATAAAAAGATCGTAATATTAACCTTCAATGACTGAGATTGTTTTACGACCTATTTAATTAAATTTGCTGTTGAAAGACCTAAACTTTTCATGATATCTACATATTTCTACAAATCAAACTAAAACCCAACTCATAACGTACATCAAAACCCAAAAAATCCATCAAAAACCTCAAGCCCATACATTCCAACATTAAACCCAAAAAGGTACATTATGTTGACGCTACCTCGCAGGTAGCTAAGTAGGTATTTAAGCGTGATTTCAAAGGATTTTGTTTGATGTGCTCACTACCTGTTCAAAGCTACGGCTACCTAAACAGTAGCGCTTTGATATGCCATCCGTAGTCCGTAGTAGGGTGAATAATAAATACGACTTGAACTTCGTAGCAGAAGGCGTAGTATAGAGTGTTGATTTTATAATAACATTTGGAGTGTGTATAGTAATATTAATACTGTATATACATATTACAAATGTCTAAAGTTATAAAATAGGTATTTATAATGCTGAATTTGCAGAGGAATTATGTAAAAGGATAAGTTATGAATAAGTAATAAGTAAGGTTTAACATTTACTTTTATATTTAGACAAATCCATTCGTTATAATCTCAAAAACATTCAGTTTTTATAAGTTTTTAGTAGATAATTATGATATCAAAATATAAATTAAATTTTCTTCTATTTTAGTAATAAAAGAACTACGGAAGTAATAGAAAATTTAATATAAAAGCCAGGTAATCCTATATATTGCACCGTGACCTGTAAAGTAGGCTAAGGCTGTGCCGTAAAAAGCCTATGACTCCAGATATGCACTATTCTGCCAAGATAACGGCATGCACTTTAACTCCGCCTATTAAAACTCGGTATTAGGATGAACTTGGATGTTCTAAGTAACTAGTTAAGATTAAGTGAAGTATGTTAAGATTAAAGGGTTCTAAATTATGGTATGATATGTTGTTTTATTTATGATACTGAAGTGTATACTTGGATATAGTTCCTTGTGAAATAACTAGTTTTTAACAATTTCTTACTGATGTAAAGAGGTACATATAACTACCGTGTGTGTATGGGAGGATGTATGAGTGTCAATGAAGCGAAAGTGGTTTGTCAAGATCGGGACAAATGGGGATCCGCGATCTCTGCCTACGCCTCTACAGGGAATCAGGCATAATGTGTATTTATGTACGTAAAGAGATTAAAAGTGGTAATAAGTAATATATATTGTAAATATATTCTAAACTCTACTTAGAAACCCTAAGTTAGATTTCCAGTGAAGCTTATGTCATTCTTTATCTTTTTATTCGCTTATATAGTCTGTTGTGTATGTGTCTGTCAGAGTCGCTGCAGGATCTGGAGGAAATGCTGTCTGAATTAGATGCTGCTTCTAGACGCATCGGACTCGGGATGAATTTAGAAAAAACCAAGATCATGATTAATGATTTGGTAGTCCCGAGACCGGTTGCCCTAGGGGGCACTCCCGTAGAAGTTGTTTCCCAATACACATACTTAGGCCAAATCATACAGCTTGGCAGAAACAACTTTGAAAGGGAGGCGGACAGAAGGATACAGCTGGGATGGGCAGCATTTGGAAGGCTAAGGCATGTCCTCACGTCGTCTTTACCCCAATGCCTGAAAACGAAGGTTTTCAACCAGTGTGTGCTCCCCGTTATGACGTACGGATCTGAGACGTGGACACTCACTGCGGGACTAGCTCACAAATTCAAGGTCACTCAGCGTGCTATGGAACGGAAGATGCTCGGGGTTTCTCTGGTAGATCGCATCAGAAATGAGGTGATACGCCAGAGAACTAAAGTGACCGACATTATGAAAAGAATTAGCACGCTGAAGTGGAGTTGGGCTGGTCACGTATGCAGAAGGACTGATGGTCGCTGGAGCAAAAAGGTCCAAGAGTGGAGACCGCGTCTCAGTAAACGTAGTGTGGGGCGCCCCCCGGCAAGGTGGGAAGACGACCTACGTAGGTTGGCCGGCATCGAATGGATGCGAACGGCCACTGACAGGGAGAAGTGGCGTCATTTGGGGGAGGCCTATGTCCAACAGTGGATTGATACAGGCTGATGATGATGATGATGATGATGATGATAGTCTGTTATCAGTGTTTCTTCTTTGTATATTAGTTATGAACCTAACCTGACCAATACCTCTTTATTTTATTATCCGTTAATAACCCAAACCATAAAAACGTAGACTAATAAATTATCAGCTAAAATTTGTTCATACATTTAATATATTACATCTAGAGACATCTACAGATATTATCGCCGATTTAAAACTCCATTCATCCATTCCACTTTTAGAACACGGAGCACGTCGACGCCGTTTAAATATAGAACCGGGAGCGCCGAGGATTGTAACTCTTACTTAAGAAAATATGAAGCAATATAAATTCCTAGCCCTGCAGCGGGGGATGCAGCTATCTCCCTTTACAATGGGACACATTCAGCTGCAGAAGTGGGAAATGAGGTGCTATTTCTTACACCGGTAGAATAAAGCTTAAATACTGTCTATATTATCAGTGCTTGGACTAAATTCACTTATTTGGGAGCAGGTCATGTAAGTTTTCTGTAGTGACAAGTTATACATTTATTTACAAAAATTTATTTTTATATGTACTTCTTCGTCTTTCATAACTCTGCAGTCATTTTAAGATACATAGAAACATACGCGATAAGTCCCGCTAGTTACTAATCATGAGTATAAATCACGAATCTCTTAAAACTATCATTTTAAGAAGTTCTAAAGAATGCTAACTAGCTGTCGTTCTTACGGCATGTCAAAGGAGGCGACGGAGTGACTAAGGGAAAATGAAAAGGAATTGGGTGATGGGCTGCTAAGGTGTCACCAATGTTCCATATAATATCACATCCCTAATATCATAAAAATTTACCAAGCGGATGCTTTCTTGTGTCCGTGATTCTATCCACCCCGAAAAGGTTTAAATCGCCTTCGTCATTCTTAGCATTACTGTAGGCGTTTTGATTGTTTTTTATGGAACATTGAAGGATATTAGCCTAGCTGTCATTAAATCTCAAGTACCCTTATTCCCTTAGTCAGCAATAACGATTTCGATCCATCTCACCTACCTACTTATCTTCAATTCATCGTTAAGTAGAGATTCCCAGAACTTCCATTTATAAGAATTTCCTTACATACCTTTTTGTATCTGTGCTTTTCAAACCTCCCCGTAATAAGTTACGTAGATTGATACCTCCTTTCCTTAACATAGATTTTCATACGAAACCCGCAATTTATCAGCGATCGCCTTTTAATATCGGCCTACTGCCAAACATGCTAAACTGAACTTTATTGCTAAAGCTATAGAAGCTATATTTGCTCATTAGAATCTTGAGATGTTACTCGTATATACTTTACAAGCTTCTTAAGTACCATGTTTGTAAGCTTTATAGCACAAATACTTCTAAAGACGTAGCTTACGAAATATTAGATGAAATTCCTTTGAATTCGAATTAATTGGTTATTAGCTGTTTATTTTTAAACAGGCTCGTTACCGAGTATTACCGGGAATCGATTTTCATGTATTGAAATCAAATTTATGAAAATTATAATGTTCGAAGCTTACAAGCTTATTAGATGTATTTTCAATATATGTAGCAATAAATCAAATATGTATTCAAAAGACAAATTAAACCTTCTATTAGAGTGAATTGATTATTGGATATAATTTGTAATAAAAGAATCCGTAATTTCATCGCCTAACAACCAGGTACTTATATTTAACACCATTAAAACCACACTACTTAATTTTGCCAAGTATTACTATAAAATAAATAATTATGTAGAAAACTGTGTATGAGGAGGTATATGAGGGTCAATGAAGTAAAACTGGTTTGTCAGGATCAGGACAGATGGGAATCCGTGATCTCGGCTTACCTCCCAGAGTATCAGGTGTGATGCGTATATATATATATATATGTATGTATGTTGCATAATTAAAAAAGATCGTAACGGTGTGTTGAAGATCATATTACCGCCCTCTATACTCCATTAAACGGCAACACCCATCGCTACAAGCCGCATAAAATTTCCATCTCGGGAGGGATAAAGCGAAAAGTGAGTTAAAAGTGCCGATGCATTATTTATGGCCATTCCATCGCATCGTTAGTTGAGAATGCACTTTACACCGGATTAGTCAGGGCTTCAAAGAGCAAGTCTCTATGCATACCATCGAATGATTTACACTACACTTGAACAAGCTTTTCAGTAATGGATTAAGTGTTTATGTATGGTTTATTTGTTGCATGTAAGTGAATATGTTAAGCGTGCTTTGATCTATATATATAACATACACATTCACATCATTTAATCGCGTTCAGGACGGTCAAACCTTAAACAGATAAGAATATCTACTACAAATATCATCTTTTAGCATGAATATTAGGGTTTTGCTGTCATATGCAACATTCGCGTCAGGTTACCAACCCGTCGCCCAATAGATTCCCTGTTCCTTAGTCTCCTACGACATTCCATCTAGAATAACAGCTAGTTAGCATTGTTTTTGCGTCTCAGACTAGACAAGAGAACATATAAGGTTGTATTTTATTCACACAGGACAAATTTGTCTTGTTGTTGTATAATATTAAACATAATACACAACAGTATTATCGCCAACACCAGTAGTGTAAATGGCACTTAGTTACATGAAATTGGAATTTATGATTCTGTCTACCCGCATAGGTTTTGCGGTGAACGTGCCGCGTTGGCCCAATAAAGTTGCATTATTGTCTCTGCAAGATAATTTGCTATGAATTGGCGTGGTAGTTTAATAGAATGTATGTATGAAGTTCATTCTTTTTGAATGTAAGTTTAAGTGTTTTTAAATCCAATACCAATGTTAATTTATGCTCTTTATAACAGAGAAAATGAATTAACACTGTTTAGTAGCGGGTTTTTAGTTATTTTTTGTCTTTATTAAGTCGTATTGATGTTGTTCATAATTAATTTTACCAGGAAATTATTATAGTTGTCCTAGCGTTTCATATATCGGTTACCATGGTAACAAGATCAACAGCAGTGGTTGAATTCTAAATTGATTCAGTCAGCTTGCAGAAGTTTGATTGGAACATTGTTTGATACATTGAACAAGAATATGTATCTTAGTCCTGTGCATTTATTGTACTTGTTTAATGTAACCAGCTTCATTCTTCCCATTATGTTATAAGACATTATAAGACACTAGAGGTTCTCTAACGTATTATTCTAAGTTTATAATTTGAAATAAAACGCTAAAATTACTAAATTAATATTAGAGTCAATATTATTTGTTTATCTCTATAGCTTTTATGCAAGTTTATTAAGGTTTGTTGTAGCAAATCCTTCAAGAATCATGTACATAATGTATTCGTTTACTTATTTAAATATCTCAATATACAATGGTATTACGAAGACGGACTCTGGACCTCAAACTCCCCCGCTAAGATTCAAACAAATCCTAGCAATCTCCATCGTCTCAATTGAAACACATTCGAAGTTTCCCGAAGGATATCCCTGCCAATCTCGGCGAAGCTTTCAGTGACTTGCATACTGCATGCGATCGACTGAGGGTTAGTCTTGCTTTATTGATTATCTGTTTTGGCTTTAAAGCAGTAAAGTGGAAATGGTGACTAGGGGAGAATACAAAACAAGGGCAGTTTTGTGCTAGTCTAAGACGTAAAAAGAATGCTAACTAGCTGCCGTTCTTCCTGGCATGTCGTAGGAGGCTAGAGACTAGGGGTAAATAGATTTTATTGGGTGATAGGCTAGCAGCCTGTCATTGATATTCCATTATGGCATCGTAACTCCAATATTCATGTTAAAAAGTGACCTAGGAGATATTATATCTTCGAGGCACTGTTCACCCCGAAAGGGATTAAAGACGTGAATGTATATGTATGTATTGGCAATAGTAACTTGGGAACTACCTATATATTAAGTTGAATTGGCTTTAAAATAAGTACGAGTATGTATCTTCATGGGGTGAAATTTGAGACTTGTGGCAAAATTTTGAAGAGTTCTAATGCAACATTGTTCGGTGAAGGGAAAGCTTTGGCAAATTTGATAAACATCATGTTTCAATGTAGTTTCAATGAGGTTACATGTTAAAAGAAGACCAATATTCCATCAACCATACGCTCAGATTTACATTTACTATAGACTATGAGTATATACTAAAAAATATACTGACTACTACTGACTTCACAAGTAACAAAGTTATTTCCGACACCAGCGTCATTTTAATTAACCAGATTAGTGTAAATATATTCTATGATTTAAATCCGTATTACATTCCGAGAGCGTTAGGTTTCCAATGACTGCCAAGACTATTTTTAACTTCAAACAAACCAGTTGGATATTCACATAATTTAAGACGAAATTGCGCCGCGCACAATTTATTGTTTCTCAAACAATAAACTTAAGAATAAAATAGGCTCCGCTAATTGGAATGTTAGTCACGGCTCAAATCAATTTTGGGAAGCTTTCGGGAAATTAATTTTCGAGCTTTTATTGAAGAGATACGTTTTCAATTTATTTGTGTTCTCGTATACATAGATGACTATATATTTATTTTTCCTTATGGTAAAAAGTAGGAAAGACTTCTATAGTTTCCATTATGTAATTTAAATATAACAAAAAAATCTTCAATAAACAAGATTTTTACATTCACCGAACGCGTCTAAGAAAACAGAAATAAATAAAACAAACAAAGAAACAGCACAAACAGCCAGCCGGTCTCATAAAACGTTTTAATGTCTCACAACAACAGTGGCCTTCCAATGAAAACTTTGCCACTCTATTCTGGAATTTAATTATAAAAACACAACACAACTTTACTATAGACTGAAAATATACATCTGTTTTATATTAAAAGTGAAAGTTAATGTTGGGAATGATAGGGTATATAATATTTGTAATATATATTGTATTGTTTTTATTATGCATTATTGGCGACAAAAGGCATTAGATACC
Organism: Leucoptera coffeella; assembly: GCA_030578115.1. Classification (NCBI taxonomy): domain Eukaryota; kingdom Metazoa; phylum Arthropoda; class Insecta; order Lepidoptera; family Lyonetiidae; genus Leucoptera; species Leucoptera coffeella. Next base: position 74,317 of record JAMBLF010000672.1, on the reverse strand, counting down.
TTGCGTGACAAATTTTGACCACTATTTCATTTGTTTTATATATTTGGCATACAGTGTAACATGGGTTACAGATTGCCGGGAATCTGTTTTGTGAAATATAACTTTGATATGGCAATATACTACATACTTCGAACGTACAGAGATAGACAGAAAAACCTCTAGTTTATACATAAAATAAAAAGATAATACGTGCACGTAATAACATTTCTATGTACACAAAACAGTACAATTATTCAATCAATACCCAGTTTTTCCAACGTATTCTGCTCAAACTAATTTCGTACTTGCATCTGCGTCAGAAATTGCCTATAAATAAATCCGTACATGCTTTAAGGTGACAATTCTATATGCATTACGATATGTATCGGTAGCATCTATATTTGTTTTACAGTGGGCGTACTGACACATACACGGTTCATGAATATAAATGCAAAAATATGGATTGAAACCATCGAGGTATAGAAATTGAAAAAAAAAAGAAATTGTTGTTAACCCAATCACTAAGTCTTACAACAATATACATTGTTTAATATTTGTATCAAATAAATAGGGATTGAAAAAGATGTGGGGTATATGAACTGGAATCAATAAGACATGACACAAATTGACAGTCAGATAGACGACGAATTGAAAAAAAATGAATTGACATAGAACCTATAACCTCCGATTGACTCTAAAATAAGATAAGCAAAAGGATTTATAACTAGTCTATGAAGAGGTGTTTGAATGTAAATGAGGCGAAAGTGGTTTATCAGAATTGAGACAAAGTGCGACTTTACCTCTCTAAGAAAATGGGCCGGATGTGTATGTATGAGGTATATAAAAGTACCAAACAAATCTTGGTCGTCTTCTACAAAAAACAAACAAAACTTGGTTACTTTAATTGTCAGAAATTTTGATTTAATCCACACAACGTCCGAACATAAATCACCCGAACAGACATTCATTTGAGAGGCTAAAAATAAAACACACAATCGTAAATATTGCATGAACCATAAAATGTTAGGGCGAAAAAGTAATATGATTTATTTTTCCTGCGCCTGAAACAACGGAGGGATATGAAGAAAGAAATAAAAGGTAATGCTTTTGTAAGAGGCCACTCCTGTTCAAATATGGCGTAATTTGAAGGACATTTCTCACATTGCTTGCTAACCAAGGTTGTGGGTTCGATTGTTGGTTAGAGAATGTGTTTTGTTTAAATTTAAAAAGTTTGTTTTATTAAGAGAAATGGGAGCCATGTTTATTTATCAAATAGTTATGTACCATCTATTAAACAGTTAAAATGAATTTTCTTCATAACAAAAATGAAAGCACTAAAATCAAAACACTTCGAAAGGTATTAAAAAGTTATTGGAGCTATTAAAATTTGGAGAAACAAATTCACTAGTCAATTTTAAACAAAATACTCGTAAAAATGATCTAGACTATATCATTATTATTAGTCACGTTTATCAAAGAGTGTGCTTGAGTGATACGCTCTTTCATTTTCGTGTTATAACCCGATATTATTTCAACTTCGTCCTTCCTTTACGGGAATTTAATATATGAAAGTAAATTTGAGTAATAAATGCAAATTGGGTAATACATGCACTAATCTTAGTTACTCAATAAACTTACTTACGACACTTATCCAAAAATAAATCAAACTCATTAAATGTGACGCTGATTCAGAGGATAATTAGTACGGAATGCATATGTATGGACCAGATATCTAATAAATTTCACCATGCCTGTGACGTATTAGAATGCACCTCGAGTGTATTTTGGTACTGTTAAAGATGTAGAGCAGTGCTAATAATTGTATTATATCACACCGCGTTATATTGAGTGCATGTCATGTAATTGTTTAAACTATTGTAAATGAAATACTCAACGATTTAGAGCTCAGTTCATGAGTATTCCCTAAATATTGAACTGCACATGTGGTTAAACAGCAGAACAGCAGTAAATTTTAAAAAGTAGAGAACAATATATATTATAAATTAAAAATACTTACCATAGTCAAAATCTGTAAGAAAACCTTTAAACAAGAAACTATCAACATATTAAATATTTCTATTGTGTAAAACAGTGTAGTGTATTTAGGTATGGTGTTTTGGCTACTCTTACAAAAAAAGGTTAAAACAGCACCTTTCAAAGAAGACATCAGAACCGTCGGAGTCAGCTCGGGGAAGAATCAGTTTTGGAAGCACCATTCCCTTCTTTCTCCTGCCTCTGATGCCTGGGGGTGAAGGCCACTGCAGCTCCATCGCATTGGCCATGGGACTGTGGGGACTTAGTATTGTCAATCTTCTTTCAGGAGGGGGGAGACTCAACTGCTGCAACGCCCGTCTTTCTGTCGACGCGAACAACCCTCGTCTTTTCTCTGCAGACGCTCCCATATCCTCACCAGACAAAGCTCTTCTTGCCGGCAGCCCTCTGGCTTCTCTTACATCTCTTTCACTAGCAGTTAGGAAGGAACTTCTATGTACACGAACGCCAGTACAGGAACTGGCTGGTCGACAGGGAGATGAGGTTTCTTTGCCAGGTCGAAGGCTTTCCATGGATCTGGCTGTTTCCACTCTGGCAGCGACTAGGTATTGACCTGTCACTGCAGCTGTGTGAGGCTCGGCTTCTTCTTGACTTGAACTGGATGTTCCACTTCTGGAGAAAGTACTGGTTTTGGAGATGATGCTGCGGTCACTGTACTGGGTGGTGGATATGCTGGACACTGTCCCCGTCTCAACGGAGTCTGAAGAAGCCTGCTGCTTGACGCCCCCCTCCTCGATAGAAGCATGCACTACCCTGGCGTTCAACGACCCAAACGCTGCCAGATTTTTCCTCCGCAGTTTGCTTTCGTCATCTTCCTCTTCCATTTTGTTTCCTACACAATGCACCCTCACACCCACACAAATCAATTATAAACACATGATGTTAAATTTTGAAATAATTTATTTTATATTTCTTAATACAAAACATTGACTTTCATAAAAACATTTCCTTATTTAACACACTTAACCAAACACTGGACAGTCTTTATCACTTTCCCTTTGGACCGACGGCAAATGACATTTGATTTGAACTTCGAAGTTTAATAGCACCTGCAACAAATGAATTTCCAAATATTAGCCTACACATTGCTTAACTTAAATATCTTTTAATTGCCCGAATAAGCGAATCTTGTGCATGGCACAACAAGTATTCTAAGAAACAGAATTTAATTCCTTAATTAAATTTTTAATTCCTATGTTTATTAACTTTTTTCATTAGTAGTAGGTACTTGAATGTTTCATTAGCCAGCGGAGAATTCACCGTAGCGAGTTAGGATAGCTGACACCTTTTGACTAGTGAATTAATAAACAAGGTCCGTTTAGGAAGGACAGTTAATTCCCTGATTAGAGCATGCGCAGTACACAATAAGCCTTTGTTAGAGCTGCAATCGGATTGGCTTGAGTTTGCTTTGACATGGATTAATTACATGAATCAATTCGCTGGCTTGGAGTCGAGGGCGAGTTGGCTGGCTTGTTCGGCGCACTCGGTGAGCGCCTTGGCTTGCTCCTTCGACAGCCCCGACGCCTTCACCTTGACGTCTGCACTCTTCTCGTGCTCCTTGTTCTCGGTGCTGGACTCCACTCTCTTGGTGGTGACGTTGCCGTGCTCATCGATGTGGGTCTCCTCCTCAAACTCCTCCTCGTAACTCTCCGAATAGGACTCCGAGAACTCCTGCCTCGCCTCGATGCATATTCTGTTGGAGTTCTTGTTCTTGTTTTGCACCACGTCGTCCATACACTTCTTCACGAGAGCCTGTCCCGCTTCCAATTTCTTTGTTTCAGACATTTTGTTTGATCTATAATTCAACAGAAGAATCGGTCAGAAACTGTGTCACGGATTGTTAATGTTTACGAGAGCGAGTCGTGACTCTTGGTTTGTAACGCGACGAAAATAAGTCGGGCGTGTTGTAAATCATACTCCAAAAGCGTGCTAGACGAGCGCTCGGTTCATAGACATGGAAATGATCTTGGCCAGAGGAAACAATGAGTCATTTGCATTGTTCGCCCGAAATCCCGATTTGATAGGAATTGATCGCGCCTTGGCAGCGAGCCATCGGAGCAAACATAACGCTCCCGAAATTAAATCGCGTTGCTAACAAGAATATTTGTGTCCGTCAAGAGAAGCGCATCAAAGAGCGGTCTCTGAACTAGGCGAGTGGGAAACGCCGCATTCCTTACGTCCTAACGAACGCTACCTGTCACTGACACATTGTCAGACAAAGTGTAGCTTGCACGCTGACCTGAATTCTGGTCGGTAAATTTGCAGTCAACCCTAAGTACTTGGAAGTAAGAATATTTTACAGTCGGTTGCGAAAGATATTTATGACAGGCTATTCCAACACTTTTCGTGCAACAAATTTATACTGAGCTGCCATTATTTTACACCAACGTAGAATACCTGATGTATTTAGAATATAGCTAGATGTATTTATATGCATTTCATAGAAACTAGTGATTACACAATTTGGGAAATTATTAATAATACTTCGAAGCATAGAATGAAAATTCGAAATTTTACCAACTATAAATTATAAAATATTAATTAACCTGACCAATTTAAGTTAATTTGACTTAAAGCTATTGGATTTTAAGAACTATTATAAAATAACCATCGAAAAAGACGGACAAACTAAAATGCTTACATATATGAAACGACACCTCAAATATAAAAAAAAACTAATAACTATAACATTCCACTAATCTTTGCCCTAATTTAAACGCTATAATTAACCTTATCCTACCAAACTTCCATTCCGTCCTACTTAGAAAACTAAATAAAAATATTTACCTCTTAGCACTTCAATCCCAAACGGCACGAAATAAATAGGTAAATAAAGCTTTGATTTAAAAAATACGTGTTTCCAGGTTCGTGGCTAATATCAGACTGATCCCGGTGCTTCGAAATCCCGATGTGGGAGCTTTGCGTAGGCGCTCAAGAATGAACTGTGGCTCATAGTGGCAACATTTTCGAGATTTGGCCGCTGGGTACTGTTGTTTATAATTATGCTGCGGACAATGTAATGGAACTGAGTTGTTCTAGAATGTCGGGTTACCTAGGTATTGCTGTTTTATAATAGATTTTAAAATTTGGAAATATGATAGATATGTAATGTATGTTTTGGTATACATCTTAGCCAACAATATTCAATGTTCCAACATTGCAAGCAGTTTGACTAAAATTTGGGATAGGTTTTACATTTAATCTTTAACTTTTTCTATTTTGATACTTTATTTTAATAATTCACATTTAATGATAAATTTGTATAACAGCTGATTTTAAATGATTTCAAAACCATAAGCACTCAATTCAAGAAAAGAATATTATTTTATAAGGCTGCGAGTACTACTTCAAAATAGATAAACCATAACAACATAAAATCATCTAGCCAAACCTTCTACAACATAGTAATCAACGAAATCACCTATATTTCCTCATCGTCCGTCGCATGTTTAAACAACCGCTTAGGACACCTGTCCAGACTTGTTCTATTACTAACTCATATTAATCACAAGCTAAAAGTCGACTGATTTATATCAATGCAAAAGATATGCATCTAGGAAGGTATTTCCATTCAATTACTGTGACACGATTACTGATACCGACTGCGTTGTAGAGGTCGAGCCCCAAAATAGAATAAAGTGATTTACACAAAGGTAAATTCACGTGTTATTTTTACATTGCAGACATATGTACATATATTCTGGCTTATACCTCCTAGCTAGGCAGACACTTTCAATCGTCATTTTGAAAGATCCTGACATACCTCTCCTGGTTCTCTCATACACATTAACGTATCATTGCATGCTCTTCTGATTTTTTTAGCTACGTACAATCGTACATACTGCGTTTTTAGACGTAATAAATAGTATACGTATATAAAGAACAAATGAAGTTTAATGTAGAGTAGGTTTTATATTCACCTGTTTCAGTATCTTAAAATTCTATCCTCATTCCCTATGCCTATCTCTACATATATACCAGTTATAGGTTTCGTTACCTTTTTGTTTCATGACGTCATTGACATTTGAGAAATTTATAAGAGTAAACATGACAGGGAGGAGTAATAAACTTCAAAAACGAGTACAAAACAAGGACGTGTTTACAGATTCCATACTGTGTATATGTTATAATGAAAGACGAAGACAAATTGTAATAAATAACTGTCTTTATATGTATGTAAGGACAAACAACAAATGATTGAAGAATTTGGTAATGAATACCTGTTTGTTATTGTACGGTAAAGTCCTTTTAAGAGTAAAACATGACTATATGTTTATTATATACGGTGTATATTATATAAGTTAGGAGTACCTATAACCACCGAGTGTGTGTGAGAAGATGTATGAGTGTGAATGAAGCGAAAGTGGTCTGTCAGGATCGAGACAAATGGGGATCCGTGATCTCTTCCTACCCCTCTACAGAGAATCAAGCATGATGTGTATGTATGTATATACGGTGTTTAGAATTACTTACTTTTGAGTTTAAAAAAATGTTTTATAGTGGTTCAAGACTATCACAATGCCCCAATTATGGTAGAAACTCAAAGTCTGACTACACCCAAGGGTATTCTGATCGTGAATGCATGTACATATGTACAGTCAACGCTAAAAGTGCAGTCTCAGGAACTTTCTATAAGGTTTACGTTTATAAGAACAAAAGACAATGTTTTTCATTTTTAAGCACGCGAACGTATAGTGGCCATGACAATGTACAGTGGCGCCTGTTTTAAAATGTAAAATATTGTCTTTTGTTATAAACTTAAACCTTAGAAAAAGTTACTGGGACTGCACTTTTAGCGCTAAATATACATAGAAAAATCGGTTTTTTATGCTTTTCGAGAGTGGAGTCAGTAGTGTATAGCAATATTGCACCTACTTTCCATTAGACAGTGACTTACTCACACTAAGTGGGTGGAACAGAGATGCTATAATATAAAATCATTTCTGGTTTCGTAGAGTGACTAACCGCTGTGGAATGGACAACAATTTCGCAACGGGAATGATTGTGATGCGAAAATATTTTGTTGATGATAATAGTTAATACTGTATAGTATTATATTATCTGTGGTTTCGATATAGGTATTACACTTTATTTTTTATTTTTTTCATGTAATTTATTCATTAAATGTACATTCAATGTTATGTTTGGTTTTCGAATAATATTTATATACTAAATAATTATCTCTCTGTTTAGTATGTCGCAGTTATGACTAATATTTGGATTAGGCAATGATAATACCTTAAAATTCTTATGTCTCTAATAGTTTTTTATATCGTGAATGAAGAGTTTTCATCCATTTTACATACTCATACCCAAAAATATACGAGTAATAACCATTACTTGGACTTTAGCATATGTAATGAATGTATAAATTGATTATTTTTAGAACTAAACTCTATATAGAATTAAACCACTAAACCACTCAAACACAAACACAATAACGCAACGATCCGAGTACCAATACACCATGCTTCAACAGTGTATAAAAAGAGTATGATTAATAGAAGTACATGATTCAAAGAGGGTCTGATATTGTGCCAATTTCTTGAATGACTTATAAAGTGTATTCGTAAGTTCTAATTCGGGATCGATAAAAGATCTTTTGTGAAGATTGTAAACAGATACAAAAACATAGATTTCAAATAATGATGAGTGATTTTTCACATATAAATAGGGTAAAATAGGGTATTTCTGCTATTAAAGAATGGTTTAATGTCTATAAATCACGTCCAACGTAATATTGGGATAATGGTGGACTAACTGGTAGGAGTACCTATAACCGCCGAGTGTGTATGAGAAGATGTATGAGTGTCAATGAAGCAAAAGTGGTCTGTCAGCATCGGGACAAATGGGGATCTGTGATCTCTGCCTTCCCCTCTACAGGGAATCAGGCGCAAATTGTATGTATGTAACTTAAATCAAGTTTAAAATAGGTTGGTAGGTTATACATAAAAGTTAATTCTTTTCAAAATGTGTCCTATAATCCTACTAAAAGATTTGGAGATAAAACCCACCTGATCTCATCACGATGCTACTAAATATAATTTCACAATATAACGTTTAGAATGTTAATAGCTTTTCACGGGAATAATAGAAACCAGGTGTGACCTATTTTTAAATGTTTTAATTTATGGTCACAATACTCTTACTATATACGTATATATATATATATATAATTTTGTAGGAAATCGAACTACTTCTGTTTTAAAGCAATGTAAATTATCATTTTAAACGAATCATCATTACATAATAATATATAGTACACTAGTATATAGTAAACTAAAGCGTAAACGAAATTAATAAGTATATAAACTTTTTAAGAATATATAAATAAATCAAAACGGTGATTCATATAAACATATTTTTTGTATCGTTCAATGAAGACTAATTTACTGCATGAATAATATCACTTTACTCGACCTCACTGCTAAAAGTCTTTAAATGTTGAAGGTGGAAACAATTTTCTTCTACACAGTGAGACTTGGAAAATTAATTTTATTTCCATTTCCTTAGCCCTTCTATATACCGTGTTACCCTTTGTGTTTGTATGAAGGCGCTTTGAAGTTCAAGTTCTAACATTGACTTAAGACGAAAGGCTTTCCAAATTGTCAACATGATAAATATTTCAGATGACTGATTTGTCACCGTAAGTAAATAATCTTATACATTAATTATAATTTGAAGGACTGTATAACCCTATAATTTAAAGAACCATTTTAATTAACCACAATGTAACAAATCCTAAAAAGGAATAGAAAAAGTATGTATGTATTAATTAGGTAATCGAATCCCTCGATTTATAAGATAAATAGCACTTCGTATTATTAGTGTTTTACGTATTCATAGGAAGAAGTAGGTTTTCGTTTTCATTGAGAGAATATCCTACATTTGTTTCATGGATAATGAATAGATTGAAAATCCAAATGTTGTAACTAAACAAATGGTTCTAAACAAAAATTAACATGTATATTGTAGACAAAGGTAACTTTCCATCCGTTAATTGCAGAGTCGGTAATTGTAAGCTAGATAGTCAGTACCTAATGTCACAGTAAACCATGTTAATCTCGTGTTTGTAAGATCAAAGGATAACATTGCACCTAGTTATATTTATATGTATGTATTTTTGCCTATTTTTAGTTCGACTTCTTATGGTTCCTATATTCAAGTCAAAGTATAACGTTGCATGTCGTAAACTTTTTATGTACTTTTTCTATTTTTAGTTCGACTTTATGGTTTTAAAATTAACTGTGTTTTTACGTCCTATTCAGTCCACTTTTCCTTAAAATTTAAACTCCATGCGTAATCGTATCTACGTCAGCACTTCCTGACTAAACACGCTTTTAATAGCTAAACATTTGACAGCAGTCGTTGTCACATACTATTTTTGTAACGTCACATCAACGTAGTCGACACGTTGTTTTGTTTGTGACTCAGATAATGTGTGGACGTATGTATAACGACTAAAATTCTTTAGGGATAGTCAGAGGTTCTAGTGACTAATATTTTGATATTATGGTTAGAAGGTTTAAAAAAGTCATATTTGAAACTCTTACCTGTCAATATTAACAGATAAGCGGGAATCTGACTTTCATGTAAGTCATGTTACGTAAGATCAAATAAAACGATTTTTATAACAGACTGATTTCAAAGATTTACTATTACTACTATTCTTTATCATATAGAAAAAAGACCTAACCTCGTCTATCAAAAAAAATGTATCATATTTGTTACTTAATTTCGAATGAATCAGTGGTTTTGTTCATTTTTTCTTCTTAGAAAAGTGTAAACAATTTAATTCGATGTCTTAGGAGACTAAAAGACATTAAACTTTTGGCAAGCACCACGCTGAGTGACTAACGAGTCAAAAGGGATACCACGTCATGTTTCGGACTAGATTGATCGCTATCATCTGATTAATGGTCGTGAGTAATTGTTACGTAGACGATAGTGTAGAGGTCGCCCTACTAATATTACGACGCGGTAATAAAATTACGTGCTTCAAAGGTTAAATGATTAAAAAAGAAGCTAAAAGTATGATATAAGGGTGTGATAACTGGAAATTTCATGAATAATTCTCTATTCCTTAGAATAAACTGTAGTCAGCACCTTTACATGGTAAAATCAAAGTGGCTTTTAGCCATGGACGAATCTCATAACTACACATTTGATGATCGTTCTGAAATATATGTTATGTTTTAAAATATATACATGCTTTGATAATTAATTATAATTGTATTGATGTCATATTTTGTGCTAAAGTATTTAGTCTAAGATTCAAACACTATAATTCTAATAAATATCCAAATCTATTCGATATACATAAAAACAAAAACAACGATATATCAATCTCAACACATACATATAAACATAAGCATGTAACGCAAAGTTGTTGAAGTACCCTAATTGCGTATACTAATGAAGCCATACATCGCAGTAACCGATAAGAATTCGCTCCAGGCAAAATAGTTAAGATTGATAAATGGCTCACAGCTGTTCGTAGCTGCTGACGGATTAAAGGCTTAAGCACCTCAACTTAGTTGGATTGGCACTTATTTTTCATTCCTAGCGGTAAAGGTTCGGTGGCTGTAATACTTGGTCATTAGTGTAAGTCTAAGTAGAAAATAATGTGTCAATATTTAAAAATCTTGAACAAAAAAGACAAATAAAGTTTGGTTTTTATAAACGGAACTTTGTTTTCATGTTGGTAGTTATTCACCTTACTAGTTACTTGTTCTATTTAATTATCTTTGCGGGAGAAGAATATACGATTATTTCAATGTATTAGTATTGCTTCCTTTATCATGAATAAGAATTGAAAACTGTATTTTTACCTTTATACATTTTCTAAATTTCCTTTTGCTAATCAAATACCACAATCAAGAGCAGCCCATGCTGCCTTAATTATATCTGCTATACTTTCCTACTAATTAAATGCCAGCGTTTAATCTGATATTAAATTCAAGAGAATACTCGGAAACATGCAAGTTTAACCCAATAACAGCTAAATTCAACCATTCCTATGACACGCGTCTGCCGCCGCGGGAGATGCGTCCACAAATAACACGGAACACACGCTTAGCACGTGATTGGTGGGAATTAATGTGTGGATTTTGAATGTTTGCCAAACTGAAATGGTTTTAGTTCAAAAAGCTTCCCTGTTTGCTCGCTAGATGGCTGTAGGTAATGTGTTGAAGTCTGATAAGTATCAGTAAGTAAAGAGAAGAAAGAAAAAAAAGAAACAGTAAGTAAGTCAGATTGTCTCATTATTAGTTTTAAAACCAAATACCACCTCCCTGTTTTTCATAACGCACCGTGTTTTAATTATGAATATAAAATGAGTTCATTAAAAAAGGTCATCCTTTGTATCTACTCTGTATACATATGAATAGGTGTATGGAATTAATTTTAATTATAGCTTTTGGAAATGCCCTATTTATTTTCAATAAATCTCGTAAAATACCGGCAAGATATTTATATATTTTAAACTTTACGCTACTGCAGCTCTTTAACTACCAGGTGACCGCACATAAATTACCTTATATCTGTCCACCATGCAAGAGATACTTAAACCTGATCATACTTAAACATACCTAAAACATCTACTTGTGTAAAGTAAACAATAATCAGTATAAGCACATTCACGCGAGCTATTTACTTCACAACGAGGGCGTAAATGTGAGTCTAACATGAACACAATTTCTCGTATAAGTGTAAAACATTATGCATCAAGGGAATTACAATGCTTTTCTTTGTTAAACATCACTTCTACTCGGTAGATATTAAGGAGCAGCAATCTATTCTATATACGGCGATACGGTTCACTACCTATCACGTTGGATGCTGTCTATCTAGTGTAACGCAGGCTTCGAGTGACCCATACCTAAAATGCCTTCGAAATTTCGGAGATGAGGACTCAAGTATCTGACTACCCCGCTATAATAAAAAGGGAGTGTGTATACACAAGTCGTGACGCGTATGTATGTATGTAGTAATCCATTAACATAATATACCCGTAATTTTCAAAATTACGAGGTTTTTACTTAAATATAGATGTCGGTACTAACCTAAAATTGCCGTATGTATGGATGTTAATGAAGCGAAAGTAGTATGTCAGGATCAAGAAAAAAGAATCCATGATATTTGCCTACCCTGTAGTATAACGAGCGTAATGTGAATGTATATATAATATATTATTTTGACGACCTCCGTGGCGCGATCGGTTAGACACCTGAACGCTATTCGTGGGGTCCCGGGTTCGATTCCCGGTGGAGGCAGAGTTAAGAACTACGCTTTTCTACTGCTTTCCAGTCTGGTCGTTGATTATATATGCTATATATGTATTTATCTATATGTAATATTATGTATACATTTCTTAAATATACGTTGACTAGTACTCTTAACACAAGTCTTAAATGTACTTACCGAGGGGCTAGTTCAATTTGTGTAATAATGTCCAAATATTATTATTATTATTATTATCATATGATACAATATGCTCCTAACACACCAAACCATTCTTCATAATAATATAATGTATAATCTAACACACCAAACCATTCTTCATAATAATATAATGTATAATTATGACATACATAACTACATATTATAGTTGTATAACTGAATTAATACTAAGAACTAAAATCTAGATTATGATATGTCAATCACAGTAACATAAGTGCTCTAATATGATAGGTAAACTACAGTTTAGAGAAACACAGACCCAGTAACATAAGAAATAGTAAGTTCTTAGAATCCCACCTGAAATCACGTACCATCCACTTTTCACAAGATAATCTTCCGCTACGTGACTTACACTAACTTACTTGAAGCTTTGCATGCCGAGTGCAGATATGGTATTTAGATTAATGTAACCAGCTGCTTCATACGTACATACGAGATAATTACGAAACTTAATACATTAAATATTTTTTTCATTGATATACTAGGGATATAATTTATTAACTATATCATATTTTTCTCAATTATATTAGGTTCAATATAGTTATGTTGACACTTGTAAAGAATGATTTAGATTTTGTTTTGCTTACCCTCTTAATTATTTTAGACATACGTTCACACGCTAGTAGGATTCACGACAATTATTCCTTTAGGGGCAGACACTTCACGACTACTATTTATTTTTGTTCAGCCAGAAGTTTGGTTGACCATCGTAACATTATCAAAGAATATGTGTGTGTATTATAGAATAACCCCCATTTCCCTAGGCGGTTGGAAGCGCTGAAATGCTAATGAGTATGACCTAGATTCAACTAAGCCACTGCAATCTCATGAATTGTAATGCTCGGTTTTGCTGTTTTAAATGTCAAATTTTCTGTTAACGATTTCGTGTGGAACAGCGCTATTAAGTTAAGGGGTTAAGTAAACATTAAGTAAATTATAGGAATGATGTACGTGATTTTGATGCGATGTTATATTGATACGAGTATAAGATTAACGTGGGTGTAGAGATTAATTTTGAGCTAATTCACAAAAAGTTTATAAGTAGTAAAATTTTAAATTACATATGTATGTAAATGTAAGACCCATTTTCCTACATAAAAATATAGAAATCATTCATATCCATAATTCCCAATTCTGGTTTGATTCGCTTCATCAACACCCATTTATGATCACATGCATAATCAGTAGTTATATGTACAATAATTAGCTTTTTACGTGAGCTATACTATAAACTATTAAATATATTATGCGATTTAAGAAGGCATGTCAGTGTAGCTGAAGAAATATGTAAGCAAGTGTTTGCATATAATACATATTTTATTTCTAGTCAGACTTCGTTAAAATATCAGCGTGAAACCACAAGGAAAATATTGTGGAATACTGATTTATGATTAAATAGAGTGTCATACTAGTTACAGTTCAATGGTTTTTAACTAAAGAGAATAATGCGTTTAATAAAATCGATGTATAAATTCAGTAGAGTTTATAAACGTTATATATTTATAATCATAAGCATTCGTTATCAAATAAAATCTTATCTCTTAACGAAACTATCCTTAACATACATAAAATTCAACAATAACCAAGAAAATGACTCCATTACACCACACTATAAAATCCAAGTAAGATTGCAGAGAAAAACTAAATGGTGAAACTTTCTTCTTATGCACAACATTACGAAGCTCTCGAGGCGAAAGTTGTGAAGTATTCAGACTAGAGCTGTTATAGCTTAAAGGCAATTTTATACAGCATATTACACCTGCATTTTATTCTTCGTAAAATGTATATTAGGTTAAATTTAACTAGCACGGACTGAATGTATATCAATGGCTTGTCAGCATGTTTGTATGTATTTGGTGTTTATATTAATTATCAAAAAATGAGTGTTGGGATAATATGTCAAAAGGTAGAAATCAAAGCTCAAAGTCTTGCCTATCGTATTTCACGTTAATTGGGACTAAGCTGGATTATGTAATTAATTTGATACAAATTTCAAGCATATTATATTACAATTGCTTAATATTACTTTGATGTGTTACCATATTATTTTTTAGCAAGAAAATTTAATTCATTCAACAACGTGCGTGATATGAATGTATGTATTTCAATACTCGTAGATTTTAAAATCTCAAGTTATATCGTCATCTAATCTCGAAAAGATCGATCAAATTGAAACCTTTAACATTTATTTACAGCAAGTTAAATACGCTCTGCGTTTATATAGTAAGCATAAGTATTAACTCATTTGGTAAGTAAACTGTAGCGAAGTAAACTGGGTGCATTCTCGCACGAACAAACTAAACCGTGCCAGCCTCAAAGTGACTCAACATTACTACTCCACGAAGCTCTATCACTGAAACTATTAATTAAGGCTCTATATGCCGAACTAACAGTCCTATTTCTATGCCAAGGTTTCGTGCTAGTATAGCATGTAAAAGATAGCTAACTACTCGTAGCTGCCGTGTAACGTAAAAAGAAAAACTAGATACAGGGTACATGGCATAATAACCTGCCATCATTGTTGCATATAATAATATTTATGACATGATTACCCAAATTGACCCAGTTCATACCTAAGTACATTTAAAGCTTCTATTAAGGGTATTAATCCACGTACTAATATTTAAGAAATACATCCTTAATTCTATATATGTAGGCTTATACTTTTAATATACCATATAAAAAACGATCCGTTTAAAAGTCAGAAAAAAAGCATAGTTCTTAATTATGTCTCTACCGGTAATCGAACTCCTAACCACACGATTAGAGTTTGGGTGGTTTACCGTTCGTATATGACATCGCGACCCCACATTCATGCTAAAGTTACATAGGAGATATTATCATCCACTCTGAAAGGCATTAAAGGACGAATATATAATATATTGTTTGGTTTTCTAATCAAGAAAGTTTAGGTAAATAACCAAAGTCGCATTATAGTCCGAAGATTAGGCACAAGTCTAAATAGTTTAGTTATTGTTGCAAACTATTGTTGTATGTGTAAGGGATAAGGTTCAACTTATAATTAGTTATGGAATGGATAAATGATTTAGTATTACTTTAACTTAGTAAGTATTATTCAAGTTACTTATAAACCTTTGTGCGGATTAACGAACGCAATGAATCAAACTGGCGTATATCTTAGCCAATGCTTTTAAGTGATAAAAATGATATTAACACAATGTGTTATTACTTGATTACTCTGTGATCTAGTATTTGATTACTACTACTGATACAAATTACACCTGATTCCCTGTAGAGGTGTAGGCAGAGATCACAGATCCCTATCTGTCCCGATCCTGACACACCACTTTCACTTCATTGACACTTATACATCTCCTCATACACACAGTAATATCTTAAAGATCACTTTTTAGGTTGCATGTTGGTATTGTGATGTCTTATTGAACATTGGTGAGAGGTTCCTAGCATCGTTCAATAGATTTCATTTACCTCTAGTCCCTTAGTCACCTCCTAAGACATGCTGGAAAGAACAGCAGCTAGTTAACATTCCTTTTACGTCTCAAACTAACGTAATAGGTATATATAGGAAAACTTTCACCTCCTAAGGTAACAGTTTAATCTTAGCTACGTGTTGTGCTACGGGTTACGTTCGTAGTTCAAGATTTATAGGCAATATGCCCTATACATTCGTAGTTCGGTGCGCTACGGAGCGTGCCTTAATTGCAATGGTGGGGCCTGGTGTTAAATGTCGCCAAGTTCACCCAATTTACTGGGGAAAGGTTAAAAATATGGGGTTAAACTTAGGACGTATAACTTTGTTTTAAATTTAATTTAGGTAAGGATTAGATTTTGGGTATTCTTGGGGCTGTGGGTAAAGAGTGGTAAAGAAGGTATTAACCGAGTAATTCAAGAGCTTTTTGAAGTTTTCCATCTTTTACAAATTAAATTACAATGAAACAATTTTTTGCTAACTCAGTGTATTTCCTTCCGGTACGTTCTATGACACGATAATATGACTATTAGTTGCATTGCACTAGAGACCTGGCATCAATAGTCTCGATCAAGGCTATTAAAACCACGACAGATTCACCAAAGGTGACCAAGAAGAATTCGTACCTTACCAATAATAAATATATCAAAAGCGTAGTGTATATGCAAAGTGCACAGTTAGTATTTACAAAGCATGTTACCGTCTCTTATCTAATAGACGTTTGTTGATCGATCTCACTTAGACAATAGGGACCTCAGCAAAGGAATATCGGTGACAGAATGGAATTTCCGATACTAACGTAAGCTTTGAAGATGAGATAGTGTTTATAGTCGAGTGATTGGTGTTTGATTAACAGAAGCGTTATATGTTTATAATAATGAAGAGAAGATAGATTTGAATGTAAACAATAGAGAGATGAATTGTAGTGATTTAGTTTAAGTTGGTATTAAATCAAGAGTATCTATTATCGTTCAAAATTTCACACCTAAATAATGAATTGTTTTGCAAAATAATATAAACTCAAACTTAACCTTTGCTGTACAATTACCTAAATTTTTTGTGTGAATTTCAGTAATTTTGATTATCATCATAACTATTTGTCTTATAAAATCATAATGTAAAAAATACAATGTTATCTGAGCAAGAGTTTATTTTAAGAAATTCGTCATTAGTCTTCTATTGTCTTATGTTTTGTTTTGTTTCGAGGTGGCCATAGAATTGCTACCTCCCCATTTGCGGAGATGGTCACGCAAACCCTCTGCTTACTAAGCAAAGGAGGTTGTGAAATGATTTTCTTGTCTTTTTGGATTTTACCTAGCGAACAGTTTCTTGTTTTCAGTTAAATATAATATTTTTATTATATATACAAGTAAGTAAATTTTAGTCCTTTGTTTTCAATCTTCATTAACTAATTTCCTATAATATAATTAAATAAGCTTAATAAACATCGGTTACTGATATACTATACATTCATTTTTGTACACCTTTATTACCCTAAATTGACGGGCAAATTTACTATAAACTCAGCAACAAAACAATTTAAAAGAAACATAAAAAATACCATGGTTACTCTATTTTCTTTTTTCACTAGCAGACAACAACTAGGCTCCTCACTTTGCCAACAATTCGTTTAAGCATCGTCTAGGCAAAGAAATGCTATTATGCCAGGCTGTAATCTGACACGCAAAGGCCTTCCGGTAAGCTTATCTGTTCCGCTGTACAGAGCCTTCTATCTGAAGGGTCAAACACTATCTACCCGTCCGTCCGATTTCGAGAGGCTTTGATGGTATTTGGTTTGGCAAAAAAGAGTTTTACCTTTAATGAAAATGGAATTAATAAAGGATTATAAATTTATTTTCAGACTTTGAAAAAGAGACTAAGGTTTGGGTATATGGATAGGAATAATGTAATAATTAATTTACTGTTAACATATTAAATATAGTTAGTATATAATAATTATTTTGAAATTCAACTTCCAACTATTCTTACTCTAAATATTTTTACAATATGAAATGCCCTAAAATCAGATCCAGAGCACTTATTTTATTGTGCATTTTTAAATGTCTATTGCCACTAATCAAATTATTTGATCATGATGATATGATATGATCATATGATTATCAGACTATCATTAATCAAGGAATCTATTCTTTGAATAAAATAAATCAAGAGATTTATTTACGACAGAGAACAAACACCTAAAACACAGACAGTAACAAAAGAAATAAATCTCTGTAGCTTCCGTTGCCAATATTAATATACGAGTAAAAATGCCAAATATATTATGCCAATCTGGGACGTTAAAAAAACGCTCACTAGCTACCGTTCTTAAGGACCGCGTCTAAAGGACTAGAGGTAGCTGAGATCAATAGGGCGTCGTAGGTAAGCGCCTACCTATCACCAATGTTCGATATGACATCACAACCCCAATATTTATGCTTAATATTGACGTAGGAGATACTAAATCTCCGAAAGGGATAGACGTGAGTGTATATGTATACAAGTATTCAAAAAAATGCGGTGTGTTTCACAGCAACCCAATTTGTGGAGCGAAACCTGGCGGGTAAAACGAACCAAAAAACGTGGCCAGTGAACACATAAAATAATAAAACCCACCGGAGCCCATTCCAGTTTGGGAAACTAAACGTACAGCTCTTGCCCACGAATATAATATTCCGAAACTGCGGAACGAAAGTGGTGTTATTGAAAGTTTTAGCAGTGTGGAATATTACTTCCAGGTATCTCTATACGGGTAGATTCTTGTATAATATAGACAAATACATATCGTGCCCGTTTTCCCAAGTGAGGAGTAAGATATATTATTATACTTATGTCAGCAGACATGGTCGATGTGCTGGCAACTTTTTTACATATATACACACATATACTTCCCTAACGGCAGAGGAAAAGATGATCAAAGTTAAACCCATTTACTGTCTCATGCTTGTTTTGTTCATCTGTTCTTCACACTGCGTTCACTTTTTAGATATCTCTGTAATATTTCTTGTACATTTTACAATAAAACCAAGTTCCTATCTAAATAGATACTTTAATATACAAGAATATTGTTCTTCATCCCACCACCATCAAAACAAGGGTTAACCTTATAACATTTCGGGCTCGAGTGAGCACAGTTTACATAACGAAAACAAAAATATTTTCCTTCACCCTCATTAAAACTTCATACTTTCGGTAACAGGCAACGAATTTGACCCGAAAAGGTCAAGTAGTTTAAATTGCAAATTCGTAACCTAAATACCTGCCTAAGCTTACACGGCTGACTTATCGCCTCCGAAGGTAAATTAGGCTACCCACAGACGGTCGTACAACACGCATAAAAGCGATTTCCTTACTTTTATCGTGTGAACTAACCACCGATATTCGTGCCAACCTTGAAATCGGGAATTTGATTAAATCGTTTGCCACAGTGTGTGCTAGGCTTTATGACGTCCTATTAAATTACATCCATTCTAATTTGACACCACAAATGTATACATGCACGCCCCTTAATCAATTTACGACTGAAAAAACTTCGGAGATGCGATAATATTTCCTAGGTAACCTTAGCATGAATTGTGTTGTGATGTCATATGAAGCATGATATTCTTGACCTCCGTATTTAATATTTGATTTACCCCTAGTTCCTTAGTAACTTCCTACAACACGAACGGCAGCTAGTTAGCATTCTATAACGTCACGGACTAGTAAGGGACGGGGCGTATTAAATTGATCGAGGTTATTTACGTATCACAGATTGGTAAAGTATTATGTTTGGAGATTACTCTTTTACAAGGTTTACCCAAACGAGATTGTTCGGGATCCTTCCTGGGAGATTATTGGAGGTTCCCTGTCAAATTAACGACGTGTTTAGATGCCTTCACGTGATCTAATTTTGGGTTGGGTATAAATATATACGCACTTCCATTTATATGAAAAGTTTAGGCAATATGTTTTCATATGTGTCTTTGTGTTTTAGCTAGGTGTTTTAGCTAGGCTAGGTAATACAAAGTTAAATAAATAGAGAGTTTCTTTAACTTTTTATGATATATTTGTAAAGAACTATACTTGAAGACTAAAAATGATGATATTTGAAATGAAGTGCTATTTCAGAATAACTTGGATGAACGTCACTCTCAAGATTATCAAAAAATATAAAACTACGTGTTATGAAATTCTTTATTCGATTCTGTAACAAAGTTTTGATATAAAATTAAACTTATCCGGTAACAATGACGAATGAAACAATTTTCCACATCACATTTTATTTCAGCATTCAATTTTGAGCGTATTCCTTTCACAAGTGATATACGAATGCTCACATATTTAATTTATTCTTAAAACATTCCTTTTGAAAGGTCAATCAACCAATGAATGCATTAAAACGTTCCTTTGAGTCACTCCGAATCGTAAATCTTTCATTTTCATGCAATTAAAAAGCTATTAACGTGAAATATAGATGGAGCCACTGTTTCAAAAGTCATGCTGAAACCCGCTCGGGCGAACCCATTTCACTTGCTAATTTTTCACAAATCATCGCGTAGGGGTAAAAATAGCTTAGAAGCCTTAAACCTTACTAAAATATATCTAAAACCCTAATAATAATATGTACTTACTAAACTTGTAATTTGGTGAGATTTAATATAATCAGCAGTTTAATATGAAGTGAAGAGTAATGTTGTTTGTATGTAGTTGACAACATAGAAAAATTCATAAGGTATATTATCATGTGTATCACCAACTTAGTGTCTCAACTTTTAATTTAAACGTAGTTAAAATTTGCAATGTTAATAATTTTATTCTTCTCAAGACAGGTAAACGCAGTGTGAACAATAGAAGAGCATGTTGGAGAAGGTTAGTGGGTATGAGTGAAGCAAGGGAGATTTGTCAGGATCGTTTCAGTTGGCGATCGGTATTTAGGTACGTGAGGCGTGAATATGTATATAATGCATTTGCCTGTATATAAAAAGTTTTACTTAGATACTAAAAAAAGCAAAAACGAATATCAAAACGAAAGCACAAAACCATTTAATCTAAAAGATCGAACAGTCAATCACGAACTTTAAACAAATTGCACGGACAACCTTCATATTCGGCAAGGGATATTCAATTCTATTTCTTCAATACCACGGTTGCTTTTACATGTGCTGGCAATTTAGGTTTGCAAGGCTTGAGACCCTGGCCCAGTTCTGTTGTCCTAGTACTTAGATGTGACGTCTTCTACCCATAGATAGGTTGTATTCAGTCGCTATAGAAAGCGGCAATGTGGTCACGAAACTGTATTGATCATCCGTAGCTGGCTACGAGTGTTATGCAAAATGTTGGAGGCTATAGATGTAGGTGTAATAGTTAGATTTGGAGTTTAAGAAGTTTTAGACGATTGTGCTAAGTAATAAGGTGGAATTTGGGACTAGTGTAAGTAAGGAATTTGAAAAGTATAATTGACGGTTTCAGTCCTAATCGTGTATCAATGGTTGAAAGTCATACATAAAGATATGTATGTATAAACATAACATAACATACGCTTCACGACTTGTCACACACCCTTTTTATTATGGCGGGTTAGTCAGGGGATTGAGTGCCCATCTCCGAAATTTCGAAGGCATGTTAGGTATGGGTGATTCGAAGCCCGCGTATCACTAGATAGACAGCCCCAACGTGATAGGTATCAACCGTATCGCCGTATATAGGCACTGACTATTACCTATCCTGAGGTATGGGCAGATTTCCTCACATGTTTTCCCTCACCGTTAGCGACTGTAAATATGTATGTATAATATCGTTCAAACCGTATACATGATTATTTCAATAAAGGCATACCATTGTTACTTCTCCAATATCTAATATTCCATGCATACTATAGGTTTACGTACTTAGTATCGCTTTTCTTCAGTAATTCAATTATTTGTGAGGCAGAAGACAGACATGTATGACATTATTTAATTACAAAATGTAATGTCTTTAGTCAGAAGAGAAAAGAAAAATTTTATTTCTTGCAAGGCTGTAATGTAATATTGTTGTCTTTCAACTTTGTGACTGATATCGTTATTCTACATTAGTGTTAGATAAAAACCAAAGGCGACCGGTTCAAAGATATATGATATTATAAGAAATATTAATAAACTATTAAATAAATAAAACGACTGAGACTCCAATATCACAGACTAACACGTATATTATTTATGAACAATGCTCAGAATTGGTCAATATTGTTCGTTATAATAGTGCAATCATACGAAATTTACTTAATAAACAAACGTTCATTTAAAATCACCTGACCCGCAATCAAAATTAAATTTTCGAATTGAATTGTTTGAGCTCTTACAACAATTTTCAAACAAACCATTAAATTCTTTATTTAAAAAGCAAAGCCAACCCTTCTTTTGTTTCATAGGGTTGCACTTAATCCCTGATAGTGACATAGACGTATTCGATTAATTCGGTATCGATTAATCAGCATTCGATGTGCAGCTCAGATCGGGCTGGATTAATGGCCGTAAACATTGGAATGAGCGGGCATTAGGCGATCTATTGTAGGCAGTTAAACTATAAACGATTTGTTCACTCAATATTTGATTGAACGATTGAACGATTTATCACTGATTAACTATTTGATACGATTTGTAAGGCATTAACGTAATTAGTATTGTAGCAATTAATTTGATGACCTATCTAAAAGACAATTTATCCGAAATTGCAATATGGTCTTTATTAAGTTGACACTGTTTGTGGTACATTCATACAAATGCATCACAACCGTATATTCCTTCGGATCAGTTAAAGAGACCAAGACACTTTTGGTTACAGGAAACTTATTTTCATATTAAGCCACCTCATGCAAATAGGAAAAATATCTCACGAGCTTTTATCTCACCATTATTGTATACATTACCGATCATTCCGCCAGTAAGTTAGTAGATATTTGTCTTAGTCTAGTGTCATAAAAGTTGAAAGAAACAAAAACGATAACTTTGAAGTAAATAAAATAAGAAAACTCTTCGAAATTAATGTAGCATTGAAATCCGATGGTAATAAATTTAGCCATAAATAATTTAAATATATTTTATTGAACTAAATGAAGTAAACGTTTATATTGTATCTTAAAGCGACATATAGCTTATTTGTCATAACGTTCTACATAAATCACTACCTTAGCAGCCTTATTTCAGAAAAGATCAAGGCTCGCTTTTCATAATCAGTCCCGCTCCACTGCCTTCATATTAAGGCTCTATTGTCGATAGAAAAGGTTGAATAGCTACGTGATTACCTACTATGTAAATATAGGGGAAGCTATCTGTAGCCTTACATAAATGTAAAAGGTATACTTAAAGCCATGCTAGTCTAGGAATTAAATATAATGACAACTAGCTGCCTGTCTGTCTGGCATGGAGTCATTAATAAGAGGAGTGGGCCTTGCGCAATATTTGTATGGAAACTAGCGTGGCGTTACGCGGGGTGAAACGAGGTACGCGAAATAGGGGGGCGATATTACAACCAATCAAAACACGGCATCTGGCAATCAAATCCGGTATATTCTGTCTACTACACATTTTTAGACTCCGCACCAATTAAAATGCGCCATTTGGACTCCGCACCGCGTAACGGGGACCGCTCCTTATGCCGGGTCCTCTTTATATTTGGTTCGTGTGTCTAAGGACTAGGGATAAATATAATCTTACCAGGGTTACATATAAAGAATTCAAGTCACTCCCTAGCTAGGACATAATCAGATGTAACTAGGTGATTTTCTTCCTAGCATGTCAATGTAACTAATTAAATGACTATGTAATGGGTAATATAATAAAAGGAATGTAAGAGTATAATAACATCGTAATTAGAGATTGTTACTAGCGATAATTTAATACTTTTGTTAAGCGATAATTTAAGTTATTTTGGTTATAATCGAAATACTATATTGTACGCCAGAAGAGGCAGCCCATGCTGAGACTAATCGTAAGAAATTGTAAGAATTGTACACCCTATTTACGCATATTATGTCACAAGTAAAGTTTCTTTTTCTTTGTCTTTGACTGACAGAATATCAATCTATAAACCATTCGTATTAATTAATGCTATTACAATCTTGATACGTTAAGCTTAAAGTAACCAATGACATTTAATGTCTTCAAAGTTCTTTTTTCCAGTAACAGGGATGAAAAGACGTGAATATATACATGTACATATAGAAACTATATTTGAAGCTTTACAGTTGTATTTGTACAAGGAAATCCTGTGTAATCCGCTTGTTTAGTTGCCATGGTAACGGTTCTAGTTTTGGAAATACACCCGGCCAAGTTTATAAAGGTTAAACCGACTCGAGTTTACATGAATATAAACTCACCGTTCGGATATTAAGTTATTCTATTTCTCTACTCGTTTGGAACTTAGGTAGAATGTATTCATCTATCTTTTAGACAGCATGTTGTATAGGTTTTGTTGGTTTATAGTATATTATGTAGCAAATATGTAGTATATGTCAGCAAATAGTTGTAACAGAACAGATGAACAAATATTTTATTTAGTTTTCTAATTATGTTGTTAATTTTATAAAGAACAACAAACGTACCGTGATTTTCACACCTATGACTACCAACCATACAATATGGGTTACTTCGATATAAGAAAATCTAAATCAGATTCTGTCTGAGTTATCTATTTTATCTGTAAACCTTTCTTCCAAAAGCCGTGACGTCTATATAAGTATAGAATCAACAATGAAATTATGACAACCTCAGTAGAGATGCATATTATAATTTTCAAGATACTCATCTTCATTTAATTTTTTTGCTAAAGGGACTAAGGAATACCCCGAGGCTTAGTCCACCCTTTTCGGGATAACGGAAGGGATTTTAAAAAGAAAAAGTAAGCGGAGTTTCTTTAATGTTCCAACAATGTCCAGATAGTGAAACAAAATATTTTCCTTTTATCTATGGTTTTTTGGCAAGAAATTTCGGTAATCATGTTTTTTTAAATAACATAATATCGAATGATCGTGTTTTGTGGCGTACCCTTGGGGAGGACTATGTCTAGCAGTAGACTGCTGTAGGCTGATTAACTGAATCATAATGTCGCTTGCTTAGCAAAAATTATGTACGCGCAAGTTGAGTACGTTACAAGGGTTGTGATATCCAATTGAGATTGATATTCAAGTTATTTATTAGGTTGAAAATTGGGTTAGAGTGATCAAGACTATCACAATGTTCAGTGGGTGGACACTGCACCTCTGACTACCCTGAAAGGAATTTGTGTTGTGAATATTTAAGTTCATTGTTAATTAAAACTTCAATAATCAAAATGTAACACAACAATTTACAGGTGTTTTATTTCAGATTAAGTTTATCATATTATGTCTATTTTATCTTGAGGATTATAACCGTGTTAATCCAAATACTCATACGACAATCATGTGATTATTATACGTTAAAATACGCTTATTTTGTTATGTTGGATTAATAATAAATTCATACATACATTTAGGCATGTTTGTCTCTAAGGGGATATGCAGAGACCGATCGCTTTTATAATTATTATGGATTAATAATAAAAAGGTTAAGCCATGTAAGAAAGTAAAAAGGTTTACGGTCGTATAGAAACACCAGTTCCGCATTTATGTAGATGGATACTAAACCTCTGACTACTTTACAAAGAATAATAGTCGTATAGTGTATATTATGTTCTATTTAAATAAATACCAACAACATTGCGAACCAATGACGCGTAAAATTTGTTTATCAGGAAAAGGATCTGTGATATCTGATTACCCCTTTAAAGGGAAACGGACGTAATGTATACATAGTCGAAGGATATAAGGTTATCAATGACTATTATTGCATAAATACACATTTAATCCATAATCTCTAAAGGGAATTACAGTCACATAAACTAGAGTTAAACTGGATTAATATTAGTCGAATAATTAGACTATTGCATATTGTAACTTATGCATTGTTTAGTGATAGTCTGGGACGTAACTTGAATGCTATCTAGCTGCTTTTAACCGTACTCGGAGTTGATTGAACCTTTTAGGCAATGAACTACCTGACACGAAATTTGTATATAAATTCAATAAGGAACTACACTGGTTTTTCTAAAAGATACTGAGGTCAGATTTGTAAATACCAAGTGACTATTTGCCAAATAGAGCTTAAAGGACGTATTTAATTTTTTTGCTATTATATAATATAATTTTAGTTCTAAATACGTAGTTTTCAGTATCTCAACGCACAGTCGAAAATTGGATCAACAGTGTTTATTATAAATCTGTAAAAAGGGACCCTAAATATATAACAATATAAACACAACAACATCTCCATACACACTAAACCTATAACCATCCTTTTTGGCGTCGATGTTAAAAATAGCCTACCCGCCCAGGCCGCAGTGTTTACGGTCATTAATTCCGTCAGCTGTAGGCTTAGGGCGACGCCAATATGCCTACTAATCGATACTGGCTGAATCAGGGTGCCCACTGTGCAAGGCTTGGCTGGGTTTATAAATGTATACTTAGATTTAGTTACGTGGCGGTAGAAGTACCTATAAACGGCGAGTGTGTAAGAGTTTAAGTGAAGGGAAAGTGGTTTGTCAGGATCAAGACCTATACTATCTACTAGTGCAAGAAGTCATCCGTGATCTATGTCCACCCCTAATTGGAGAAATGGGCGTGATGTGTATGGATGTTATATGTCATCAGTCATGTCTAATTTAAGTGTTTATATAATTACTTCAAAGTGGAATATTAGTGTTTGGTTATTATCATTCAATAGATTCCTTTATGTACATTGACTAAGGTAATGCAATGGTCTAGTTACTTGTTTTCGATACTCCAATTTGATTACATCGTAAGCCGTTTTTGGTCTTTTTTTTAATTTATAATTAAAATTTAAATTAAAAAATAATATTTAAATATTTAAAAATAATATTTAAAAAACAGCAAAAAGAAGTGAACTATAATATATATTATATTAAATTTAGTACCAAAAGTTTGTAATAATAGAATAAAATAAGTAATTCTATTATAAGGGCAACATTTTTCACTACATCTATCATGCGAATGACAGTTCTCTAACACTGTTTAGGAAATTCCCACCATGAATGTCAAAACATCCATCCGTCTCAATTTGCAACAATTCTGCTCATTGCGTTGGAAATACGAAGAGAAATTCTAACAACAAACTGTAAACGTTGTGCAATGTTGGCTTATGTTTTTATTGTAAATATAATACATGTTATGAAATGTATTTTGTATTTTTAGGGACATAATTTAAGAATTCTCTTAACTCAATTATCTGATCACCCTAAAAAAGCTAGCGTCTTATTTATTCTATGTGTGTTTAGTGTTTTAACATAATTATTTTTAATGCCAATATTTCTTAGACACAAATACTCGTTACACATTTAATATTACAATAAAGATATTCTATTACATTCAGTGAATAATAAACCCTGCGTCAAAGGGCACAAGTCACAAATTCCCTTGCATTATTAAACATGAAACCATTAAGTGGAAAATTCAAACGTCAAATCAAAACAAAGACCTTGAATTTATGCAGCCTTGACTGTTCTTCGAAAACAAAACACTATGAAATTGCTAAGATTGTGACTACGCTATATATACGCTCAGGTACATTTACGTATATGTAGTACAAAAGGGTTGTTGTTTTAGGTTCTAAAGAATTTTATACGATTACACTTGTATGAATTTTGTTTGTATGTTAGCGAGAGATATACATACATACATTCACGGCTTTGCGTCCCTAATGGGATAGGCAGAGACTTTCAATCGCCACCTGGATTAATCCTGACAGATCTTACTTAATTAATGAATTACAGAGATATGAAATATTAAATTCTGAGATGTAAAACTACCACATAAACAGTTTGTTAGTCACTACTTTCTTAGATAGTAATGTAATAGCTTTATTATATTATAGTTATTCTTTTTCTAAAAAACATAGTCGCATTGAATACCGACTATCTGGTCAACAGTTCGAGGTGGCCATAGAATTACTAGCTTCGCAATTGCGGAGATGGACACCTGAACCTCTGATTACCCCGCAACGTTACAACGCGTTTGTTTGTTGTTCTAAAAAAGGTCCACATGATTTATAAACTTTTTTCTTCATGGCCAATGTAACCTTGAAATGTTTATTAGCCTTCGTTAAAAAATATAACGCTGTATAACAATTTTAACTACACCAGTTAAGTTATTTAACTTGGATAACATCTAGCGATAATTATAGTTATAAAAATACGGTGAGCGTGTTTGCGTCAAAATGCTATTATGGTTATTAAATGAAAGAGTTTACTCTATATTGTGTTGTATAAGAGTTTTATGTAATAATCGATTAATACTGACAGTGAAAATAAAGCATATAACCTTTTAAATGGTGTATTTAACACCATCGTTAAGACATACTATGTTTCCTTATATTAACGTGTCGTTTAAATTCGAACATTTTTCTTAATATAAGCCGCTAGTTTACTTGAGTCATACCTATAGAGATATTTAAATTAAAATAAAAAAACTTTGTGTCAACGAAGCTACAATCAACATACACACAGTTAGGTTCAATTAAAATTCAGAATCACGTGTATATTTTAAAAAAGCTTTCACTCCAATTAAATAACAGCAAAAGCTTTTAAATTCCTAGAAAACACTTGAACAATCAGAATAAATTCAGAACAATTTTGTTCTGGATACCAGTAACAATAAACGAGAGTAATAACTGATTGATCTAAAACAAGAGAATATTATTTGTCCAAACAATCGTGATTCGCTTGTTTAAGTTACCTTGAAACAACAGCTGGCTTGTTATTGTTATTTTATACTATATTTGCTATGGAAGGAAATATTTGGAGAAATTGGTGCCATGTTTTCATAATAAAGTGATACTTATCACTAATAGGAACCATTATTTTTAGGTAACATTTATGAAGATATATAGATAGAAGATAGAATAGTCTTTGGATTAACTCTCGGTAAGCATTTATGTGACAGAGGAGAGGGTTATATGAAAAAGTGATCTCTTATTACTATTGTGAGACTTTTAGTTAAATGATGTAAGCAAAGGGCTTATAAGAAATCGCTTTAAACTGTATGATGTACGAGTATGTAATGTGTATAATTATCCTACATCCTTAAAATTTTATACAAATCGATCCATGTCTTTTTTATTAATAATATTATTTACTAAACGGTTTATTGAAGTGTTACAACTTTATATAATATGTTTGAGCTGTACTTACTATTAACTATCGATCAAAATCTTTAGTCAGTATTCTCAACACCATAAAGAAGGTAAATCAATAATAATAAGAGATAGTTTGTACTCAAAATACTACTGAACGGAAATCTACATATATTTCTAGCTACATAATTAACAGTCAACACTATGAACTACTTCACTCACATGTCACGAAAAAACTGTGCTAATTGTCAAGCAAGTGCGAAAAGACATCTGCCGTAAAACGTGACTCAGAGAGCGGAATGCGACGGACTCAATTGGATATTGTTATAGGTGTTTCAAATTAGATTTTCCTCTTAACATACGTATAACATACTCGTGTCTTTTCGTCTCTTTTGATGTGACAAAACTGCTGGTTTAACGGCGTGATGGCGTTAGT
Organism: Leucoptera coffeella; assembly: GCA_030578115.1. Classification (NCBI taxonomy): domain Eukaryota; kingdom Metazoa; phylum Arthropoda; class Insecta; order Lepidoptera; family Lyonetiidae; genus Leucoptera; species Leucoptera coffeella. The sequence goes on along the minus strand of JAMBLF010000672.1, from coordinate 44,754 downwards.
ATGGAATATTGAGCTTGTAAATGGCGACGCGGCATAACACCTATCCCATCGAGTAATTTGTTGATTGAATTGGCCATACAATTACTATCTCAACAATTGTAGAGATTAACACCTAAACCTCTGACTGTGGTAATGGTTGTGAAAGTATTTGTGTCTGCCTTGGGAATTTTGTTAATAGGTCACTAGCTACTCTTCTTATTAATTATATTGACCCTTCTTTATTTGTTAGTCCCAAGCATATTCAAGGATAAAACGGAGCTCCTCAATATTCATGATCCAGACTATCAGGGGAAATGTATACTACATATTCACTTTCTTTCTCCTTTTTATTTTACAAAGCATTACTCATGCTTTGTTAAACATAGTTTCAGAGTAATCCATCAACAATTTTCTAGGTGAACAAAAACTTTTGCGACAAAACATCTGGTGAATTTTGGTAAAATATATTCTCTAGAGAGCATTTAGGTAAACGGGTTAGATTTTACGTCTATCAACCAATATGGTAATAATACAGAATAGAAATAAATAATTATGCATACCATGGGAGATACTAAAACGAGACAACTGTATATAAACAGTATGTTGCTAAATAAAATACTACATCTTTTAGCTAGATGTTACAGTTTAATTAATTATTTTGTCACTTCTTTCTAATACGTTTTAATTAGTTAGTTAGTACAAGTCAGAGTAGTACAACAAACGTTAAATAGTAAGTTGATTTGTTTATTTTTAAATATATACTTTAAATATTTAAAAAGCCAAAAGAACTTAACCGTAACGATGTTACTCATTTAAACCTCTAGCTACACCACAAACTATAATATTTGCGTATAGCTGTATTTATGTTTAAATTTTCACTGAACCGTAGGTACCAAAACCGAGTGAGGCAGGTAAACGAGAAAATCACATATTCATGAAATCTCCGCGCGGTAATCGTTACGAATTGGCTAGCGGTGTACGTGTCTGCATAAAAATCAACTGGGATGCATGTAAATGACATTCCGCGATTCGGAAATTTACATACTCATATACTGGCGACGTTTTATTCATTTAGAGGGCGTGGGATAAGTTGTGTGATATAATGTAATCAATCACTTTAGGTGCAATCTTAGGACGTGCAGTGTGTAGTGACAGTAATATGGTATTTTAGTGTATAAAACTATAAAATATGCAATAATGGCTGTTCGATTATGTAAAACAATACATATTCCATGCAGCAGAAATGATCTCATTCTTTCAACGATATTTTAGGTAAAATGGCAGCTTTCTCGATTCTATTTAAGTTCCATACCGAAATAACATTGAAACGAATCATTAATAAATGAGCTCAGTTGAAAGTACACGAATTCAAATATTTCGAAAGTTCAAAAGTCAGTGCGGTGTAAATGCGGAACTTGACAAATTCAAGTTCAGATTCAATTAATAATTGGTGCTTTTCCATTTTAATAATTAATTGAGAAGTTTCCTTTCCTCAAAGGGTAGTGGAGGTGTCAATTGCAGAATTTTCCATGCCGCTGTAATAGGCGGAGATTTTCAAATTAATTAAAATTCAAACCGGAAGATTAATCGTTATTTACTTGTAATATTTCATCAACTTGAACTTCAAATGATAAGCTCTTCGTTTAGCTATTATATTGCAAGAGATAACTTCGTAGCTAGGAATTGACCTAATATATTACAATGAGCTTAACCTGTTACTACCTTTATATTTTTGTTACGGACCAATTAAGAAGGATATAATATCAATACCACAACAATGTTGATAATAAATGTACCTTTTATATAATACATGATATTAAGTAATAAAATACTACATATTTTAGCTGGATGTGATTGAGTTTAATTTGGTGGTGTGAAGTAAAACCATGTGAAGTGATTTAGTTTAATAAATTATTTTTTCACTTTTTCTGATACGTTCTTTTAGTAAATAGTTAGTCATTACAAGCGTAGTAGTACAATCAAGGTTAAATAGTCAGTTGATTTATATATTTTTAAATATATACTTTAAATATTTAAAAAGCCAAAAAGCTTAACCGTAACGACGTTCCTCATTTAAACCTCTAGCTACACCACAAACTATAATATTCGCGTACGGCTATATTTATGTTTAAATTTTCACTGAACCGTAGGTACGAAAGCCGAGTGAGGCAGGTAAACGAGAAAATCACATATTCATGAAATCTCCGCGCGGTAATCGTTACGAATTGGCTAGCGGTGTACGTGTCTGCATAAAAATCAACTGGGATGCATGTAAATGACATTCCGCCATTCGGGAATTTACATACTCATATACTGGCGACGTTTTATTCATTTAGAGGGCACAGGATAAGTGGTGTGATATAATGTAATCAATCACCTTAGGTATAGCCTTAGGAAGTGTAGTGACAGAAATATGGTATTTTAGTCATGATTAATAACTAGCGGGACTTATCGCGTATGTTTTTATATAATAAAGTTACCTTTATTAACCCGACGTTTAAACATACGCGATAAGTCCCGCTAGTTATTAATCATGAGTATAAATCGCGAATCTCTAAAAACTATGGTATTTTAGTGTATAAAACTATAAAATATGCAATAATGGTTGTTCGATTCTGTAAAACAATACATATTCCATGTAGCAGAAATGATCTCATTCTTTTAACGATATTTTAGGTAAAATGGCAGCTTCTTAGATTCTATTTAAGTTCCATACCGAAATTACAATTGAAATGAATCATTAATAAATGAGCTCAGTTGAAAGCTCACGAAATCAAATATTTCGAAAGTTCAAAAGTCAGTGCGGTGTAAATGCGGAACTTGACAAATTCAAGTTCAGATTCAATTAATAATTGGTGCTTTTCCATTTTAATAATTAATTGAGAAGTTTCCTTTCGTCAAAGGGTAGTGGAGGTGTCAATTGCAGAATTTTCCATGCCGCTGTAATAGGCGGAGATTTTCAAATTAATTAAAATTCAAACCGGAAGATTAATCGTAATTTACTTGTAATATTTCATCAACCTGAACTTCAAATGATAAGCTCTTAGTTTAGCCTTTATATTGCAAGAGGAAACTAAGTAGTTATGCATTGACCGTATCAATTACAATGAGTTAAACCTGTTACTAACTTTTTATTTTTGGTTACAGACCAATATTAAGGCCAATTAACAAGGAAGTGATATCAATACCACCATAATTTTGATAATAAGTGTACCTTTCCTTATTATACATGATATTAAATTAAATGATGTGTGTATTACATTATATACCTATAACCGCCGAGTGCGCATGAGAAGATGTGTGAGTGTCAATGAAACGAAAGTGGTCTGTCAGGATCGGGACAAAAGGGGATCTCTCCCTACCCCTTTACAGGGAATCAGGTGTAATGAGTATATATACGTTACATCATACGTATACCTTATGATTGCTACAATACTCGTGCAAACACATCTCACTAATTCCCCTATAAAGTTTAATCGATTTTCAAAGTGGTTGCTAGTAATGCGGTTATATTGGAATCGATTTCCCATGCAAATACAATTTGGATTTATTTAAACTGTGCTAGTTGGATATTGACTTACTTGACTTATTGTCCTATGTCCCCCGGGTGGGGCAGAGGGCGTCCACAACAGTCCTCCATCCTGATCGGTCTTGAGCTTCGCGTTTAATCTCGCTCCAGGTCTTCCCTATTCTCTTCGCTTCATCTGTAACGGTGCGCCGCCAGGATTGCCTGGGGCGACCACGCTTGCGCTTTCCCTGGGGATTCCAGTCCATCGCTTGCTTTGGGATGTGACTTGGGTCTCTGCGCAGCGTGTGGCCAATCCAGTTCCACTTGCGGCGCTTGATCTGATGGTCGATCGGGGTTTCGTGGCAGCGTTCCAATAGTTGTTCGTTGGATATTTTCTCGGGCCAGAATATACCGAGAATACGGCGAAGGGAACGATTCACAAAGACCTGGAGACGGTGCGAGATGGCTTTTGTAACCTTCCACGTTTCGCACCCGTATAGCAGCACGGACTTGACATTTGACGCGAATATTTTGAACTTGACTCGCTGGGTCAATTTCCGTGACTGCCACACCGGCCGAAGTTGTGCGAAGGCTGCTCTGGCCTTGGCAATCCGCGAAGCGATGTCCTCTTCGGTACCCCCAGTTTCCGACACGACACTACCGAGGTAAGTGAAGTTGTGGACGCGCTCCACATCCTCTGCACCAATCCGCAGCGGAGTGTCGTTTCCGACACCAGCGCGCATCTCCTGGGTCTTCCGCGTGTTAATTCTTAGTCCCGCAGTAATTGCCTCCCTGTTCAGGTCGTCCAGCTTAGACTGCATATCGCGGTGCGTGTGGCTCAGCAGGCATAGGTCGTCTGCGTAATCCAGGTCCTCAAGAACATGGGTCACGCCCCACTCTATCCCACGTCGCCTGTCGAGGTACGTGCGATGCATAATCCCGTCGAGGACAACCAGAAAGAGAAGCGGCGAGAGTAAGCAGCCCTGTCGGACGCCGGCATGTACTGCGATGTCTTCGGAGATGAGGCCGTCATGTGTCACTCTGCAGGAATAATTTCTGTAGATGGCCTTTAAAAGGTTGAGTATTTTCTCCGGTACACCAATGTCAGCCAGTCGAGACCAAATGCTTTCCCTCTTCAGCGTATCGAAGGCTTTTTCGAAATCAACAAAGGTAAGGTAAACCTCCCTTTGCCATTCTGATGCCTGTTCGAGGATGATGCGCAAAGTGTTGATCTGGTCGGTGCACGAGCGGTTGGGACGGAAGCCCGCCTGCTCCTTGTGGATCAGAGGTTCAATAGCTCCCGACAGCCTATCTAGGATGATCCTGCAGAACACCTTCGATGGTATCGAGAGCAGAGTGATACCCCTCCAGTTGTTGCATTGGCTTAGGTCGCCCTTTTTTGGTACCGTTATTAAGAGCCCCTTGTTCCAGTCTTCAGGTAGCTCCTCTTTTGACCATATGCCCCAAGACGGCGGAGCTGGTCTCTGAGTAGACCATTTTGATTCGATTCCACTCTCCGTCTATGGAGCCCACATCTGCGTTGAGGCTGGAGAAACTGTTTCGCAGTTCGAGCTGGAACTTGGTGCGGGTGTCAGGCACTCTGAGCTTGGTGACGTCAAACCTCCTACCCACCTTTCCAGGTCCGCCGGCTGGTCGTGCCACCGCGACCTTGAGGCGCAGCTCGGCAACAACCAGGTGATGGTCGCTGTCGACATCTGCTCCTCTCCGGTTACGGACGTCGAGCAACGAGGAGCGCCATTTGGAGCTAATGGCGAGGTGGTCAATCTGGTTCTTGGTCCTGCCATCGGGTGAATTCCAAGTGTGTTTGTGGACATCCTTGTGAATAAACAGAGTGCCTCCGATTGTCAGATCGTGGTGTTGGCAGAACTCTACGAAACGATCTCCATTCTCATTGCGAACTCCAAGGCCCCTTGTTCCCATGTGCCGCTCACAGTTGGTGTTGTCACTCCCGACTTTAGCGTTCAGGTCTCCCATGACGATGACAATGTCCTGCTTTTTGATCCGCTTCAAGGTGGCGTTTAGCGCATTGTAGAAGTCGTCCTTGGTATCGTCTGTAGTACAATGGAGATCTTTCGGGCTCTTGAGTTAAAGCGGGCCCAGATGATTCGGTCTGAGATCGGTTTCCAGTCCAAGAGACTTTTCTTAGCGGCATCGGAAAGGAGCATACCGACACCGTATTCCAGAGTGTCTTCCTCACTTTCCTTACCAGAGTAAAGAAAAGTCAAGCCCTTGGACGTTCTCAGTTCCCCGAAGCCATTCCTGCGCACCTCGCTGAGGCCTAGAATCTGCAACTTGTAACTAAGCAATACTGCTTCCGCTTGGGCTAGTCTGCTGTCATCGCTAAGGGTCCGTATGTTCCAGAAAGCTATTCGTGTCCGTTTTTTCATGCCAAAGGTCGTCGTTGTAGAATCGGTCCGGTTTTCTGCTGTTTCTGTTTCATTAATCATTTTATTTCAGGCAAGCGGGTGATTAACCCACTGTACCCTAGCCTGGTGGTGGGGGCGCCACCTTGGAACTCCCAGGCAAGTTCGGTTCCTTTTCGGGTATCCTCCCTAGTGAGATGGTTCTGTTTTAAGGCGCAGAATGCTCGCCTGTGCCCTGCATCCGTCGGCTCAGCTGCAAGCCCGAGATTCGAGGTAGTGGACACGCGTGGCGTGACTGCAGCAGGTCCCGGGGTGGACGAACTTGGACGTGGATGCGCGGACTGGCCGGGGCTCTGCGTATATCGGTGTCCCACTACTGGACACTGCAGATGGCTACTTGGCACTTTATAGGCAATGCCGACCTCACTACGTCAGCAATTACCACCAAGACCATACCACCGACTTCCCACCCCAATTGTTGTTGGATATTGTGACTTATAATTTAATAGTATATAGTTCTGTAGCTGCTTGGAAAGTACATTTAAAGTATGTAGAAGTAAAAGTTCTTTGCTTATCGAAAGAGGTAATAATAATTACGTTAGGAGTACCTACAACCGCCGAGAGTGTATGAAAAGATGTATGTCAATGAAGCGAAAGTGGTCTGTCAGGATCGGGACAAATGGGGATCCGTGATCTCAGCCTACCCCTCTACAGGGAATCAGGCGTGATGTGTATGCATGCAATAAAAGGTTTATTTGATAACATTGACAAATAAACCAGGTACTAAAGGATGAATCGTTTAGAAGTAATGTATGTAATAATATATGTATGTAATGTATGTCTGTTTGTCGACGCGACACGACATAAACTAAATTATCTTTTACTTGCAGATAACTGTAGACTCATATTCCAAACATGTATTGAAAAAAGAATAATATACACCCTGAAGAATAAATTTTAAACTCTTGCAACGACTAACATTACCGACAAATAAACAAAAAGTTTCCGTCAAAACTCTAAGCATCTACAACAACAGAAAACAACATGGCGAACACAAAATTACTGCTTTTGTTTTCCCTTATTGCACAACTAATAGTTATGTTGTGCTACACCTACTTTTAAAACTGTCGTTTAGTAGGACACTATTTTAAACATTACACTCATTAGTGGAATTGGCACTGGCAGACAAAACGTGTGACGTGAGCTTTAAAATTTAACGATTATCGCAGTTTTTAATGTATATGTCGCTTGATGATTAGATATTTCGGGTTTTTGCAAATAACCTAGGCAATAGACATCCGTGAAAACACGAATATTTAGACAATAGTGATCATTCCTTATCCTTACGTTACCTATCCACGGAAATCTAAGTAGGTTAGGTTAGTATATTATAAACAACGAATTATAAACAGAAGCAAATCGTTACAGCTGATCACCATGTTTGATTATCCGTGTTTTCGCCAAACGCCTAGGTTTTTTGTAAAAACCCGAAATATCAAATCATCCTGCCACATATACATGGTTCCCTTTACTAATGAAGTTGGCAACAACAGCTTGTGAAAATTTGTAATCTGAAACAAACACATACATCATATCCCAAACAAAGCATAGGTACCAAATGTAGAAATAGCCAGAGTATAAAATTAATACTGCAAGAAATCAAGTGATGTATTGTACCTTGATGTAAAATGCTTCTAAATTCCCATCTCGGTCCCAATAACAGGCTAAGTGTAAAAAAAGGTTATTCGAAAACTTTTCTTACGAGCACACGTTTATTGTAGATGCGAGTTCTTTTTATTATAAAAACTGGCGTGGCTCCACGGCTTAATGTCAAACAGCCGCGTCCAGAAATACCTCATCAAAAGGTTGTCTTACACTCTGATCAAAGTCAACAAAAAGGTCTGAACAGACAACTAGCTTGATTATGTTTACGTTCAGCCAACACGACTTTGACGCGAGAACCGTGTTCACATTGACAGCGACTGTCACTTCTTATTCATTATTCAGCGAGCAAAAAGTTTTAATAGGTGTCGGACTATCGCACTACAGAAATCGATAGAAAAAAGTTTGTATACGTGGTGGTTTATAGTTACCATAGAGATTGAAATACTTTTAGTGAAACAAAAATATTGGAAAACTTTAAAGAACAACTAAAAATTCTACTATATACTAGATAGTTTGCACCTAAAATGATGACTGTACCGTTATAAAAATCTCTATTCCGAGTATATAAAAAAAGAAATAATTTTCTGTATTTCAAAGAATATATATACAACTCTTTCATATGTTCCTTATATACATACATTTCAGTTCAACAATTGTAAAACATCATTTCTACGTCGAGGAAAAACGTCGTTCCATAAAACTCGACGTATAACTCAATAAAACGTCATATTGGCCACAAAGGCAATTGTAGGGCGTCATTAAATCCCCAATTGACATTTAGAATCCAATTGCAACAATTGATGGATCATTTATGGCCGACCAAGTGATGCATTTAATAGCTTTTCGGATGACCGTTAATTTCAGGTTCTTGGAAACGGTGTATTGGTAACCTTTCACTTGAGTTAGGATAGTACTTCTAAGTTATATAAGGCTTAGATAATATCTCATAAACCTTAGTTATATTTTTTCGAAATTCTAGAATAGTCTTAATTTGCAACGTTCTTTGAAAAAGCCAATTAATAGAGTTCTAATAATCAGGTGCTAGTAACCAATCGATAAACAGATTGGTTTCACTCTGTCGATTGAAAAGTGTAATGCAGTGAAAGTATATGTACTGTGTATATGTATATAAGTAGGTATATTAATAAGAACACCACTACCTATGTACCTAGTTATAAGTAACTATGTAAGGGATACATACTTGTGAGAGAACAAATATATTTTATTATTATTATAGTGTTAATGTCACGCAAGGTACCATCTCATAGTTTAGGAATGTAAGTATGATAATAATATGACATTCAATACACTTTTTCATAATATTCGTTTACTCGTGTCACATACATCTTTTACGATACAAACTTTATATTTCCTAAAGGTCATCCCTTTGCACCACTAAACTAATAACAAGCTGAGAAGGATCTCTTTCGTTAGTACTTAAAGGGCTTTTCCGGGGACACTAAGTACTGGAAAATTGGAATTTCCTTTGCGGAAAGCCTAACGTATGAAAATCTGAATTTATGAAGCCTTTAGCAATTTATTGTGCTTAAAATAACCTACAAAAGTGTATTGTACAATTTTACTTGTGGGGGTCACTGGTTTTAGGACTTTTCTTCACTTAGTATGTACGAATTGAAACGACCTTTACGTTAAGAGACAATTATAATATACACTCGCATCATGCCCGTTTCACTGCAGCGGGATACGCAGAGATCACGGATCCTTATAGTCAGAGATCGTCTCTGTCCTTATAAACCACTTTCGATTCATTGACAACCATACAATGTCTTATACACACTCGTATGTAGTATAGTCAGGTTGTGGAAACCACATATTATATCACTGAAGATATTGACAATATCTTGATATAGATACGTGTACATCTATAATACATAAGATACCTATCAAAACGCGTATATTAATTTCAAACAGTAGTATTCTGAATCATTAACGATAAGTTATCACCACGCAATTATGACGTCAACAACACTTTATTGGTAAGTAGTGAATAGATAATAATAATTACTATCCTTATCTTGTAAAGATAATCGTAATTCGGCAAATCAACAAGAGATTATTGCCCGTTAATAGACTGATATTTAGCAAACCTCAACTGCTTCACAGTAATCCCCTATAAAGTGGTCGGAGGCTTTAGTTTCTATTAATAGACTCCTAATTACTAAGAAAGCACTTATTTAGTAACTAGAATATTATAATATGGGATAGCAACTTGTTAGCATTGTTCCAATTAACATCGCGACCTTAATATTCAAGCTAATAGATATGGAGATATTATCGTGACCTAGGTTCTGTCCACCCCGAAAGGGATTAGAGAACGTGAATATACATATTTTGTATCTATGTTCGTGTGTATTATATTTAGCAAATTGCTGAGATGTTGGCGTGATTATATACAAACATTATTAAAAAATGAGAGAAAATTGAAGGTTCTTCATTTTACGAGATAGCACAATAGATTTCCATATTACCGTATGTAGGTACATTATAACACTATCTTAACATAGTAAAGACAGATTCTATCATCCCGATGAATGGGCGTATATTTTTCTATGTTTTGCAACGTAAATATACGTAAATTTCCAATCACTTCTCCACCTAACATGAGTAAACCATCGAAGCGTGCCCTTTTTAATCTCGTTTATAGTAACTTTCCATAAGTATTCGAGGTAAGGGCATATTTAATAACGTAAGTTCGCGTGGAGGCGTAAGCCTTCTTGTTTTCGTGAAAACATCCAATATAACATCGGCCGAAGAAATGTAATAATGTTAATCTCATATTTTCCTTTCAAGTCGCAAACTACGTGCTTTGGTTAAGGCACGATACCTAACTGTTTTTTATTATACATGGCACTAAAACACGACACGAAATGTTTTATTTGATACATACATACACATCACGCCTGATTCCCTGTAAATTGGTAGGCAGAGATCACGGATCCCCATTTGTCCCGATCCTGACAAACCACTTTCGCTTCATTGACACTCATACACACTCTTTCTCATATACTTTAAATAGTGTCTATGATATTCTCTGACGTTGCAATATAGCGACGTTTGTTATTGTTTTTGTAGTGGACAGATTCATTGAGACGTCTCAATAAAAAGTATTATGTGTAATTCTAATATTGCATTTCTATAGTGTATAGGTAAAAGGTGGTCAACCCAGCGTATAATAAATTTGAATCAATGAATGATAGTTTACATATGATAAAAGTTAGGTTTAATTTAAGTTCCAGACTACAACAAATATTACTTTAGTACAAAGTAAAAATTACACTGTACTGTACTTAGCAATTCATTTCAATATAAACGAAGGCTGTTGAAGCCAAGCGCTGGTTCGCTCTTCAATGTTGTAAATTCAAAAAGTTCATGTTAACTTCTCTGCAAGTTGTTTCAGCGAAAATATTAATTAGTTAGCTAGCTAATTTTTTGCAGGCTGTGTGCTTTCGTGTAACTGTTGCTTAAGAATTATTTTATTTTAAATTTTATGTTTTACCGTCTTTGTGGCATATACATTTACGACCTTTCATCCCTTTCGGGGTTGATAGAACCAGAGATAATATAATACTACACTGTACTATAGATAGAACTATAGAAATACGATGACATCTCTTAGGTCACTTTTTAGCATGAATAATGTTGATTGAATACGTTTTATGATATTATAAAATTTATATTAAGGGAAAACCTCGTACGATTGACCGATAAAGCGTGACGTTACAAATATCTATATCTAAACACCGAGGTTGTTGAAGGTGGGTCAAGTGATGAATGTAACTAAAGAGAAAGTAGTTTGCATAATCGAGAAAAATGAGAGTATATTACATCTGCCTAGTCCTTTGTAGGAAACCGAACTAGTATGTACAGTCAGCGCTAAAAGTGCAGTCCCAGTAACTTTTTATAAGGTTTAAGTTTATAAGAACAAAAGACAATAATTTACATTTCAAAACTGGCGCCACTATGCATTGTCATGACCACTATACGTTCGCGTGCTTCGAAATGAAAAATATTGTCTCTTGTTCGTATAAACGTAAACCTTATAAAAAGTTACTGGGACTGCACTTTTAGCGTTGACAGTACATTTTCAATTCTTTTCTATTCAAATACTCTATGTATTTTATGCATGTAATTTCATGCCTATACTGACCTAATAATAAACAGTAGCATAATTCCGAGTAGGTGTGACTGAATCACATAATTTTCCTCAATAAAATTTATAACTGACGTAAACAAAAAGCGGTAAACGAGAATTTATATCGCGAAATCGGAAAATCGATTGGTTATAAAACTCGGAAATGCGCTTATTGAAATATGAAGGTACTCAGCGGGGTTTCTACGACGTTTGAGTTCAATAAATGTGAGGAGTAATGTGTGAAGTAAAATATTTAATATACAAGCATACACATCTCTCCCGTTCCCTATAACAAACATACCTAGGCTTAAATACATTTATACTATAGAATCGTTTTAGTTCAAAACGTTAAAAGAAGCTAACTAGCTGCCGCTCTTTTCGACGGCATGCCTAAGGACGTGAATAGGGGTAAATGGAATCTATTGGACGATGGGCTACCAACCTGTATTAAATGTTCCATATGATCACAACCTCAATATCGTACTAAAAACTAGCCTATGGGATATTATCAAGCCTCCAAACTGCTGCTCACGCCAGGAACAAAAGCCGTGGCCGGATATATTATATGTGTATGTATCAATACGTGAGTTATGATACCATTTATGTAGAGTATTGGTGACAGGATATATGTTCAAATTGCCCAATAAATTTTATTTAACCCTTATCACCTTCTATTACAGGGTATGAAATCTTCATAACGTAACATAATATAGAATTTATCTTCATAAATTCTCTTTTATAAATACGATCTGTGTGCCAAAGTGTATTGTAGTACGACTGAATAGAAACCTACCCTACTATATGGAGCCAGCCGTGATGTGCATATAGATATGTTAAATAGAAAGTAAGATAGATTTTCGGAAATGGACCCTTGAATTTCTGACTACTCCACAAGGGTAAATGGTCATGAATGTTTTTATAATATAGAATTAGATGTAGAGTGGTTTTTCAGTATCGAGACAAATGGGGATCTGTGATCTCTGCCTACTACTCTGTAGAAACCTTGCGTGCTGTTTATGTATGTACATACAGTATCAACATTATATTAAAGTTACCTAAGCTTGTCTATTTAATGACCATAATACGTTATTTGCATGCTAAATCTATAATGTGATTGGTTTTCATAAAATAAATTTGTGGTGTATTTCAGGGAATCCATTGAGTAATTACTGTCAGTTTGTTAGTCAAATAATTGCATGAGTTTTATCCTTGATTGTATTTATAATGATTGGAAAATAATATGATCAGATACGTGCTCATTATATTTCCAAAAAGGTAGAAAAGAGATTTCATTGAAAGTGTGATTTAGATTTAAAACATACAGTCTAAAAATAGGTGTGGGGTTGCCAGTTCATCACCTAATAATAACCGAAATCATCTCTTTATCGCCTAATAAGCTCTTGTTTATATCTGTTTTTATGTCTTAGTTTATTGCATTACCTATATTTTTGAATGTTTATTTTTTTTTCTATTTCATTATATTACTTACTACGGTAACAAAAGCCTTTTATATTATATATACGTCCCACAATATATTAAATTTACGTACTGAAATACTCGTAATACTTCTAAATTAAATAATTTACCTATTACGTTAAGTGAAATGTTTGTATTCTACCTCGATGATTCGGGTTTGATTCCCTAAGGGACAGAGTTTCGAATTAACCTTTCACTTGCCTCAGAAACGTGGGTATAAGATAATACAGTATTATGAGTTCAACAATTATATAGTATCTAATGCCATCTAAATATATGAAGAAAGTAATACTAAATTTTATTTACTATATGAGACCGGGACTTATCACGATAAATTAATAAAGATTGTAATAAATAATACTCATTACCTAGGAACTATGTCTCCATGTTTTTGACACTGAATAAATTTGAATATATTTTTTAATATTACTTTTGTAACACCCACACAATAATATGTGTTATAAACAATTTCTAAAATGAATATACGAATAGAAACTATTTTTCACGTTTGCTTGCTTTATTTGCATTTCATTGTAAGGCGCTTAAAAACAAAAGCTAATTAAACTTACTTATAATTACATATGCTTCACCAAAACTAACCCTTTCAATTTATTCAACGGACTGAATATTCAATGTCAATGCACGAACGTTTTACATTTAACCAGATAACCAGCACTCCACTTGACAGATGTCATTTCGACATGTACAGGACCTCACTATTATTACCTATTTGGTATAACTTACATAGTTTCCGGTAGTAACTTTCTAACTATCTTTTTGTGAAATTCTTCATCTTTCTTACATTATGAAAGAAAGAACCTTCATTCACTTCATATAACCACACATTTACATAAACAAAAATATGAAAATAATTAGCTGCTATGTGTGTGTATGGCACAGCCTAATATGTCCCTTTCAATTTAATTGTACCCTATAGGTGCTATTTGAACTAAGAGATCGACTGTACTATTCGAAGCACTCTCAAGATTCCTGATTTCAATCTTGGAATAGCTTCAAATTCGCATTTCCTTGGCGTAGCGACTCTATTTAGCACTTATTTAAAGTTCTACGGTTTTTTGAAATTGCCACTTTAGTTAAGTAAATGGTACTTTGCTTTTCGCAGATTCGTTTTAAACTGAAATAACAGTAACACGCAGGTTTTTGAAATAATAGGCTCATTTACCTACTTAACGCTTGAAACCCGAATACATAATAATAAATATACGCAATAATATATTAATGTTTTCTATCCATGTAAAATTAAGCAATAAATTTATTTATTATTAATTGTGTATAATTAATAACAGTATCCGTTTCAGAGTAATCAAAGATTCACATGTCAATCTTAATAATTGCGATGTAAGTCAATTACTGTCACTGGCGCCGAATCAGCACTCAATTTGTCAGGTAAAGTGTAATATCACTATTATATGCTACTATTCCTGTTTCTAGAAGCATATACATGTATTCTCATGACGTGCAGTGTTCATACATACTCGTACATGCTAATTTTACCTATAATGTAATCCTTTTCCGTACCATAATCTATATTTCCCAAACTACTAGATAAGAACCTAAAAAAGTCTTTTAAAAAGAGAGGAGTTATTGGCATTCCCATTGACCCTGTCACTGAATACTTTAAGCAAAGTAGAGCTTAAATAAAACAGTAGGAAAAGCTCCTCAGGAAAAGTGGGCACCGAGTCTACAGATTTCCTTTGAGTCTAGTCTATTTGAAATTAAATTATAATATCCTGAATCCTTCTAGAATTTTCTAAGTAATTTTATTACAAGAGCAAAATTTTCTTTGTCCAATTTTAATAGTTTCTTGGGTATTTTATTTTATTTATATTAATTCATGTATAGCGGCTGTAGCCCAGTAGGTAAGACCTGTGATTTCTTATAAGAAAGGACCTAGGTTCGTATTCCATCTCTAGCATGTAACAATTAATGAAATATAAATATGTATATTATGTATATTTATTCATTTACGTACATAATGTTACAGTGGCTAACGATAAGGGAATACATCGACAGAAAACCTGCCTATCCCTAGGGATAGGTAATAGTCAGTGCCTGTCCTCGGCGATACAGTTAACTACCTATCACGTTAGGAGCTGTCAATCTAGTGAAACGCGGTCTTTGTGTGGCAAATACCTAACATACCTTCGAATTTCCGAAAAAGGACACTCAAACCTCTGACTACCCTGCCACAATTAAAAAGGGACTGTATATACACAAGTCGTGAAGCGTATGTTATGTAATATTCAATTTTTACTTCGCTTGTCATGTCATAACAATGATTTAAGACAGTAGTAAAAAGGTATAGTTTAAATTCGATTACTTGTTTGTTTATTTTACAATAAAATATGATAAAGTGCACGTTTTAATATTTATTGCCGATGGTGATCACGATTCTATTCTCATAACAGAAGACTGATTATGACAAACCATGACTAACAACAGACATATTGTGAGCTCTAAATGAGAATTGAATGGAAATGGACTTTATACTGTTAAATAAACCATGATACGTGATATATTATAAAACGCGTTTCAGTATTTCTTAGTTATTTTACATACGTTATTATTTATGACAAAAATTACGGTAAATTACGTTATTTAAACTATGTACTAGTCTTACTTATGTTATTACATTAGTTTGTTGGATAAGTCTTACGTAAATGATTGGTAATTCATTAGAGCAGTAAGATTAAAATTCGTAACTAATTCGTACGCTGGGGGAAAACATCGTGAATAAACCTACCTGTTCCCCGAACAGGTCATAGTCAGTGCTTGTAAATTGCGACATAGCTTATCACCTGACGCATTGAACACTGACTATCTGGTCAACACGTGGGTGCGAAGTGTCCATAGAATTACCTTCGCAATTGCGGAGATGGAAACCTGAACCTCTGACTACCCCACGAGGGTTAATGGTCGTGAACGCATTTGTCTCATTTGTCTAATTTGTACCTACTAATTTATTTCCTTTCAACTCTACTAAATAAGATCCAATGTTGACACGAACGACAAATAGAAACTAATGCCCTCTGTTGAAATCCCTCGGGAACTCACGTCTTTCATTACAAAGGGACGACTCACTGAATCACCAGGGATACAGATGTCTGTTTATCCTTATTACCCCTGTCAAGAAACAGGGGCGAGATAATTCCAGAATTGTTAACAATCACACCTAAACTTGAGAAAAATATTTCGCGAACGGAATTTTGTAATTCTTTTTGTATCCATTTTTTTTATTAGAAAATAAAGATTATGAGAAAAAAGTAATTTAAAATGCGATTACTATACTGTACTTTGAGTAACGAATTACGTATATTAATATTTTACGATGTAAAGTTAAAACTAAAAATAATATTTTCCATTATAGAATCAATAAAATTATAATCACTATACATATTCAAGCAAACAAGTATACTAACGAATGTTTATTTATATAACCTAATATATTTGAGAGTTTCTGCGTATTCCTAAACACTAAAGATACCTATTCTAGTTTCATACTTCAATTAGCACCAATTACTAGTACTTGCTTGATACAATTGTATAGCAGAAGGTTATTAATGTTAATTGTCTATTAAATAGAACAGAGAACACTCAAAAATGCATTTAAGGACTTTTAAATTAACAAAATAATGTCTCTTTGGACAGAAATGGACTTAATAATAAGTACCTACTTTTTATAATACATATATTTATTTATATGCTTCATTAAGTTAATTGAAATAACTTTAAGAAGGACTTTAAAACCTACTAGAATGAAATTAAAGTCTACATTACCCTTTATACGGTGTGAGATAAAAACTTAATTGTATTACTACGTACATTCACGTAAAAATCCAATCACTGCATCCCATTTAGTTTATCACTGTCCCACTACTCACTCATCACACGGTTCGGAAAAGGACAAAAAACGGCATACGTAATTACTTATGAACTTTGGCTCTTGAATTTAAATTATTTACTTGTTCACCGCACTGTGTATTATGTGAAATTACGCATATTAAGCGAGAATGTAGCATTCTAAGAATTCCTTCATATGTTTGCTTAGAAATACATAATGAAAAGCAGATAAGATTTTTTGAGCAAAATAACTCATTTGGCAGAAGATTTCTAAACACGAATTCTCGGTCGTGACAAGCATGGTGCAAAACAATGGATTGTGTAATAACACGACGTATTCTTTTTGTTCATTTGGAAAACCACCGAATTTTTCGTTAATGCGGAGTTACATTGTTTTGAATTTATGTTTATTCAGTTGTTAAAAGGTTCACTAGGCTTGTACGTTTACTGCTCATACTTTATCGAACGTCGATCAACATCAAACGATCTCGTAAACACGCTGTTTATCAATTTATTAAGTCTAAATTGGATCTTCACTTCATCCCGCTTATCTGTGTCTTTAATCTCAAGGCTATTGGAATTTTTGTCTCTTCATAAACGGTTTCTGATAAAACACTTCAGCTGTTGAGGAATCCTAATCCCATCTTGAAACACCATCCTTTGTTGAGCTGCCAACTAAACTATCAACCGATTTATCTCGCAGATCATCTTGATTGTTCACGAGCACTATTTTAATTTTCATTTACACATGGCTTTATAATTATTTATTTAAAAAAAACCTGAGACGTAATTAAACAAATTCGCTTATTCGGGCAATCTCTATAGGAGCATATAAATTACCTGTGACCGTAGTGTTGGGCACCGCGATACCGAGACACTCGACGCGTGCGGCCGCGTTCGGTTTCCGAAATTGACTAGCGCGCGTCGGAACTGTCAATGGCTACGTGTTATCATAATGCCACGATGCACTATCCGATAACGATTTTAAATCCGGAACACAACCGGGTTGAAACCCACGCACGGGATGCTTCTCCTAATTGGGTTTGTAGTGATGTTTACAACGGCTGACGATAGATGCCTCTAGGGGTACATGGGCCAGCGTTTTAACGAGACCCCGACTTTCCCGGGTCGGTTTCAGTGAGCAAGTAACGTTAATCGGGAAAATATGAGCTATTTTCGTCCGAGCTACTGAGGTGAGAATGAATAATTCTGTAGTCTATCAATACAGGTCTAGTCTGTGCATGATATAGGAACACCAAGGTTATTTATGTACCTATTATAACTTTTAACCTTTATAAGTACATAAATAACCTACAATAAACCAAAAAACCTACAATAATAATAAACAAGTAAGAATATAAGTAAATAAGTTTAAGTTATAAAGGAAAAAAATGCATCAATGGATCGCTATTATTGAATTAATAATGATTATTTTATTAACTTTTAGGCTTTCCTTTATAGCTTTAACTTATTTAATTATATTCTTACTTACCTAATATTCATTGATATTATTAAACATTCTTATAATATTTTATATTTTAATGACATTGCTACCTAAACAAGCTAATTACAGAGGAAAATCTGGCTTCAAATTCGATCCATCACATAATCGACCGAAGCCGGGTCGAACCTTGAATATCTAATTGACTTAATTCCATTAATATCCCATCAAATGAACTTTGAAATTTGATTATGCTCTCCTGGGAATTAAGTGAGATTCATTAACACCAGGAAATGAATACTTTGAACTTAGCATCACTTATGGAGTTGCTAATTGATTGGTGTTCTAAACTGAACGAGAATTTGCGATCGATTCTCTGTAAAGATAATCTTGAAGAGGTGTTATTCTTGGTATTTATAAGTTGTTTATTTATATTACTTGTAACCATGGAATATTACTTTTTGAAGACTAAAAAACAACTAATAACCGATGGACAGATATGGATAGATGGGGAGCCCTCCTCTCTGCCTATACCTCTACAGGGAATCAGGCGTGATGTGTATGTATCTGTGTTAAAGGGCTGTTATTCTTGATATTTTTGTGTTGTATATTTATATTCCAACATATTATTACTTTTATAATTCAAACATTATTGGTTATATTGAAATAATTCTGCTTAAATATTCTCTATTGTTAAATACGCATATCTTTGACTAAATTAGAAATAATTATCATCATTCGTAAGCATGATTTTAACAACTAAGTACATAATAAAAAGATGAAAACAAAAAAACCTAGTTCAAGTTTATTTCCTGTTTTATTTCTCTTTTTGTTATTTATAACAGCGTTATATAATATATGTACATATATTATTGGGACGTAAAGATAATGCTAACTAGCAACTTTTCATCCTGGCACGTTGCTAGATACGACTAAAGGACATGGGATAATTGGAATCTATAGGGCGTTAGATAAACAACCTGACACTAATGCTCCATACTATATCACAACCTATTTATATTATGCTAAAAAGTGACCTAGGAGATATTATATTCTGGGTTTATTAGTATATTATATACAAGTTTCTGTCCACTCTGAAAGGGATTAAAATACTTGAGTTTATATGTATATACGAGTATATATGTGTTATATAACATACCCAACATTAAAACAACAATATCAATTCCTTGTCACCCGTACAAACGGGTAAAAAACATTTGCTCTCAGGCCTTATTTAAAGGTTGTTCTGCCATTCGTGAATGAGCAAATAAAATATGTGTTCAAGGGATTTAACAAAGCCTTTTTCGTTTGTTACTGTGGTGCGACTGAACATTTTTCTCACTGATACTGTATTTATTGTGTGGGCGGTCATGAGAACAAAAGATCACGTTAATATCACGAGGTATGAGAGTTAATACAGCCTTTGTTTGAGTGCGGGGTATGTAAATAGATGTATGTAATCCGGATTGGGAATTATTTTAGTGAGTTTTCTCAGGGGGGGTTTATGTAGGTTAAAATTGACGTAATTGAAGATTTAATACAAACATATATTCACGCCTCTACATCCCCAATAAGATAGGCAGAGACTATCGATCGATACCTGTAACGATCCTGACACATCTCTCTTGCTTTGCTCACACATATTAACCTTCTCTACTTTGCTACACTACGTACACCCTTGAGATTTTATGACTGTGGAGAATAATGAAAAATACTTAATAAGAAAAAAATTATTTAATTATAACCATGGATATACAAGAAATTTCGTTTTCTAAACATAACTTAGATACCCTTTGTTTAATTTAACACAATTACTTTGAGTACTACCTATCGACTACCTACCTAGAAGAAGGATTGTAACTTAAGCCTGTGACTACCCCAAAAAGTTGAACTTACATTTCCCATTTTCACTACTAAGATGACTATATTTAAACAGGTATCTCCAGACTATATTAAACCATTTATCACAAAACCTTTACGACAAACATACCCCAGTTACGTAGCTAAGTGTACAAGTAATGAATATTCAAACTTTGACATATCTGCATATGTACCCTGTACTAGGTCGTTACAACTCCATGTAGTAGTCTATAAATCAGACTGCCTGTCGCATGCATTCCCCTTTGTTCTAGTACAAAGCGCTGCGAATGCTAAAATTTAGATGGATATATACCGCATTTATTTACAAATATTTTTTCGTATAAAAGTGTAAAGTGTAGTATAGAGCGGTAGGGAGAGAAGATAGATAGATAGATCATTTTAGCAATTCTGATTAACATATTTCGCTACGTTTATATACATATCTTTTTAATAGGTAATTAATTCTTTGTTTATAAAATATACGGGATTATAAAGCCCGTTTTCTTCTAAAATAAATAAAAATCGAGAGTCTCTCAAAAATAATATCTTCCCTACCTAATACGGAATAGGTATATCCTTGAGATGAAGGAGCAGTCAAGTAGTGGTCGGTCTATTAAGATGTACTAACAGTTATAAGACGATAACACTAATTAAGGGTGACCTTAGAATTACAAAATTCTGCTCATAACATAACACAAGTTATGAAAGAAACAAAATCGTATCATAAACAAAATATGGTAAAGAAAGAAAATAAAATGTCTACTAGGTAACATTTATTATAGAGACGAGGTATCACTGCAATTCTGTATCAATGCCATATCTCTAACTAATCTCTAAGAACCAATAGTCGTGAATAGTTATTATAGTAATATAGCGAGTGTGTATAACAAAAGTATAACTGCCTGAAAGTCCATGCCTCACAAATGTCTATTGACACTGCCCTGGACTAAACAAACAGATTTCAACGAATGTTTGCATGATCACATGACATAACACACGGAATAACTTTTCAAAATGCTTCATAATTACGGCCTAGGCGAAATAATAACTGAGTAGCTGTGTGACAGTATGAAAAATGTTGAGTACTTATTAAAAGTACTATTATGTGCTTGTCATTATACTATAAGGAAAATGTAAACATGTGTGAAGTGTGTCTATGTCTGTATGTGTTATAAAGTAAGGAAATTGTACTTAGTGATCTAGTAGTAGTGATAATTTTGTGATGTCATCTAACGACTTAAAAGTTAATTTTCGTTTAATATCTCTTAGTTGATTTTACTAAGGTTGATTGAATGTACACATAGTGTGAATAAAATAATACAAATTATTACGAATAACTTACCTTTATATCACACTGTTTTTATAATTTTAAAATTTTTAAATTTCTTACTTACCTTTAAATGAAAAGCTCAGGATAAAGGTTGAGGGTCCACGTATCAAATGTTCGTACAGATATAAAACTGAAACTTACCTGAAAAAAGAGAATTTTATATTAGTTTACTATTAACAGTAACTTTATTAACATAATATGTGTCCATTTCGTATTAAATATTTAACTAAGCTTTATAAAATTTTGTCAAGGGAGCAATTATCTTACATATTTCGTTCTTTAAATTTTTTATACATAATCGTGGAAGTAATTATAGTTATAATGCAATTATTTACGTGAATATGTTTGGCAAATATTAAATTTCAATTTTAAACCTTTATACCAATTCGTGTAAAGTCAAGTAATTATAACTCCCGTATTGCACGGCAGAATAGCCTTAAACATCCACATACAAACAAACCTTCATCACAACAAACACGTTATAAATTTTGATTGTACTTGGCAATTAAATTACAGGATTCCTCAGTCCTGCAAAGACTGACAGCCTTAAGTCGAGGGTAAACAACAAACTTGATGGAAAGGGCCCAATGCAAATGCAGGGTAATCTTCTAAGCATACAAAATCACTTAATACGGTTACCCGTTTGCATTAATAATGACCATGTTGGGAGGGGTCAGTATTTGAATGGAGACAGGTTTTAGGTTTCACGGTTAGTAGTAAAAGTATAAGAGAAACTGAAGAAACGTTAAACGTAATTTAAGGATTGTTATAGATGAGGAAATATGAAGCCAAATTTAACATCATCAAAAATAAATCAATATGTTGTATATTAATATAAAAGAGTTATAACATATTCAGTTTTATCTGTACAAGAAACACGTGCAAAACTTATCATATTTTGTCGTATAAAATATTATTGTAAAATATAATATATGTAAGAAATATAATTTTACATTAACACTAACGTAGGTTTATTAAAAACTCTTAACGCGTAAACGACCCGTACATAAGGGTTATAAAGCCCTAATCTATCGATAGGAAAACCTGGTTAATAAATGTTTACCTGAAATCATCGAACATTTTGTATATTTACTACCTAGGCCCTAAATTCAAGTAGAAATTTTATCGCATTAACCACTAACGACCTCTTCAAATTAAATCTCAAACTAAGTGGAGAATTAATGAGAAGCTTCAAGAGCAGGCGAGAGTGAGTGAAGGGGTTTTAAGTCCTGGAAGCAGCTTTTAAAGCCTTAAGGATTGAAGAACGATTGAAAAATCTAACATTTGTATCATTTATTTTCTAAATGCTATATAGTTCTTCTTCAATATACTATGCATAGATATAAATTCAAGTCCTTAGATCCATTTCGGATTGGACGTAATCTTGGAGACGTAATATCTCCTAGGTCACTCTTAAGTATCAGTATTGGAGTGAAATGGAAAATTCGTGAAAGCTTCCTAGCTCGTTTTGTAAGAAACCCCTAATACTACTACTACTACTAATACTAGTCTTCTAAGGTTTTGAAATGAAACTAATGTAGGTAGCATATACTTTGGACTAATATTCTTTGCGGCCTAATCCAAGGTTTGCGTGTCCATCTCCAAAATTGTAGAGTCAGTGATTTATCAGTATCCAAGGTGACAAATAGTATTTCACGTTGCCATGTACAGATGCTGAATATAGCCTAGCACGAATAATATATAGGAGATTTGCTCTAAACGTATAAAGGAATGTGTTTAGAAATCATATTATCAACATACATATACATAAACGTCTAATCCCTTTCGGGGTAAACCTTGAAACGATATTATTTTAGCATCAATATTGGTGTTGTGATGTTATATGAAACGTTGGTGACAAGTTGCTAACCCATCGCCCAATAGATTCCACCGCCCCTAAGCCTTTAGTCGCCTCCAACGACATGTCGGGAAGAACGGCAGCTAGTTTTCACACAACACACACAACTTTCATAAAATACAGTTCAGTTTTTAAAATTTCCAGCGCATTTAAAGCTTCGTCCTCATCTCAAATATAAGACAGTAAATTCCAATTTTAATATGACAAGACAGCTCGGAACACCATTAACTTGCACTTTCTCGTCCAAGGGATTAAACCGGGAATCGAACCTGGCACTCTTCCAACCCGACCCATGACAGATTTAGACGACATTTCTCGCTTGTCTTGCATGTAGAGACAAAAATATGCGGTACTGGACTCTCAAAGGACAGATATAGTGACCTATATAAGTTTTTTTGAGTATTTGTTTATGGAATATAGGTTCCGGATTCAATCTCTGGTTAGCGAACAGTTAAATTGATAGGAATTTGTGTAGTATGTGAAATATAATTTAGTGATTTAGTTTATATGTAAGTATGGTATGTAGCTGAAAAAATATGTTAATATCTTTCAGTTACCGAGAAGAAAATAGCTTGTTTGTTGATATTTAAAGCTCCTGGCATCATCCAATAAATAGTTTTCAATAAAAAGAAAGTCAAGAAACAACAAAACAACACACATATTGACAAATTGAATTTGACAAATTTAGCACTAATATGTTCCATATGACATCTTCTTTAGTTATGCTACAGGTGATCAAGAAGAACTCTACCTATGTAAAAGGATACCTATTAGGAGACATTATGACAATACGCTTCACGACTTGTGTATACACACTCTTTTTTGTATTGTGACAGTCAGAGGCTTGAGAAGCTCCGATTTTAAAATATCTAAGGTATGAGCCACTCACAGTTTGCGTTTCACTACAGACAGCACCCAACTTGATAGGTAGTGAACTATATCACCGTATACAGACACTAGCTATTACCTATCCCGAGGGATAGGCAGGTTTCTTCACGATGTTTTCCCTTACCGTAATGTAGTATTTAATATGGGTGCTGTCGGAGGATCAGTGATGCTGCTTAGCTGCATCAAATACTGAGACAGCACCTTTTCACTGCATCAAGTGCCTACTCCTTATATGTACGAGTATTGTTGTTGTATCAAAGTGTGTATAAATAGTGTTATGTTAAAATGTGTATGTATAGCAGTGAATAAATGTTTTTCTTTCTTTCTAATAAAATGATACCTGTTGCCTGTCTAAATAAATCTATTTGTGAGGGGAAAATAAAACGTTTCTAAAGCTAAGCCTCTCCATTATTACGTTCTAAGCACTGGCCTAAGCCGCTAAAGGGGATTGTGTGCACTGAATTGAAATCTTTGCTAGCCAAGTCCATAAGGGGTATATAGATATAGTAATACATTCACGTCCCCTAATCCCTTTCGAGGTGGACAGGATCTTGAAGATATATATGTACATGGTTCATTTTAGTAAAATTATCGTGGTCGTTAAGATTATTATATGGAATATAAATGGTATAAGGCCATTACCCGATAGATACCATTGACCCCTTGTATTTTAGTTTAATTCTACAAAATGTCAGGATGAAAGCCTATTGTCACTGTATTTACGTCCCAGACTAGGATACAAATACTCTATATTACATGGTGAATTGGACATGACATAACGACATGTATTAAAAGAGACCTGTTAGAAGTACCTATAACCACCGAGTGTGTATTGGGATAAACAAGGACCCCTGACCTGTATCTACCCCTTTATAGAACAAAGGGCATGATGTGTGTGTATCTACATATAAAAGTACATAGATACACATCACGCCTGATTCCCTGTAGAGGGGTAGGCAGAGATCACGGATCCCCATTTGTCCCGATCCTGACAGACCACTTTCGCTTCATTGTCATTCATACATCCTCTCATACCTATATAATATGCATATTTTGGATATATTCTATGATTAAATTGACAAGCAATTTGATGAAAAAATGGTATGTTTAAGGTGGAACAAAATCAAAGGAATATTGGTTGATATTTCTTATACAAATTCGCACTTTGATACGAAACTCATATATCTGTTCTACCATATGAGAAAATAGCACTAAGGTCCCACCTATTCTTCTGTGTCATTGAGTCAGCGTCTACTACTATGATGTAGTGGAAATTGTGGTCAATGTGGTCATAAATCACTTTCGTAGTAATTGATTCACCCACAAGCGATAACCATCGTGAAATCTACGGGAGATGATCTGAATAGCAGCAAGGAAAGACAGTTACTGTATAATACTTGAATGGTAAACCTATAAACCTTGTGATTATACATACATACATGATGCCTGATTTCCTGTAGCGGGGTAGGCAGAGATCACGGATCCCCATTTATCCCGAACTGAAAGACCACTTTCTCTTCATTGAGACTCATACATCTTCTCATACACACTCGGCGGTTATAGGTACTCCTAACGTCACCTTTTTCAATAAAGCGTCTATCTGACTGTTATATGTCTTATTAGGCCGGCCCCTACGTAACCGCTTATATTATATTATAAATAATATTATTTACTTCGAAGTTCAATTTCCTTTCAGAAATTCAACGTGTGAAGTTAGGAAAATATTGTTAGTGTGTTCAATTTACAAGGGTGCTCGTAAATTACATTACCAGGTAACCTGTAGGTCCTAATCAATAGTTTTCATATATTCCAGTCACCAACGCCATCTGTGTTTTGTACAACTAACCTAGTTTCAGAGCCGACGACCGTCCAACCTCTACGGCGCCTCACTGCGCGCATTTCAGCAGTCACCATTCTATCCCTGGTCCTTCTATGACGATTCGCTGCATTGCCAGCGACGCTAGTAGCGCCCTCTTCTCCCTCCGCTATGGGAAGCATTGTGAATTTCCAACGGACTTTTCCGGAACTATGTAGTTGTTGTTTGCTTACAACACCACGCGATAGATGGCGCTCTCACGCGGTTGAAGTTTTCAGTGCATTGTTTTTATTTTAAAGTTTGTAGATTATTTGTATAATTTTTGACAAATATGATATGGTTATTGTAATGTCAATAACAGACGATAATAAATAGAAAAAAACACTAATTAAGCTATTAACACGGCAAATTTTATGCTCTTGATAAAATGTTTCACTCATATGTAGTTTTTATAAGTCTAGTACATTTTTCAGATGAATGAAATATGACGGCGCAAGACATTTACGAATTATCTTTACTGGAGTGCAAAGAAAATCATCAAAGCAGCGTATGCTGTTGGGAAACCGCTCTTATTTTTATGGCCCAAGAGTCCAAATCTGATTGATCTTCACGCTTCATTAGGCTGGAATGTTACATATTATTTCAGTTTTGACGCAGCAATCTTTTGAAGGCGGTCTCGAGCGCAAACGATACACATTTCGGTCTGTTTTTCAACGTTTTCAATACAAATTAGTTCAGAAACACTGTACTGTATATTTCTGGCGATGACTCTTGTTTTCACTTTAACTGCGGTTTGTTTTGTAAAAGCTTTGTTTAACGTTTAAATACTTTTATCAAATTTAATCCACAATTATAAAGCATATCAAAATCAACACATTCCCTACATTCACATTAAAATTCGCACGAAAAAACACTTTTGCTTTCTGCTTACAAACACAAAGGTTCACAGCACAAATCACCTCTTCACTTTACGATAAACCAGTTAAGTATCTCGTAAACAATACGCGGCGTGTTTTCATCTATACTTAGCGAGTGTACGACGCGACACTCACGGAGCGAGTCCGCGAGAGAGCCAATCCGCACACTGACATCTTTCCATTGGAGCGATGAGAAATATCGCCGATCATAAGTCACGCTCCGTCACGCGTACGTTGAGAAAACGAAGCATTTGAATACATTTGCCTACTTGACGTCTTTTTAGCGAGGTGGTATCTATGGGTGGTTAGATGTCTTTTAATGTGGGAAAATGCGTTGATTTTCAATAAGTATCTAAATTGATTCATATTTGGATGTTGTTGTCATCCTTTTTGGGTTCTGTTGCTATTATTTGTTTGTTTTTTTTTCTTTACTTTCTTATTTCCTAATAGGAGACTATGAAATATTTTTAGCGATGTGCATTTACATGTAAAGAAAGCAGTTAATAATCATCAATCGTTATCTGTTGTAACGATGACTAATTGATATTGTTGCAAAGTAAACTAGTAGAATAAAATGTACACCAATGTTCCCCAAATACAATAAAAACTTGAAGAATGTTGTTCTTGAATCTTTTATTTTGACAACTATTCTCCTAGAGAGAATATAAATGCAATGTAATATTGTATTAATTTAAATTACACGTGCTTTATAGCTACGTATTTTTTAAATGTATTAAACTTCGTTTCCTTGTACTAAGTTTAAAACACATAAAATGGGATTTAATGGCACCGTGTTAAAAACAAATTTTAATGTAATTGTCTCCATTAACTATTAGACCAACAAACTTAACAATTCCACAATTTACCTCTTATATCAAATGAAAAATGCTAAGGTAAGAACCAACTATGAATGTTTGAGTGGTCTGTCAGGATCGGGACAAATGGGGATCCGTGATCTCTGCCTTACCCTTTACAGGGAATCAGGTGTGATGTGTATGTATGTAAGAACCAACTGCTCTCTCTCTAATTCAAATTATTGGTGCAGAGTGCCTGCATGCATATTTGAGTGTCCCATTCGGTGGGAAACGAACGATTAATTGGAATGTACTAGGCTAGAAAGAGCCTGTGTTCCACTGAAACTCATTAATGGAACAATGCCACTATAATTTAGAGGTAATACAAAACATAAGTTCGATAGAGTTACAATTAATATAATAATAATTTAGGACACTATTACACCGATTGAACTAGCCCCTTGGAAAGTTAGGTAATGTAAAAGTAAAGCAAGTCTTAAACTTGTGTTAAGGGTACTAGTCAACGTATGCTTAAGAAATATATACTTATTATACATGGATAAATACATACGGGAAAGCAGAAGAAAAGCGTAGTTCTTAACTCTGCCTCCATCGGGAATCGAATCCGAGATCTCACGATTAGCTTTCAGGTCGTTAACCGATCGCGCCACGGAGGTCGTCAATGATTTGATATGTTAAGAAGATGAATTATAGAAGTTTGACAAATTATGTGTGAGTGAGTTAAAAGGGCGTTGTCGTAAAGGTCGACCGCATAAGGTTTATGACAGTCAGATAGACGCTGTATTGAAAAAGGGTGATGTTAGTAATATCTTTAACCACCGACCGTATAAGAGAAAAATGGTTAAAAGCGATTTGTTTCTCAGGATACAGAGAAATGGGTGTCATCTCTTTCAGACCTCAGTGGCAAAATGGGCGTGATATGTATGTATGAAATAAAATCTTATTGGTCAGGTCAGGCACTATGGTCCTAAATCGAATGGACTATTGTAGTACAGTCTTTATCACTTAGTTCTACTGCAAAAAGTCTTTTGTATAGACACAAAAATCCATTACTTCCAAAAGACGGATGAAATTTTATTATTCCCGTGAGGTACTGAAAGTCGTGATCGAAATTGGATTTTTTAGGAGTTGGTGTACAGTAAAATTCAAACATACGCAGCAGGTTGTTATATCTTTCGACATAGTAAAAGATTCGTGAATACCTGTGAAATTCTACAGTAAATGATGATATGTGGCCACATTCTCCTGCAGACAGACACACAGTAAAGACTTTATTTTCTTTTACGTAATAATTATATTATAACATAATTACAAGTACTTTTTATGCATAACTTATAAATTTTAAAAAATGTTATAAAACTTCTTTGTAGTATTCCCTGTAAAAGGAGATACACTTAACAAAAGTATATATTATTAATTATAGCCCGTAAAAACTTCTAACGTCTACATTCTTGGGCAATTCTAAAACTATTTGCTGTTCTTTTGTCACAAAGAAACAAAACCCTATCAAAAACAAAAGCCACCCCATAACAA
The DNA here is from genome assembly GCA_030578115.1 of Leucoptera coffeella. Taxonomy (NCBI): domain Eukaryota; kingdom Metazoa; phylum Arthropoda; class Insecta; order Lepidoptera; family Lyonetiidae; genus Leucoptera; species Leucoptera coffeella. The sequence continues at coordinate 15,270 of JAMBLF010000672.1, read as the reverse complement.
ACCAACACGAGACAGGCAATCAAAATGGCGAAAGCTTACGCCGGAATTAGACCGGCCATCCACACCTGTGCAAAGAAGAGCCGGCAATAAAATATAATGGGGAGATATCATGTAATAATAGGCTAAATGTGCGCGGCGAGTGTTTACGTCCGACCGCCCGAAATAGTCGGTGGCACAGTTTCAAATATGTCGCCGTGTGGCCGAGCTAGCTACTGCGTGCTTTGATCGCGCCGAATGTCAAGGGAATCGATTCATTACGATTATTGAATCGATACGATGGACGGGTAGGTCTGGATAGTTTAGAAGTTTATTGATTGTTGAATTTATGATCTAAACTCTCGTCGTAAACAAAATGGTGACGAACTTAGTCTTATGGGTATGTCGTAAAAGGTTACTAAGAAACTAAGACTACATTTAAGCCGCTACGCTCCAATCACCAATATTCTACAAATCTTCAAGATTTAAGCGCCTAGGCTAAAATCACCAATATTCTTTCTGTGTATGAGTGTCATTGAAGTTGTTATTTCAGGATCGGGACAGATAGGGATCCCTCATCTCTGCCTACCCCTCTACAGGGAAATGAACGTGATGTGCATGTATGAATCTTAATTAGAATAATCTAAGTAACCAAGAAGAAACTATGTCTTAAAAATACCCAAAATAACCAAATTTTCTGTAACAATAATAGCTAGTTAGCATCTATTTACACTATGACAGACCAAACTAAAACAAATTAGTAATAAACTTATCTACGTGACAATTAGGTGACCTTTCTCTAAAACTTTTGTTCTTCCATCATTTACCTGTCAGCCCTAACTTTGTTGAACATTCATCCCAGCCTGATTTAATGAGTTAATTAACACTATCTTAGCCGTGCCTAGCTTAATTCAATCCAAATATTTATGCGAGGGCCTTCCTAATTAGGTAACACAAATTCAGAGAAGGTGACAAATGACAATGATTTGGACTCTTTAGGATTGTGCCACGCATAAATCATTCGTTGTATACCCTTAGCAATCTAGATTATATTACGCTGAATAGTCAATAGTTACATACATACATATAAACGTAGCTGTGATAGTAGTATGTGAAAATAGAGAGTTTTATGTGTCTCACTAAAAGTAGTAGCAGTTTTTTGATATGTAGAGACGTGAATAAATATTGCATAGTCTTTAATAAGCGTGCAATATAAATTATAACAAAATATTGCATTTCATTAACCGCCATAAATTTTATATACAATCCACTGCCTCCGTATTAAAAGGAGCGTGTATACATATACACATTTAACTCCTAATAGAAAAAATACTCTGATAAAAAACCCTTAGTCATACACATTTAAATTAGAGTTTTGTTCCGTCTCAAAATATCTTATGAACTAAGCCAGATTTCGTTTTCCTCAAATCCTACCCAGTACGGGACAATCAATTGTTAGTGTTTTGCTTTTTTCTTTGCACGTGTGTAAATGTAGTATGTAGAGATGTTTTTTGTCTATTATTAGACACGTCCTCGCTTCGAACTTGTCATCAAGATAGAGTGCTTCTTAAAATATAAAATAAACATTGTTACACCGCTATTGTACGTTTAGAGTAATTACGGTGAGGGAAAACATCGTGAGGAAACCTACTTGTTCCCCGAAAAGGTAATAGTTAGTGCTTGTAAATGGCGACATGGCTTACCACCTGTCACATTGAGTACTGACTATCTGGTTAACACGTGGAGGTGGCAATAGAATTACTACCTTCGCAATTGCGGAGATGGACACCTGATCCTCTGACTACCCCACAAAGGTTAATGTCGTGAAAGCGTATGTATGTATGTAGTAATTATGAGTATGGAATATTTCTTTTTACATTTTAACCAACTCGGCATAGGTACTGTTAGGATATAGTTCAAATAGATACGTATACAGTTAATGCAATATCAAAATTAGTAACCAATAGTACCTCCGGAAATAGTAATTTAACCCTCGGAAATTTAATCCAAAATCTTCTTGTCATTTGATCATCAAGTAATTGACAGACGCTTTATTTTCGGCCCAAATTATATTCATCTTAATCAGATTATATGCATCTAAATGCTCTTTAATTAGATTTTGTTGTTAACAAATTTATAACAAAACATTGGCGACATTACAAAAAACAAAACAAACGCATTCACGACCATACCCTTGCGGGGTAATCGGAGGTCCAGGTGTCCATCTCCGCAATTGCGAAGGTAGTAATTCTATGGCCACCTCGAACCCACGTGTTGACCAGATAGTCAGTACTCAATGTGACAGGTGGTAAGCCATGTCGCCATATACAAGCACTAACTATTACCTGTTTGGGGAACACGTAGGTTTCCTCACGATGTTTTCCCTCACCGTAGTACCGACATTACTGAAGGGTCAGCCCTTTAACAACCCAAATCCTGTTGTAACAACAAACCAAACAGAATGGCACCTATTTACATTCTAATCAACTCCCCGATCAGCATTACTCTTATGTGACCATTTGAGTTCAAATGCGTTTAGCATTTCACGAATGCCATAAGGTTGTATAGCCAGTTTATATGTCACTGAACTTTGAACCTTACGTTACGAAATTACAGTCCTATCTCCATTGGTGCAGATACATCATAGAGCCTTTTAATCCACGTGTAAATGGCGTCGCAACTGTTCCGTATGCCTAATAGACCGTTTAACTACACCGAGGTGATCACATGGGCGTGTAATACAAGCGTTTGTTTACATGTCACACTACTAGATGGCATTACTACCTAAAATGTAAAAGCTTTGAGATGTAAACTGGGTTTTCATGTATAGAATAGCCACCTATAAAGTCAAGAAGTATTGAGATTAACAGCCCCTTCCTTCTTCTTTAAAGTCGTCAAAATTATTAAATTGATGGTGGTTACGAAATTCACTTAGTATAAGACATACGGGTATAGTTTATAAGACCAAAACTTTGGGTATGTTACATTTATTATATTACCTATGTAGTAGGAAATAAAAATGCTAACTAGTTGCCGTTCTTTCCGAATACTGTAAGGAAGTCATCAAAATAATATCGTCAGAATTTTTTGGGGTCCGTGAATATGCCTGTTTAATTCCATCACCTCGGTTTTTATACCATAGGGTACCAAAGAGATATTAATTTGTCGATATTCTGTTACCAATGGTCAAAATGGATCAAAACCGGCGGATATATTAAATAAAATAATCCTTTCTATTTAGAAATTACATGCATGAATCTACTGTATGACTCAGAGAAGGTAGTAAACTGAAAATACATTAAAACAAACGAGAGGCAATTTGTCATTGTCGCCTTAAGTGCATCTCACCTGTTCTTAGGTGTTGATTTGAGGGCAATTATTTATAAATAAGACGGATTTTGGCAAAAACATTAGTGTTAATGGTCTGTGTATATCCTGATTTACGTTCGTTAGTGTTCTTGTACTACCAAATAATATGAACACTAAAAGTGTAAATAAACCTACGTCAAATTACATAAATATTGAAGTACATATTTCTTATTTTAATTGACGTATTGGACACATAATCACTAATATACGTACATTAAATTCACTTATGTTTTTTAACAGTGAGGGAAAACATCGTGAAGATACCTGCATATCCCTCGGGATAGGTAATAGCCAGTGGTAATATGCGGCGATATAGTTCACTATCTATCAGGTTGGGTGCGGTCTATCTAGTGAAACGCGGGCTTTGAGTGACCCATACCTAACTTGCCTTCAAAATTTCGGTCGGGCACTCAAGGGTCTGACCCAACTACAATAAAAAGGGAGTGTGTATACACAAATCGTGAAGCGTATTTATGTACATATGATATTTTTTTTACGATACTTAACACATAATATATCCTAGAAGCATTTTACAACACACTTGGAAAAGAGGTTTTAATCATTTTTTTCTAGTCTTTAACAAGCACTGGACACAATTCTGAGTGTTATAAAAATATGCAACAAAGTATTTTCAAAACCCTAATGAATAAGGACACACCTTAATGAGAACGTAAATTACGTGTACGGTGCACTAAAGACCCTAGTTCAAACATCACAATTAACAGAGTAAAATGTTAGACTTGCGAAACAAGAGCTAGATAATTACTAGACACCTAGACAAAGTCTGTAGACTAAATTAAATAGACATAAACAGAGTAATTAATTATTTACGTTTATACGTTTTATACAACTCAAAACTCACTGATTACCATATAGTGATAGGCCCTGAGTAAAAATCTGTTATTTTTACTTAGTATATAGAAGTACCTATAACCGCTGAGTATGTATGAGGAGGTGTATGAGTGTCAATGAAGCGAAAATGGATTCTCAGGATCGGGACGGTTAGGGTTTCACAATCTCTACCTACCTCTCTACAGAGAAATGGGCGTGGTGTGTATATAAAATGTAATTTGTCACATGGAGGTTCCTCATGCAAATACTAACCACCCGTTGTCACTTTACTTTGTTGATAGAACAAGAACGTACTTATTGTGGCTACTACCTTTGCAATAGTTAATTTAATATATACAACAAAGTTAGTAACAAAGTGTCCTGTGCTAGTCTAAGGAGTAAAATAATGCTAACTAGCTGCTATTTTTGCCGGCATGTTGTAGAAGGCGACTAAGGGACTAGGTATAAATAAACCATTGGGTGATAAACTAGTAATCTGTGAGCAACCTGTTACCAATGTCTCATTATAAAATCTCAACCCTAATATTCAGACTAAAAAGTGACCTAGGAGATATAATATTTAGAATTTATGTATGTACTATAAAATTAGTTACAAAATAATAACTCCTATTCTACTTTGTGCGTCGACTAAACGACTCGCTTAATTGTCCTAAAGTTGAACTTTCCAAGTAAATATGCCAATAGTTGAATAGTCGCCGCTTTGGCAACTAGTTCAATTAGGAGCATCCGGCTAGAGGTTTTTGTCTACGGTAAACTCTTCTGCTTCAAAGTATGAAGCAAAAAGGTTCTTTATTACTTTTAACGTACAAATTGGCCTTTTAATATATTTATTTTGCTATTAATTTGTGTTTAATTTAGGGTATACAATAACATTAACTTTAGGTCTTAATTCGTTAAAGTTATGCACAGAAAAAAAAGATTTGATATACTTGTACCTTTCATAATCTTAGTCTCTTGAATGTTTCTAATAAATATAAGAAATCATCCATCTCTTTTCTTATTTCACCAAAAGCCAAACTTATTTTTACTCCTTTATCACTCGATAATATCTAAGAAACCCCCTACTTACCAGAGGTTACTACCAAAAAGTCTTGTCACATTATTGTTCCACACGTATTATGTAACTAATTATTCGAGTCGAGTGTTGGAGTAGCAGTTTAATTTCCTCGAGCTAGTTGCTGAACAATATCCAAACTATTACCATATTTACCGGCACCACTTCCGTTTGGGTACAATTAATTGACTTGTTTATGCTTGCCAAGCGAAAGGCTGTTTCGCTACTTCTATTACGTTGGAGTTGGTATTTATTAAAAGTGGTTGAGAATGTAATTGTTTGAACTATGGTGAGGTGATGAATTTATAATTAATAATATTGGTGAGTATAAACTAGGGTTAAGTGATTCTTTATGATTTTTAATTTTGAAATGTGATTGGTATGTTATGAAACTTTAATTATTTGCCTCAACAGATATGATTTTGTATGTTTTTATATCCAAATAATTAGTTTATTTTTTACATTACAAAAATGACACAATATGTTAATATAGACAAACGAAAACAAGTGCTTGCAATCACCATTATAACCTTACGAGTTAGTCAGAGGTTCAGGTGTTCATCTCCGTGTACGTCAACGTGTGCTTACTTATCTTCTGCACTTAATAACAGACAGACATTAGCAAAGCTACAGTAAAAAAATATCATTTGTTCTAGTTATCATATCATTAAACCAGCACAATAAAATACCCTTTTATTCTAGACCAAGACAGGACTTAAATGCTAAAGCAAAATGCTAGGCATTCGAAATTTATTCGGAATTTCACCGTGCGACAATTCTACTAAGCCGACTGAAAAATTCATTGAACTTTGCAAAACAATTGAGCATTTTCCATATTCCACGTTTCGTATGCAAATAGGAGTATAGGGGATTTAAGGCTTCACACTAACTGTGGATGTTTTTAACTGGCTTTGCATTTACTAGGTTTTGAATTTTAACTTTACTAAGACTTGTGTTTTATAATTCTTTTTGAAGCGAAATGTATTTATTAAATGTGCCAAAACAAAGTATTTAACTCAATTAAACATCACGCCACTTTTATAACGCACTTAAACAATTAAAATATACAATTCACACTAATAAGAAACAAAAATACGATATCTAAACCTTTATGGTAACTTTTTCAGTTCCGTCCGATAAAAACTCTACCCGACCAACACAACTGTTATCTAAACAATACCAACACTTTTCCAAGTTATAAATAACGCTATTAAGTAAGTCTGTACGATGGAGGTTCGCAAAAAACAGGCCGTATCGCACCCGTCTTCTCACATAACATTGAATCCGAACTTTTTGCGAACCCAATAAAAAGTTACTTCGGTGATGTACTGTTGCGTTCATTTTGTTCTTACTCCGCTTCTTACAAACATTGTGAGGACACAAGTATGTACTCGTATAAGGATAGACTATGGACTACACAAAGCTTGCACTAGCAACTTATGTAGTTAATTACTTGGTGTAGACTATTTTGTGAATTATGGCAATAATGTTACGATACTTACCTAATTTTGTAGATAAATAGTTGGAAGTTATAAGAATCGTAATTTTTACACGTAGAAAAAATAGCTTAGTTCAGAATCTTTGAACTGTAGTATTATATTATCTGTGACAAAGGCATTTGGTTCGTTAAGCATAGATCGCATGGTTACTATATAATAACTAGTCACTATATTCAATTGGTTATTAAGTATTCTTACTTTTGGTATTAAGTTATCATAGTGACCTAAGAAAACAACTTTATATAAAAAAAACGTTCACATCCTAGCTAGCTCAGGCCTAACCAAACCTCAACCTCCATGCAATAAATCAAAGCACGTACCATTAGCCAGCCCTCGGAAATCTTCTAACCCCAAGATTTAGCAAGTCAATTGGTTAATTCGGTGATTAATGAGAGGACCACTGATTGAGGGAGAATGCAAAGCTAGGATTACGACTTAATTACTCGAGTTCGCTGAGACATTTTTTAAGAAAAGGATTAATGGTGCTAGGAGTAACTTAGGTTGTTATCTGGCAGTGGGCCTTTTGCAATGTAAAATTTGAGACTTAAGGCCTAATTAGTAGTTGGTGTTTATAAGACGATAAATAATAAGGAACGGCCTAATAAGACATATAACAGTCAGATAGACGCTTTATTGAAAAAAGGTGACGTTAGGTGTACCTATAACCACCGAGAGTGTATGGGAAGATGTATGAATGTCAATGAAGCGCAAGTGGTTTGTCAGGTTTGGGACAAATGGGGATCCGTGATCTCTGCCTACCCCTCTACCGGGAATCAGGCGTGATATGTATGTATGTGTGTTTATAATGTGTCCTTTTCGAAGGAACCGTATAAGAAACAAGGTAGGTTAAGGTTGGCAAGATATAAGTTGTTTGAGAATGAAATGCTAAATAACGAACTAATTTTTGATTTGCACTGATGGTCATTTTATGTCTAAACATTACACGTTAATACTCGTAATTCCTGAAGTTACTACACTTTTTTCTTTAATTCTATATTCTTACTGAATTTATGTAATATTCATGTTAAGTTAATCTCAACTCAAACCCACCAACAGCTATTCACATTATACAAGTCCCATACTACCACAGTATCAATCAAATTGCCCAATCAAAGAAGAAATATCCATCCGTGCCTAAGGAAATGGAACGTTTACAGTCCAATCACTTTGCAACTCCGCTCCGTTTTATTTCCAACGAAGGCTGTTACTACACCTCTTTGGACAGAAATGGAGGTTTTACATCTACTAACATAGTTGCCGTTCGTTTCTTGACCTGGTTTGGGATGTATTTATTTTTTTATTATGGCATATACAATGTTGGTTTCTTAAACAATTGTCTATCAAGCATATAATTTTATTTTTTTACAACAAGTATGTGTACAATACTTATACAATACAATAGGATAGGTAGGGACTATCAATAGACATCTTGAATGATCCTGACAAGTTACTTACTCTCACCAAAGCATTAACAAATTAATAAATTTGTCTTGTATAACATTTTTCTTATTTAATTTTGTATTGTATAATTATTTGTCAGTACTATTGTGTCATTTAATGTAATGTGGAGTTTCGATAAAGGAATATTATTATTATTATTATTAAATATGTGCTTTGTATTAAAATATGAAAAGCATACAGACTAACTTGTTGTAAAAGATAATAAAAAAATTTCATAGTCACTTAACTATCATCGATATTTTTTATCACCCTTATCCAGACACTTTTATTAGTACTACGATATTAGGCTAATTAGCCTGAAATTGGTTTTATTGAGAGCTTTTTATGCCCTCCATAAAACGATACACATTCTCCTTAAATGGCGATCAGTATCATAGTATTTACACAGAAACAGTCCCGTGCTAGACTGGAACATAAAAAGAATACTAACTAGCTGTCGTTCTTTCCGGCATGTAGAAGGAGGCGACTAAGGGACTGAAGGGGCTGAAAAGTGACCTAGGAGATTCTAAATCTCCAAGGTTAGGTCCATCCCGAAAGGGATTGAAATACGTGAATGTATAAGTATGTATGTATTTACAAAGCTAGAGGCTAGCTAAACTAGGGTCAGTAATTTATGGACTAAGGATAGAAGTCTTATTTTGAACACTGAATTCTCTCGGAATCGAATCCGGAACCTCATGATTTATGTTCAATCGGTTAACCTTAACGCTAGGAAAGTCCAATTCTTCTTAAAAAAAAGGTTGTATACTTCTATTTGGCGTTAGTATTTTTGATTCTCTATTTCCCTGGGTTACGTTTCTTGGGAAATAGGATACTACCTAAGTATTCGTACTTACTTTTTGCCAATAAGCTACTTATTATAATTAACAATTATTATTCCTACTCACATTTTTGACCCTAATAACAAGCTTTAATGTGATTAAAGATACTTCGAAGCTAGTTTAGTCATCTAAGGGCCCATCTCATATCCAATATGCAAGTAAGTATATACATGTGGACAGGGTAGGCCGCGTATCTATCACAGGTAAAAGGTAGGCAACTTCTATATATCAAATTGGATACATTCTTCTCAAGGTGGCTATACGTAGTGTGAAGAACAGAAGAGTATGTATGAGAAGGTTAATAAGTGTGAGTGAAGCAAGAGTGTGAGTGAAGAAATTTGTCAGGATTGTTCCAGGTGGCGTAATTCGGGACGTAGAGGCGTGAACATTTTGAATTATTTTCTTTAAACGCATGTATATTTAATACTTACTCTGAATTGATGTGTTTTTGCTTTCCCTCGTATTCGATTTGTTGTATAACATTTGGGTTTTGAATGTAATCGTATTTTCTTTCGATTCACGCCCACGTCAGCCGTGTTTAATCGTTCACGTGAACCGAATCTACAAAGGTCTCCGAATATTGATTCGCGTATTTTGGTAAACGTATCACTAAGTTTGGATTAAATAGCTAATGCTTGGATGGACATAAAAAGTTCACATGTTTTCTAGTAGCGAATTAAATTTACCATGTAACACAGGTATAAAAAGTATATACGTTTTAGAAAAACAATGAAAAAAAATCATTGATGTCATATGGAATATTGGTGACAGGCTGCTAGCCTATCGCCTAAAAGATTATATATACCCCTACTCCATTGGTCGCCTCCTACGACATGCCGTGAAGAACAGCAGCTAGCTAGCATTCTTTTTACGTCCCTGAATATGACGAGACACCATTTTTCAATTTTACCTAATTATGTCACAGCTCCATTATAGGAAGATACGTATACACTTGATGTATATAGGTTCTCATCAATCTTCTTAATAACTCTTTTGTTTTCATCCAGTTTCTAACGTTAATCACAACACAAATACTATCTTTTACAAACCCTGTAAGCATTCTCCATCAATAATGCCTTCTAGCTAGAAATTCTACAGACCTTTATATAATTATATCCATTATTCATCACATACGTTGCGATATTCAGTTATTGCCTATATTCAATAAACATGAAGTACCATCACAAATACAATTTATTTCCAATCCATTATTACGAAACACATGTACATTAGAACCTTATTGATTTCCCATCTCCATAACTTGATAGTATATTGCATAATTAACGTTGCTACTAAATATAAGAATAAAAAGTCAATTAAGTTCGTTTCCACAGATATAAGAGGCCGCACTAAACAAGAGCCATTAGGCAAAACATTAATTTCAGTAGTGCAACCAGTAACGCCTTGTAGAATTAACGACGCAGAAGACTCGTAAAATAACCGAAGCAATGAAATCCTACGACATTTCTTATGCTACGGAGTGGATTATTGGAGAATGGAAATGGGCATGTTATACATGTTAAAATGAAATCGAAATAACATTTTTTAATGCTTAAGGTTATTAAACAGTGTTCACTTAACGACAAATACAATAAGCTTGAAATACTTTTGTTTTGCATGTTGGTTTAAATGAGTGAAACATCCCGAAGAAATCTTACCAACTTTATACATATATACTCGTAGATAATAAATCTCCTCGAGCTGTGTAGCCGAGCTAGTAAAATATTAAGTTTATGCAATATATGAATAATTTTACTTGGTATTTTCTGTAATGAAACGCTCATTTTCAGGTACACCATAATTAAGTAAACCACCTGTTTAATATACGTATAACTTACTTTAATCTTAAGTAAATTACGACCACAAAGCAAAATCTTGTCCGTGCAATTTCTTTTTAATATGTCTGAAGCACAAAGGAATAAACAAGATGAGGTTTTGCGATAAAATTAATTATTCGACTGGTTTGTTTGCCCGAAAAGACTCTTTTTAAATGCCACAATTAAGAAGATTAATTGCAGGCTCTCGTCTAAAAAACGTTTTATATTTGCTTCAGGTTTGAAGGAAAACCGATACTCTCCGTTGCTTTGTTGTTTTTATCGTGTCATACTCTCGTAAATATTTTTTTCATGGTTATGATAGAAAGAGGAAAATTTAAATTTGCAACTTCCAGGTTTAAAATATATGAGTTTAGAGACTGAAAAGGCTCAAAATAAAAAAATAAAAAAAAATTTATAATTTATATTTGTTACAATATCGTTATATTAACCAGTGTGCACGACAAAACTTGAAAACACACTTTAATTTTTTCAATTTAAGAATTATATTCTATGATAAAAACATGTGTATATTCGATCTCTATTCAACATTATTTAGACGTTAAAACCTATTTACCTATACCTTATTATTAAACAATTTCCACCACATTCACCCCCAAACTTTTCTTTCCTTTCGTAAAGCAGTACAAAGTTAGTCCTAAACATAACTCGTAACGTCCATCCTTAAAAAGAAGTTATAGCCTCATGTTCCTGAATAAGGATCGGCCTTACAATGTATCGAACCTTCTTGTGGCAACAAAGTGGTCACTTTTTGCGATTATTCTGTCAAAGGCATTCCACTTGTTTATGACTTGGTTATTTTGCTTACATTTCTTGCTACGGAATTCTTGTGCACAGCTTTTATTTAGGGTGAAACTAGACTTTTATGATATTGCCAAGAGGAAATGCTATTCTTTTATACAGAAAAAGCGTGATTTTTTGTTATATGAGACTCATACATATGAGTTCATTCACCAAATATTTATTATTTAATATGATCTTATTCTAAGTTTATATGTATATTTTGTTACTTAATGTTTGAAAATCTGTGTTTACTTATTGAAGAAATTAAAATCGTGATGTTTTCATTCTGTGCTGCGCTCGTCGGCATTATAAGTCATTTTGAACGGTGATAGGAATATACTAACTATATTCTACATACATTAAAAGACGCACATTACCTAATTATTCAAAGTAGACCACAATTGAATATAAAGCCGTAACAAAACATCACTACTCTAGTCATAAATAATAACCAACACGATATTTCACTACCAAGTTATGAAATCTAATTACAGCTACAATACCTAAATACAAGATATTAATTAACTCGATTCCCTTGCTAATCTGAGTTCCCTTTGTATTATTTATTACTTACAAACCCACTAATGACAACTAAGTGCTTCGTCTAGATTTTTTCGAGACGCCATTAGAAACCAGACTGGCATTTGTATCTTGATAAGTAAAGGTGAAAGTGACTGATGGCTACGAAAAGAGCTTAATCACGAAATTCAGAGATCTGTACCTAGTATTTCATCACTTATTGAGATATAGGTATTTATACATTTAGATACATATATTTTACTATTGAGATATAGTTGGTTTGGGCACATGCAGCGGATGGATGAGGGTTACAAAAGGGATCTATAAAACCAAAGTCGAAGGTAGGGTTGTACGGGGTAGAGCCCCGGAGAACTTTACAGATCAAATTGGAGACAGAAGAGAGTGTATGATAAGGTTAATAGGTGTGAGTGAAGCAAGAGAGATTTGTCAGTATCGTTCCAGATGGCGATCGATAGTATGTGCCTATCCAGTTGGGGACGTAGAGGCATCAATATACATATGTATGTATGTATGTATTAGTGTCGAGGATTAACGTGATGTTTATAGTTTTAGTATCTTTATGCCTTGCAAGGAAGAGGTTTTTATAAATCACAAAAGTCATAAATTTACAAATATCTCCTCACTACGTTTTGCCAGAATTAGTGAGCTTAGACTTTTCAATATTTGCATTGAGTGAATTTTGTCACCTTTTTTAAAAAAAGGATACAAACCTCTTCCTACCCTGCAGGCGCTATTATAAGTTTTATTGCCTAAAATATCTTTCATTTACTGTCTAGCTACACAACCTTTTCAACCTTTCTCAATACAACACAACATTAACATGCTGAACAATTTCTTGCTTATTTCAATCACGAATTGACATCAATTTATTTTCCGCTCTAATAAGTAGCAGACATAAAACGACACTCCAACATCCCTCCTCCAATTAATTGTTTTATCGTGGTGATTAAAAGTGGTTTGGGAACGGCAAACAGCGTCTGAATAATGAACAGTTCTGTGCTGTTTATTGCTGTATGTTTTAAGACATACGTTGTTCTAAAAAGTTGGGTATGTTGTTGATTTTGTATTTCATTTAATACTGGTTAACACATATGTTTTCAATAAGTATACATTTTTAGTTGATATTGTTCATAGTTTACAGTAATACAAATACTATATTTAGAAAGCCTGTCTCGTTGGACGCTGACTATATGTAAAAGTTTCAGAGGTTTGTATAGCGATAGACTTAGACGAAGAAGTTTGCCCAAGCCTTAGACTGTCCGAAAAGGATAATGATATTTTATTGTATATATGTTTAACGCGTTTGTACTTATCACGTTTCAATATCAACAAATCCTTTCTCAAGACCAACAAAACCCATCAGCATTCAGTATAAAACTATCGTATTTCCTATAGAAATTTAATCCCACTAACAAACCGACGTTTGCTACTTCTACAAGCGACCGAAAAGTAAGCAATTTATTTCAATAGGAACTAAATTGTGTCGAAGCAAAGTTTGTGAGTGTACCCAGTTCTAGTACTCATGTCGCGATACGTTGGGCTACGTTATAAAACTGCGCAAACTTTATTCCACTTTGTATCAGGGGATTTGTTGGCGACTTTTAAACGTGTTCAATTCAACTCCGAATTCAATAGAACGCTATCAATGTCGGTGGTATACTTGAATTTTATATAAAGGTACATGTGAGAACATCGTTTTAAATGTAGGTTTGGTACTTAGATGTATTGTCTGGTCTAGTCTTTTATTAAAAAAAACTGCTACCCATCTTAATTCACGTTTGGTCGTTCAATATGTATTTAATAGTTCATAATGTGGTAACACATCTAAAAAAATGTAGTACAACGAACGATTGATTTAATCTTAGTCTGGTGATATCAGGAAAATAGAGTGTCTATAACTCTGGCTTTCAGTCAAAATTTTACACATTTATTTGTATATTTTTACTCATTAAGACTGAACCGTCGATTGTTTACGAACCATTTGTATGATTACTGCACCTCTATAGGTAGATGGGTTTAATGAATATCTATAATTCAGTAGGCTTCTTCTTCAATCTGATCTCTTTATTAATCACGTGCAAAACTAACCGTGTGAGAAAAGCTAAGGCCACGCGCCGATTTCATAACCGAGAGTTCCAAAGTCATTTCCTTTAGTCGAAAACTCTCGGCTGCGAGATCTGGCCGAACTTATTTCGTTAAGAGCACTTCTCGTTCCGATCTTACTCTAGGCTAGCAACTCTAACAATTCCAAAGATTTATGAACACTATTTGAATACAGTTTGAAATTGTTCCGCTGAGTTCTCGTCCTCGAAACAGAACTATGCCGCACTTGATTTCAACGTTGAATTAACGGAATCATCTCGATATACGAGTATATATGAAATACTTACATTACAATTTTGTTTCCCAAAGTAACACTATCCAAATTAAATCATCCATGCATACCCTGTACAGCAGGTAGAGATTATGGCTCTGTCTCGATCCTGACAAACCACTTTTGCTTCACTTACGCTCATACACAAACGGCGGTTATATGTACTTCTGACGTCACTCTTTTGCAACATAGCCTCTTCTACCTGACTGTCATGTGTTCTATTGAAACGACCCCTACGTAACTGCTCTTCCACTTAAGCCACATAATATATTGAAATTAAATCAATCGTATATTATCACGTGATAAAAGATACATCAATGTAGAGACAAAGAACCTTCGCTGCGCTTATAGATATGGATACCTTTAACAATATTTTAAAAAAGAACTAGTCTTGAAGTGTAAATAGAATGGCAATAAATTTAGTCAAAACTTGTCATTCTTCAATCTGAAACTGCTTTCCTTAAATCTTATAAAAAAACACAATGAAAATCTTAGTAAATTAAACTTTTGTGAAGAGTTATTAATCTTAAAGCCGCTACATCAAATGTTATGGCTGAATCAACGAAAACCTTTCTCCTTAATGTTTGGAGATTAAAATAATAAATACAGCAATTATGCTGTTCACGCGCCATCTCTGAAGCTTTGTTTTAATCTGCTACAGCCATTAGACTTGCGTTGAATTTTAAGTCTTACCCGTTTGTATTAG
>JAMBLF010000671.1:0-214242 GCA_030578115.1 Leucoptera coffeella | reverse complement strand
CGACGAACACAAAAACCTAAACAATAATACAAAACTTAGAAACTAACAAAGAAAAAAGAAAAAAACAAACTTGAAACTAAATAGGCCTGTGCAAGCCGGTGCAACGCCAAATGCAAAAGGACCTGCCTCAGCTAAAATGCTAGTAACATAGCACAGTTGTCCATGTAACCAGCGCTGTGTTTCAGTCAGGTCCAAAAAACATGTAATATGATAGTTTAGCTAAATAAGTTGTTGTTGTTCTGCATTTTGTTATAATTATACTACTCAACAAGAGTGTACATGTTGTATAAACATTAATCCTTACAGAAAAGGGTGAGGTTCTCATTATCATCTCCCTAATGTAGTGTGGGGGAAGTAATTCGATGGGCACCAGGAATCCATACTCAATATGAAAAGCATGTAACCACATTCTAACTCTAAACCAATATTGAACACTGTTCAGAGGACCTAACAATGTTTTATTTCACCATAGTGTCAGAGTATGTATCTTTCTGTATGTTTCTTTATAGCAAAAAAGCTCAGATATATATGACTTATATGTAGGTTCAAGAAACCTAATTCAAAGAAGACGTATTTTACATACACACATACAACTTTCTATTATAGACAGAAATCAAAAGATTAATACCTCCTTTAATCTTTAGCCTAACTGAAATATAAAGGGAACACTCAACTCACCTTAACAGCGATGACAGCTCCGGAGGGCTTGTGCAGCATCTTGACCACGTGGCCACATGTGCCGCTGCCCAGCTCCCCTAGGTGTTGGAGGTCGTCAATGTGGGGACCGATACTCCACGCCTCCCACATTCAACTTGCCACTCACCTGTGGCAAGAACAAGTCATAATTTATTATTTCATCATCATCATCAGCCTGTATCAATCCACTGTTGGACTTAGGCCTCCCCCCAAATGACGCAACTTCTCCCTGTCAGTGGCCGTTTGCATCCATTCGATGCCAGCCAACCTGCGCAGGTCGTCTTCCCACCTTGCCAGGGGCGCCCCACACTACGTTTACTGAGACATTATTATTTATGTTACATAATTTATATAATAGTATTTTGGCGTAGTCAGCGCTAAAAGTGCAGTCCCAGTAACTTTTTATAAGCTTTAAGTTTATAAGGATAAAAGAGAATATTTTACACTTTAAAATTGGCGCCACTATGCATTGTCATAACCACTATACTTTTGCGTGCTTCGAAATGAGAAATATTGTCTTTTGTTCTTATAAACGTAAATCTTAATTGGGTCCCACTACCCCTATAAATGACATAACTTTGTAATATATATGGATCAGTGGTGATAGGTATTTCTTGCTTTTTACTTTGATTTTTTAAAATCCCTTTTAGATCAGACCTAATATCTCATATGTAGCCAAACCAAAGCAGTTAGGGCAGTCTTTTCTCACATAAATGGAACTAAATTGAGCCCTCTTAGAACAGTCAGAGGCTTGACTCTGCATTGTTGCAATTACAATCATACATTATACAGACCGAGATCCAGGGAAAATAGGTATATTCATGTATAAATTATGATAAAAGTGTAAATAATATAAAGAGTACATAACTCTATATTTTTTTTAATCTTACTACATGCAGACCAACTGATAGCATTCATAAGTATATATGATTAGCATTGACGGTGATTTAGGTAATAAAGTCATTATTTACAAACCTTATAAACTTCACGGAACCTCTTATCCTGCTCCACGGAGTATGGAGGTGCTATATTAGGGAATGTGAGGTCCTTAGATGTAAACATAGCCGCTGAAACAATTCATCATTTGAAAATTATTACCTAGGCATACCCATACCATTATAATATTAAATGTTGTAAGCTAAGCTTTATTTACAACAACTGATACTAAGGGATAGTCAATATCATCTATTTAATGAAACAATAGCCCATATTTGATAGCTCATTCAAGACAAATTCAACCATGTTCCCATACAATAAGTATTGATTACTTTGTACAAACAATATCATGAGAATCCCTCCAAAATAGGTATCTGATTAACGAGAATATGTTCATTTAGTTATCTTGAACTAAATATTTGAACGATAAGAAGGTTTGAACGTAAGCTTTCTCAGAAATGTAGTATTTCGTGCACATAAGGACTGAATGGCCTTGCTCCGAATTGCAACGATTTCTACGAGTGTGTTATGGCTAAGGGCCGCTCTAATGC
The DNA here is from genome assembly GCA_030578115.1 of Leucoptera coffeella. NCBI lineage: Eukaryota > Metazoa > Arthropoda > Insecta > Lepidoptera > Lyonetiidae > Leucoptera > Leucoptera coffeella. The sequence continues at coordinate 212,059 of JAMBLF010000671.1, read as the reverse complement.
TGGTATACTTACGTGGTCTGGGGCCTACGTCCACTTCCAGGCCTCGGGCTCCCGAAGGCACCCCGTGTTTGGAAGGAACCTTCTGGTCTATTACGCCTTTCATTGTCCAATCTCTCTTGTAAGCCCTTTGACTTTTTCCTCGATAGAAGTGCTGGACATTATGTCGATTTGGTTTGTGTTCTAATACATCACGTTAATCATGCAGTAGTTTACCGTAAAACCTTTGATTTATATGAAAAACACGATTCCACAAATAAATTATATACACACAACAATCCAATAAAAACCATACATATATTTACACAGATTGCGTAGAGAGAGAACGCCCTTTCTTGTGACAGTTCAATAAAAAGAGAATAAAAATATGATTCTACACTCTGTGATATATTTTCAGTTCATTTCTCTATATCAGTATAAAAGTTATTTGATAAATGTTATTCGATGTGTTTTTAAACACATTTAAAATGCGTAATTATTTAATAATATTATTGAAAATGCAAGAAGTCGAAATAAATTATATGTCAAACTTTGCAAGACTACTAATATTTTAAAGTTAATTGCACCATGCCATATTAATTTTATTATCAAAAATTAAATTCTTTGCATCATTAAATGATATACTTTTCGTAAAACAATGGGCCTAAAGGAACTAATTTCTCTTATTGAAACAATATAAAATATTTGACTAAATGTATTGATGTCCGTTGTATTTTAAAATATTATGTTCTTATCAAGAGAAAATCATAAGATACTTAACTACTTAACAAAGATTATAACTCCATACTTAATTTACATATTTCTTTAAATCATAAGGAGTAACCGAGTAGAGATCCCGCCACATAAGGTGGCAGTAGCCAAACTTGGAACTAAATTTGACGTTACCGCCATTGCGTGTTATTTTGTATGAAAGGTAAATTTAGTATTACCAGCGTTGTGTTTTTTGCCCACTCTTTGTAATTTTTATGTTTGTTAAGGGTGATTATAATAAATTGATTTCTGGAGTTTCTTGTTAGTTCTTCTCCAAGGGTCTCCGCTGAACTTTTTCTTCTCAATTGTTACGCTCTTATCAGAGCGGTCGTGGTCTTCATGACGTGGCATCTTGAGCAGCCGAAATGGTTGGTGAACTAACCTCGGTAAAAATATGTAAAGGACAATGCTCAGTGCCATATTTGAAATAGTTTTTTTACATACATACATACACATCACGCCTGATTCCCTGTAGAGGGGGTAGGGCAGAGATCACGGATCCCCATTTTGTCCCGATCCTGACAGACCACTTTCGCTTCATTGACATTCATACATTCTCTAATACACTCTCGGCGGTTATAGGTACTCCTAACGTCACCTTTTTTTCAATATAGCGTCTATCTGACTGTTACATATATGTCTTATTAGGCCGGCCCCTACGTAACCGCCCTTCCACTTCACTCATATATATTCCTTTTGTCAATATATAGTTTTTTTAATTTGTACTTAGATCATAAAATAACTTTCAAAGAGACCTTATGATAGGGCCTATTTTGAATAAAAATATTTTGACTTTTGACTTTGGTATATTAATTTGTTTTTATTTTGAGTTTATAGCTCTGCAACCAAAGATCGTTACAAATGAAACCTCAATATAATGTATCGAGCCGTTATGGCACAGTGGAGTGCTAGTTTTGGCGTGTTTACTGGCAACACTGGATTACGCGACTGTGGCGACGCCTCCAACTGCCACCTTATGTGGCGGGTACTCTAGATTCTAAATGCTGCATTCATTCATTCTCATTGCAATTGAATGAATGCTACCCCCACATCCCCTCCGTGGATTGTATTGTATTCCTACTACATTGATATTGTTTGTTTTCTAATCTAATTCGTAAAAACCATTTATGGTAAAAATGTGTGAATTTAGATAGAATCTTTATCAATATTTAAAACTTTCCTCGAAATCCTATTAAGTGTTCCTATTGAAGTGATAAAATAAGTTTGTAAAGAGTGTAAATGAATCAATTAGTAATAAGTAAAAGTGGTGTTAGAAGTTTATCATTATTTTCGTTCTGATCCTTGATCAAAATGCAGTCCACGTCCGAAGGATGCATGAACATTGCGGAGGTTAGCGAACCAGTTACGCAGAGAAAGGATTTTCATAAATTCCGAGCGACAGTTACTTCAAAACCTGAATGAGGAAGTAGAGAAAAGTAACTTGGAACTGCTGAAAGTAGCATGGATCTGCTCTCAACAGCGGTACAACCTCAACAACTTGATGTCAGCAAGGTCTGAGGCTGATGCTGTGGTTGCCTGCCAGAGAGCCCCACCACCATCAATGAAGCGACCTTTGTTGATGCACACAAAATATTTTCTGTCAAGGTAAGACATGCATAGCAATTAATCAGTTACTGAATAACAATGCATTTATGTGCATTGTTTTCATCCTTGACCCTGATTTAAGTTGGGAAGCAAATTTTTACTTGATGCATTGGCTGTTTGTATTTGTTTTCTTGTCTCAAAAAATTAGGTCACTTAATAAATTTATATGGATAGATTGACAAATATGCATAAATATTTTCCAAACAAATATAACAGATATTTTACAAAGATCCCAATTACTGGCATGACAGTATTGTCTGGTAAGAGCTAAAAGAGAAAAGTCCAACGCCCCTCTTGATTGATCAAATCAAACAATTTAAATAATAAGGTCAAATACATGATGTGGTGCATTACATTCAAAATTGAATTCAATAAGTGGGTGTAGTTTAGGTGAAGGAAGTGAAAGTATTCAATACACAACATACTATAATCAGGAATGTCTATATTTCCTAAGTAACGCATGACTTCAACCGAGAGGGTCTACCTAAGTATTGAAGAAACTTATTACACTTACAACTCTCAAGACTAATACAGAACTCAACTCAACTCTGTACAATACTACAGACTTACCTAATTGATCTAAATATCTATGTATGTGGTGAAAAATGAGTTTGATATGATAGCTGTAAATAAACCACCCTACAAGGCCAAACCTCTGCCTGCCCCACTGGGGAGGAAAGTCCTAAAGTAGTTATATGTATGTTTCTACTTGTATTCCAGGAAACAAATGCCCTTGGAGAGTTGTTAGGGTGGCTCAGAGACTCCCCCACATTTAGTCACGCTATGCCTTCTGTTAGGCGGAAGACCACATGCCGCCTAGTCTGGTACCGGCACTGGTCTCCGGAACTGTACGGCAGTGGAAGGACTCCGGCTAACAGGACCCAGTTACTGGCTGTGATGCGGTCACTGATCAAACATCAGTTGGCTATGTCTTCGGATCCTAGGAAGTGAGTAGTGTTTATACAATTGAGGTTTAAAAATTTGTTATTAAATAAATATAATTTGAACTTATACAAAGGACCAAACTATGAATATGATTGCTATAAGGTAAGTTATGTTTTTAGTTTAATGAATCTTTGAACCAAAATATAAGACCTATAGTTTACTTTGTGATTCACTACTTATACATGTTTTTACACTCCTCAATGAGTTGATTCACAGGAATTAAGCTATTTGTAATATTACCTTCATTCAGTATATTGCATAAATGCTTTATTATCAAAATAAAACCAATGCTGTCTATTTTACTACCAATGATGAAGATATGCTGTATCATATTTTAGTCAGCACCTTTTCACTCCATCTGTGTATATTGACAAAGACAAAAGACAAACAAGTTCACGACCATTAATCCTTGCGGGGTAGTCAGAGGTTCAGGTATCCATCTCCGCAATTGCGAAGGTAGTAATAATATGGCCACCTCGAACCCACGCGTTTGACCAGATAGTCAGTACTCAATGTGACAGGAGGGTAAGCCATGTCACCATTTACAAGCACTATAACCAGTTCGGGGTAACATATAGGTTTCCTCACAATGTTTTCCTTCGCCATAGTATTCAACGCATTTCGTAAATGTATGTTTATTATGAAAATGTAGCATACTCAAGCGGGAATTGAACCCTGTACCCACTGATACAGAGTCATGCCCCATACAACTGAACTATGTAGATATGTGTATATTGGTATAACTATTTAAAGCAAGTATCTACAGTGAATTAATTTGTCGCCTTTCCTTCTCATTACAGACTACTTCGTACAAGCAAATGTGGCCTTACCCAAGTGTACAGTGTGTTCAGAGATGGTCACTCACCAGCTCGCCACTTCCTCATCATGGCGCTCAGAGGACCAGTGATGGCTGTGCTCAATGATGATGAGTTCTACCTGGATATAGATCCTGAAAAGGCTTTGGACAGGTTAGTGATTGTTTATTATTTACTTTATTGAGAAAACACATGGCTCATACATAGATTAACAGAAGTTCTAATATAACCATATAAGATGACCTGGAGGTCTCTGTATGATAATAAATTAAAGAATAAATAATTAATATTAACAAGCAAAAAGATAAATTATATAATTGAAAAATTATAATTAATATAAAGGATTAAAGGATGTGTATACTATATTATAGTATAATTATAAGAGTCAAAGTTATTATGAAAAATATGATTGAAAAAGGGTCAAATGATGAAAGGAATATGAAGGACTATATTTAAACCTTCATAATAGTGATGTGGTAACATTAAAAGAAAAAGGGTATGATATTATAGTGTGTATGTAAATTCCAGCCATTCTGTTTGCTACATAACATCTTCTTGGTTACCATTAGATGGCACTGATGACAGGTAGCCTAGTGATCTCAACAGATTCCATCTATCCCAATTCAGTCCCACATTCATACTACCTACCACTTACAGTCCGTCTATATCTTAATTTCCCCATTCCAGATTTCCCCAAAGCGACCGACTGAAGAAGTTCGGGCCGCCCAGCAACCCTGAGTACGCGTCCAAGGTGTCCCGCTACAGGAAGTGGACAGTGCAGTGCCTCCACAACCTCACCAGCAAGTTCATCGCCTCCTTCCGGGAGCACTGGACCAACTTTCCCCGCCTGCATCGCTTGGATTGTGCAGCAGATCGTGCATAGGCTCAAGCAGCACTCGCGGTGAGTATAGTTTAGACGTGAAAGGCCGTAGTCGAGTAGATATACTGGTTCTCGGTCAGCGAAGTTAAGATAAGTGGGTTAGGGATGGGTGACCGTAGTTAGTGATTTTGGGAATGAAAACTGAAATGAAACTGTATATTTCATTATCAAGTATAAATTGGGTTTCAAACGGCCGAAGATCGTTAAGATGAATCGTCCTGAAAAATATTGATATTGTCCTGAAAAAAGAAAATTTTATCCTAAAAAATAGCAGATGTCCTGAAAAATTACTAGCCATGTCCTGAGAATGAGACAATTTTTGTCCTAAAATATAGCTTATGTCCTGTAAAAATAATACATATCCTGAAAAGTTATTAATATTTTCCTGAAAAAAAATAGCTCATGTCCTGAAAAAATTGTAACATTGGACTGAAAAGACACAATTTTTGTCCTTTCAAATAGCACATGTCCTAAAAACATTATTAATATTGTCCTGAAAAAATACTAACATTGTGCTGAAAAAAACATAATTTTTGTCCTGACAAAAAACAGAAGTCCTGAAAAATTAGTAATGTTGTGCTGAAAAATAATACATGTCCTGAAAAAGACAATTTCGTTATGAAAAATTATTAATATTGTTCTAAAAAAGATAATACGTGTACTGAAAAAATATTACATATCCTGAAAAGGTATTAAGATTGTCCTGAAGAAAAATTAACATTGTACTGAAAAGACACAATTTTGTCCTGAAAAATAGCGGATGTCCTGAAAAGTTATTAATATTGTCCTGAAAAAATAAGACATGTCCTGAAAAAAATTCAGCTATGTCCTGTAAAAGACACCATTTTTTTCCTGAAAAATAATGTTCTGAAAAACATATTAATTTTGTCTTTCAAAAAATACATATCCTGAAAAGTTATTAAGATTGTCCTGAAGAAAAAAATAAGGATTATTTTAGTAATGTTTTTTTTTTTAATTCTTTATTAAGCCATTCACCACTAAGGTTATGTCGGCTGAAATACGAACACTGATGCCACGGCGTTTGAACTTCTTGTTATTTCATCGCCATGGTTACATCAACGCCGCCAGCCGCTACAACCGAAGAAAAACGAAATCGAAGCTCCAATTCTTCTCCTCTTCCTTGTTCTTCGGTTCGTTCCAGTTGAGGATCCAAATATAATCCCAAAGCAAACATATTTAGCCAGTTCGGCATCACAATTGTATTTAGTCAATTGTGATGCCGAACATAATTATTACAAACATAAATTTAACATAATATTATAAGGCGAAAATAATTATTTGTATTTTCAACTTTCACTGAGCTGCTGACTTTGTTGATGCACCATAGACGACTGATTTAGTAATGTTAGTTGATAATAATTTTAGTCTCAAACAAATGACATCCCGAAAAAACCTATTTTCTTATGTTCTCTAGCCCTTTCTTACACACTACTATATGTCCCCAGGACCCCAGAGCGAGAAGCGCACGAGATCTGCACTGACCTGATCCTGTCGTACTACATCTGCCCCGCCATCGTGAGTCCCGAGCCCCACGGCATAGTTGACATCCCCCGTGTCGGCTGTAGCGCGGTTCAATCTCATGCAGATCGCGCAGATCATTCAGAACCTCGGCATGGCTAAGTACCAGGAGGTAAGGAGTATATTCGATATAGTTTTATTTTATTCAGGCCTTACATCGTAAGATTAAGTTGGTCACAATATTTTTCTACTTCTTTGGCTATTTTTATTGAGTTAAGTCTCGTTTTCTTGTAAAATACTTGCTACTTGTATATAATACCCGTAATGTAAAAAGGTTAAAAAATGAAGATGAAAATTATTAATAGCAAACCTTAAAAAAATATAAGAAATCGACAATATCTTCTGTCGATTGCTAATTTATGTTTATATTTAAATTAATGTACAGGTAATCTTGTACTGAATTGATGCAATATCTTATCAATTCCAGCCGGAAAGTAAAGCCCGCGATTTGTACGGGAAATTCGACCGTTCGTGCGTATGGTCGTTAGTGGACGCAACATGCGACGCGTCGTTAGCGCCCGACGGCCCGGCGCCGACTGACGCCGCAGCCGTGCGAACGGAACGCCAGTGGCGACCTCTATATCGCTGTACACGAGGCAGGACTTGGATATTTTGGTTAGTGTTGTTTATGGTACTAGTGCACTCACATTCGGCTACATGTTCCAACATGCATAAGTTTCCTAAGGTCATTAACTTGTCATATAATTCCCACCACTTGTTGGGTTAATAAATTTACTTGATAAATGCGGGTACTTACATAAGCTTATCAAGCAGTTTTACCCCATGTTGTTACGAGACTTAAAACGAAGCCTTCTTTTTTAAGTTCGCATAAAGCTACTTAATTATACGAGTTTCATTGGATATTCATTGCGAGATGAACTGAACCCCATTTGTTTAATTTTCTCTTCAACAAATAGTGAGTCGTCACATAATGCTATACGAACTTAAATGTGTATAACCTTTAATTGTCTGGCATACACAGTTGACGTTCCTGAAGCGCATCTCGTCGCGGCTGAACAACAACACTCCGAGTGTCACGTCCCGAAGAAGCCTCCACCAGTTCTTCAGTCGAAGCCGGAGCTGTGGCGCTCAGGTAAGGGACTTGAAAGTCTGAGGTTCTTAACTATTTACATTTCTAACACGCCTTTACAGCAGAGTCAAGTAAAAAATACTCATCATACTAGATAGTGAATTAAAATGGAATTGTGTTCATTTACTTTTGAGTATCTCGAAATAACAGTTTATAATAATTATACCTAGAACATTTGGTGCACACCTGCGATATAGAACGTTGTGATGGAACAATAGTTTAATTATTACGTGTATGGTGAATAAAAAAAATACATTTATCTGGTTATTGTATATTTTATGGTTATTATATTTGTTACTATTGTTTTTGTATTGGGCGTGATCCTGACAAGCTGATAATATATCTTTTGTTTTTAATATGTTATAATATATGTTTATAAAGTTTTTCTTTCCCTCCCAGTGAGACGGCGAGCGAAGGCTCTTCGGGCAGTGGGTCGGCGTGCACGGCCAACCTCACGGCGCTGCTGCAGAGCATCGAGCCCAACTACCGGATTCGCCTGCACGACCTCCTCAGGAAGGTGCCTCAGTGTATGCCCAGGTGAATGAAATTCTTTTTACCATAAATAGCGAAAGAGAGTAAAAAAAAGGGGTATCATTTAAGCTATCACCAATTTAATTAGTTTTGTGTTTCTTAAATAATAGGGTTTGTCCTCAAAATAGTAGATCTGTCACCAAAATGTAGTCACCAAACAATGCAAAATCAGTACCCACAATAAATTACCTAAAAATCCTGAGATATAAGGTCTAGTACCAAATAAATGTTTTTGTATGTATTATAATAGGTGTGTCCTAATAAGTATTTAAGCAAACTAATTTAAAGAGATCACCAATAAAATCATATTATGTTACTAGAAAATTGCATTAAGTGCAAATAAAAACCTAACCTAACCTAACTAGTTAAGTGATTAATAATATATAATCGTAGTATAGAATTAAACAATTATATGTATAAAGGGATCATAATAATGATTTCATGTATAATGTAAGAAATTTATTAAGTAGTAAGTAGTAATTAAGTATTAATTTGGTAGTATAATAAAACTGGACTATATGAGTATTCATGTTAAAAAAAAAGATGTTAATAAAGATACAAAAAAATAAAATTTATAATAACAACCAATGCCTGTAGTGTGTAGTTTTTCTTAAAAAAAGCCTAACCTAACCCGCCCGCGTCGCGCATCGTGTGATCGAACCTACTCGTATAGTTACCTACTACCCATCGTTGAGGCCGGAATGGTCAATATTTAAAGCGCGCCAATTTGTCTCCGCCGCTTTGATAATTTTTTTCATTAAAATTATAAATTGATGTATTAAATTGGTAACGAATACTATTAATTTAATATCTGAACGAAATAAAATGTTACTACTGTATTGGTGACAAAATATCAAATAAAAATGAGTCGCAGTCAGGGATCGATAATCGATTTATTTGGTGACAGATCTACCATTCTGAGCACAGAGCTATTATTTAAGTAACAAAACTGTTATTATAAGAACGAAGTTTATATTCATGTAATGCAATATAATTTTATTGGTTATCGATCTCTTATTTTACACATATATTAACATTAATTTGATAATTCATACCTGGGAACAAGTTTACGAAAATATTTCGTGGCGATAGACCTATTTATTAGGTGATACAACTTGATGACAAATATAAATTTTGGTGATAGAAAATATAGTTCCCAAAAAAAAATATTTCTCAATAAAAAATGCCATTACGTCTTGAAAATTAATATTATAATAAATGAAGCTACATAGTTCGCTTGTGTAAATAGGATACAACTTTTTGCCTCTTTTTTCGTAACAGTTCGTAATAGGTAACTAAAAAAGGCAAGCTATGACGAATGGCTGTTAACCTTTCACAAGTATAGACGGACTCAATGCCATAATGTCATGTCAAGTCATATGAAATACAGAAAATCTGATAGATTTAATACTTAATATGTAAAAATTTTACCAGTAAAAAACCTAGAATTAAGAAGTAGATTAGAATATTTAATATACATTTATTTATGTTTGTTCCTTTAGCAAACAACCTTCCCAAAACGGCTCGAAGGACCAACAGTGTGACGCGGCGGCCACCCCCAAGAAGGGCATCCTGTCCAAGGTGCCCAAGCCCCCGGCTGCACCGCGGGGGCAGCGAGGACAAGGGCCACAGCCACGACAGGGACGACCGGCTGGACACCCCCGAGGTCATCGTCATCAAGCTCATGGCCACCGAGGAACAGGACTATGTCGGTAAGAAGACGCGAATAAACACATATTATATACTTTCGCGTCCTTCAATCCTTTTTAGGTGGACTGAACCACGGAGACATGAATCTCCCTGGTCACTTATTAGCATGAATATTGGGGTTGTGATGTTATATGTACCAATGGTGACAAGATGCTAGCTCGTCACCTAATAGATTCTTTTGGCCCCTAAGTACCTTAGTCGTCTTCTACGACATGGCGGGATATAAGGCAGGTAGTTTAGTAATCTCTCAGACTCTCTCTTCATGTCGTAGAAGGTGACCAGCACGAGAAAAATAAATAAAAATTGTATAATTTAATCATGAATCACACCGCTTCTACATTCAGGAGAAAACAAAAAATATATTGATTTTTCTCCGTATTAGGTAATATTCAGCAGCGTACATGCTGTAATGGGACTCTACCTATCACGCCGAGAGGGTTCAATATGATAATAACTAAGTTACTCTGCAATGGAACGTGAAACATTTATGAGTATATTACTTGCCTTAAAGTAAACATAATGAGTAGGAAGTCGTACATATGTAAGTAATCAGTCGTTTTCTTCATATAACTTCTATGGCTTAGGTTTGGTTCCGGAGTCGAAGGTTCTAGAATCGTACTACGGCGGCTCTGAGGCAGGTGACGCGGATGAAACGGCTTCAGCATTAGCCGTGGCGGGCGCCAACGCTCCTATACAGAAGAGAACTAGGTATGCTCCATTATAACTTGTTCAGTCTAGACTAGGTCCTAGGATCTAATTAGAATAGCAAGGTCACTTAAGGATTGACTAACGCGATCGCTATGTCACGTGAATTTTGTAAAACAATCATTAACATTTTGATTTATATTCTATTAGTTTGATGATATGAGCGTTTACCACTTGACTAGGTGATCCTATATTTTATTCATTTCTTGTATATCATAAGGGACTAGGTGTAAAATGAATCTTTAGAGAATTTGGGCAGTGAATTATCACAGGTATTCCAAATGCATGCAACCATAAACTTTGATAGTTATATTAAAGGTGACCTATAAGTCGTTTTACCTAAATGTCAGTATACTTACCTCATTCCTTGTCAGGTGCTGTTGCTATATTATAAGGTGAGAATGTACTTCTTACCCTTCACAATCACCCAAACCTCTACCCGATAATTTAGCTATTATATGTATGTGCTTGTAGGTTCTCGGTGTCCCCACGACGAAGTGTCGCTGGGCAACACGTCGGACAACCTGGAGGCGGTGTCGGAGGCCGCCTCCAACCACAGCGTCAGCTCCAGCCTCGAGCTCGAGACCGAGGACCAGAACGACAACATGTCCGACATGGTAACCAATCATAGTTTTAAGAGATTCGCGATTTTATACTCATGATTAATAAAATAAATGCATTATTTTTTACTTTTAACACCCTAATTTTGGTTAAACAAACCAATATTACTAACAATTATATTTTATGAGCATATTACGCGTCATTACGCGATAAGTCCCGTTAGTTATTAATCATGGTAACCAATCGTTCACTCACTCGGTCACTCGACCTAACCTGTACTGACTTATCCTGTGTATTGAATTGTTTCATTCGGAAAATAATGCAGATCAAGCCGGGTATTAATTAAGCCAATGCTAAATGTTTATTGTTAACCTATTGCCACCTCTTGGCATTGTTAATATGCTCATTGACACATAACAATAATAGAATATAACAGTTTGTAATATTTGTTGATTTGACCAAAATAATGAATTTATCTACTTACTTTTCTTATATTGTTGAGATATTTTATATAGGTATCGTAGAAATATAAAATTCTCTTACCATCCTGTAATTAACGAAGCCACAACAAGCGCCTTCCATTTTCTTTGCAGGTGTCGGCGAACGTGAGTGGTAGAGGCAGCCCCAACATCTCTGGACGAGAGACGCCGTCCTCCCAGGTCACTGACGGAGATAACAACAACGACGGCCAGAGCCGGTTAGTTCTAAATCCCTTAATTTATTAAAGTTAATTAAGCCAAGGCGAATCTCTACTATGAACTTTAGATTTTCTGCTGGCTTAAAAACATGTATACACTTCTACGTCCCCAATAGACAGAGATAGGATAGGCAGAGACTATCGATCGCCACCTGGAACGATGCTGACAAATCGCTCTTGGCTCACTCACGCACATTCACCTTCTCATACATGCTCTTCTGTTTACACTACGTACATACGCTTTGAGATGTCTGCAATTTGATCTGTATAAGTATAAATATGTCGAATTTCTTTAATACTTCTAAATAACGTGCAATATACACGGCGATATGGATCACTACCTATCGCGTTGGCTGCTGTCTATCTAGTGAAACGCGGCTTTCGAGTGACAAAACCTAACATGTGACTCTGACAAAAAAAGGGAGTGTGTATACACAAGTCGTGAAGCGTATGTTGTATGTATATACTAGCGACCCGCTCCGGCTTCGCACGGGTATAAAATATATAGCCTACTCCACTATTTAATGGATGTTATAATACATATAAACCTTCCTCTTGAATCACTCTATCTATTAAAAAAAAAAATCCGCATCAAAATCCGTTGCGTAGTTTCAAAGATTTAGGCATACAAAGGGACATAGGGACAGAGAAAGCGACTTTGTTTTAAAAAGCGCAATATACTATGTAGTGATTAGGTGTTGTGATGTGTTTTGTGGTGGCAGTGTGGTGGCGGCGGGGCCGGTGAGCCAGGCTAGCGGCGTGGAGGCCAAGCTCATGAAGCAGACAAGGAACGAGATCGAGGACAAGTTCTGCAAGTTCGAGATCAGGGTGAGCGCACCACTGGAATGATAATGAAGCGTTTATTCATACAAACATACACATCACGCCTGATTCCCTGTAGAGGGGTAGCAGAGATCACGGATCCCCATTTGTCCCACTGACAGATCACTTTCGCTTCATTGACACTGATACATCTTGTCATACACACTCGGTGGTTATAGTTACTCCAAGATTATTATTTATACATACATATATACATCCTTTAATCCCTTTCGAATTCGAACCTTGGAGGTATAATATCTCTTAGGTCACTTTTGAGCATGATTATTAGGGTTGTGATGTCATATGGAACATTGGTGACGGGTTGCTAGCCTATCGTCAAATAGATTCTATCTATCCTTCCCTTACGACATGCCGGGATGAACGGCAGCTAGTTAGCAAATATAAAGAATGATTAAAACTGCCCATTTGAAAAAATATCTATAAAACTAAAAAATAGATTCAAAAACAGTAAAGTTCTTTTATATGCTTAAATTGTCTACCCTGATCGTTGAATACTTACGAGTATACATACATACATACACATCACGCCTGATTCCCTGTAGAGGGGTAGCAGAGATCACGGATCCCCATTTGTCCCACTGACAGATCACTAGCGCTTCATTGACACTGATACATCTTGTCATACACACTCGGTGGTTATAGTTACTCCTAGATTATTATTTATACATACATATACGCATACTTTGATCCCTTTCGAATTCGAACCTTGGAGGTATAATATCTCTTAGGTCACTTTTGAGCATGATTATTAGGGTTGTGATGTCATATGGAACATTGGTGACGGGTTGCTAGCCTATCGTCAAATAGATTCTATCTATCCTTCCCTTACGACATGACGGAGTAAACGGCAGCTAGTTAGCAAATATAAAGAATGATTAAAACTATCCATTTGAAAAAAAAACTATAAAACTAAAAAATAGATTCAAAAACAGTAAAGTTCTCTTATATGCTTAAATTGTCTACCTTGATCGTTGAATACTTACCAGTATGCATACATACACATCACGCCTGATTCCCTGTAGGGTAGGCAGAGATCACGGATCCCCATTGGTCCCGATCCTGACGGATCACTTTCGCTTCAATGTAATTCGTACAGTTCGAGCAGGTACAAATATTTATAGTGCCTATCATATTTTGTTTGCAGAAACTTCTGGAAGGTGACGAGACGGTGAGCATAATGTCTGATACGTGGAGCACTGACGTCTTGGCCTCCGATTCGGAGACGATCGGCGACTCTTGCGAGCAAACTCAGATTGCGGCTAATCAAAGTAAGTCTTAGATCTGAAGGCATCCATAAAGTTGTAAAGAATGACTGTTTATTACATTAAACTAGCCCAGTGGTATGTTAAGATGTTAAAAGGAATGAAAACTAGAATGTAAGTACCTTAATATTTCGGAATAACTTCATGCCTTTCCGTAATGACAAGAATCTTTTGTCGTTGCGCCTGGAAAACCGATAAATATTATTTAAATAAAAATTTTCTTTTTCACTGTGAAAGCTTCCTTGCTACGCCCGTCATACCTGCGAAACCTGTTTTGCGATAGCTCAAAAGAAAACGATCATAGCTTTTTGCGCTATGTATCGTTCAAACAAAAATCCGCGTCCTAAAATACGTAACACAGTTTTTTGTCTTGTATCAAAAGTTACGATTTTGTTTTTATCGGTTCTTCCAGGCGCAACGATGCTTTGTATTTTTTAGCTATACATATGTACCTATATAACCACGTTCATTAACTCTTCTTAGTTTAGAACCACACGATACTTACAAAAGCTTGACATCTTATCGGCCCAAACTAGAACAGGATAAAATGAAATAAGATATCACCCCAGTAAACTTCGCCATCGATTAAAGTATGTAGTGTACGTGTAAGGCCGTTGTGGTTTGTTTGAAGGTGCCAACGCCAGCAACGCGACGGCGCCCGACGTGTCGGAGACGGCCAGTGAGTCCGCTTGGAGCATGGATGTCCTGGCTTCGGACAGCGATCGTAACACTGAGGTAAGGGAAACTAAGAGATATATAGTGGGACTTATTACCTTTTAGAGTTATCGCGTATGTTTTTAAATAATAAAGCTACCTTTATTAACCCGACGTTTCGGCTACGTTGCAGCAGCCATGGTCACGGGCAAACTGACGATATTAAATTACGATATTAGTTATTAATCATGAGTATAAATCGCGAATCTCTTAAAACTATACCTTTTAGAGATTGGCAGAGTTCCAAGAGGCAGGGTAACAAAAGACCTACCCTATATTTAACTACCTAATCGACCTAACTAACAACCTACTACATAGTTTTGAGAGTGTTGTTGTTTTACATAGATTAATCTGCAAGCTTGGAATAAAGTAGACGTATATATAATATATTGTGTATTTTATGTGTTGTGGTGTTTCATTACATGTTATTTTCATAATTCATATTATCGTTCGCATTTCGCAATGTACGTAGGAATTAATTAAACTTCATTTCCATTGGTACACGCTCCGACAGAATTCAAACCCTATACCCACTGATACAGAGTCAAGCCTCGAACAACTGAGCTACACCGAGGTACTGAATATCTCTCGTATAAATAAGCTTTAATAGAAGTGTCCATTGCCAGGTGGACACTGATGACTGCGTGTCGGTGGCGGCGCGGTCGGACACGTCATGGCCACGAAGGCCCTCGCACCAGGAGGAAGCCACGCCCATCAAGACACGACATCACGTGAG
Source organism: Leucoptera coffeella (assembly GCA_030578115.1). NCBI lineage: Eukaryota > Metazoa > Arthropoda > Insecta > Lepidoptera > Lyonetiidae > Leucoptera > Leucoptera coffeella. The sequence continues at coordinate 196,679 of JAMBLF010000671.1, read as the reverse complement.
TAACTGATTATTCGCGTCTTTCAACGTATATTCAAGACATACTTGTATACTTACAGCAACCTTAACGGTTTGAAAGAAGATGTAGTGACTGAAATTGAAAAGGGCGTGCTTTGATGGTTTGGACATGTTATGCGGATGAATGATGGTATATTCACAAAAAGAATATACGTGGGTGAAGTGGCAGGGCGGTTACGTAGGGGCCGGACTAATAGGACACATGACAGTCAGATAGACGCTATATTGAAAAAAGATGATGTTAGAAGTACCTATAACCGCCGAGTGTGTATAAGTGTCAATGAAGCGAAAGTGGTCTGAGAGCATCGGGACAAACAGAGATCCGTGATCTGTGCCTTCCCCTCTACAGGGATCCAGACGTGCTTTATAGATTATGTATGCTCATATAGATAGTTTGATTCTTATATAATATATAGTATTTAATAACAATCACACTGAAAAGCAAAAGAATAGCTTATTAATATTAATTCTTACCTCTCCTTCAATCGGGAATCGAGGACCACACGAATATCTTTCACTTTGAGTTTCTTTATGCACCACAGACTATATCTATATATATATTTTGCGCAGGCCCTAAAAAGTATGATTCTTTCTAAAACTGATTTATTTGTCTTTGCCAAATCATCCTCCAACTGAAAATACCTACTTTAATTTTAACTGTTTTCGATATCTTTCAGCACATAAAGCGACCTGAAACGTCGAGTCCGAGGCATTCAAGGCCAAACCTGCACAATCGGTGAGTACTGTTTCTTCCATTCATATGATTCACGACGGACTACGATACCCAACCCATCAGGTTCCAAATAACTTAGTTATCTACTCATATTGGTGTCCCAAACTAGCAAGACATTAATAATGATTGACAGAACTTGTAATTCATAAAATACTCAACGACAGTGCATAATATATTGTATACAGAATATACGTATCTATAATAAGCTGTGTATTTCTTATAAATTCATACACATCACAGTTTCGCTACAGAGGGGTAAGCAGAGATCACGGATCCTTATCTGTCTTGATCCTAAGAAACTTCTCTTTATTGACCTCATACACACAGGCTAATCATCCTTTTATAACATGCAGTATTTGTTATGTATGATATATGTCTTTATATTTGACAATGCTTCGTTCAGTTCGGGCTCGAACTACCTGTGCGCGACGGCGCAGTTGTCTCGCGGGGCTGAGCTGGACCTGAGCGCCCAGCCACGCTCCCCCGCCCACGGCTTCGACAACCGGAAGAGCATCCTGGTCAACGGGTACCCGGTAAGGACACCCTGACCCAGGGAATGGGCAATCTCTATTGACTCTAATTAAAAGAAATAAATAACGGTATATTCATAATGAAAATCGTGGAAACAGGGTTTTATACATACATACACATCACGCCTGATTCCCTATCGAAGGGTGTGCAGAGGTCACGGATCCTCATCTTTCCTGATCCTGACTAACCACTTTCGCTTCATTGACATTCATACACCTCCTCATACGATCGGCGGATATAGGGTCTTCAAACGTTAAAGACTTTACTCTGACAGATATTATTTAAACCCGGAGTAACAAATATCTAAGCCCCATTTTAAGGCGTGATTGAGCTATGCTAGTATTGTTACCTACAGTGAACTAGTCATTGTCTGTAGATGGCGACAAAGTTTACCTAAAGTCATGACGACATTGAAATGCCGCCTGTAATGTTTTGTGCTGTTTCGAATAAAGTGAGAGATTGAGTTACCAACATGCATCAAAGCCAATCTAACCACATAGTTAGCTAATGAGACGCCTGTAAGTTATATGCCTGTACCTGTAAGTGATTGTATGTACGCTTTCAGGTGATGACGTGCTACACGACGTCCGCACCAGAAAGCCCCAGTACGTCGACGCCTGCGCATCATCCCAACGATGTTTTCGACTATGGAGCATGCAATAGGTAAGCTAAGGACTTTTTTCTGCAATATGAAAAGGACGCAAACATTTTTTATTGAGAACGTAAACAAAAAAGAAATTGCATAGGAAAGCAAACTAATTTCTCTACTACATGATTCTGATACTAACCTATCACTAAAACATAGTATCTCGCCTTTACACCACCAATAGTCATAGTAAAAGTAGTCATTTTAACTTTTTCATTCATTTGAAAGCATAAACGTATATACATACCTTTTAATTTCCAGTAACGACGCACAAACGGCGTCCACGCTAGAGGGCGGGAGTGACGCGACCTCCCAGTGGGTGGACGACAGCTTCCCCTCCACCCGCGGATCTCCGCCTGCGGATCCGCCCTCGCCCTACCGCCATGCGGATGATACGGCATCGCGGAACTCCAGTGAGAGCGATTATCCCGACCCTTATGATCGGTGAGTTGGGTATTTTAAAGCTAGAAATGAATTTTTCATTGATATAGAAAATTCTTTGGTGAATGTTTGTAAATTCGGAGTCTTTTGATTTCCAATCCTTTAAATTGAACCGTGCCCGCTTCTGAACTTTGTAGGTGCAATTTCATAAATGCATTGCAAAACAAATTCCTTCTACGGTGACAATACATGTCTATTCTCCAAAGTAGGCAATAATTAGTGGCTTTACACAGCGAAATAGAACACTACATTAACCATCGATAATGTTGTTGCAAAACTGCCTACGATATGACCAAAAATCGATATCCTCACATGATCTTCTCTTTTACAACATCGCATCAAATCATTAAACATATCGCCTTGTATCCCGCAGCCGCTTCGACCCATCAGCGGAAGCAGGGCCGAGCCAGGAGGCCGATTCTCGTAACACGATCCAGGACCTAATGACGCGCATGTCGACCGCCACCATATCTACGTCGGCCAACATCGTGAACAACATCACGTCGAGGATAGTGAAATCGGAGATACGGACCATCGTTTCCATTAGTTCTTCGAAGATCGAGAGGCGGAATAACGGACATAGTGAGTTTGTTGTTTTATGGAATTGGGTTTTAGTAGATACTAGCGACCCGCTCCGGCTTCGCTCGGGTATAAAATAGCCTACTCCACTATTTGATCGATGTTATTATACATATAAACCTTCCTCTTGAAACACTCTATCTATAAAAAAAAAACCGCATCAAAATCCGTTGCGTAGTTTCAAAGATTTAAGCATACAAAGGGACATAGGGACAGAGAACTTTGTTTTATACTATGTAGTGATACATTACATAAAGTGTTTATTTACGAAGACAAAAAATGCTGAAAATTATTATTTGAAGACATACAATAACAGATTATGCCTTGACATGTCAGTTTATCGGCAATTGCGGAGTCCAAATATATATTGCATTAGTGTAAAAAGCGAAACACTGATCTTATGACAGAACCACTGTCGATAGACACAGCCCTTTAAGCCCCTTCGGCAAGAATTTATATATCTGGTAATTTTACAATAGTATTGGGGCTGTGATTACATTAATATGAAATATAGGTGACAAACTATAAAGGGTTACGTTCGAAATACATAATTAAATCTCCGAGGTGTATGAAAGATAGGTATCCGTTATTTTAAGAGCCTGCTATGTTTAGGTGATAGAGTAATAATAATAATAATATAATAATAATATTTGGACATTATTACACCAATTGAACTAGCCCCTGGGTAAGTACATTTAAAACTTGTGTTAAGGGTACTAGTCAACGTATATTAACGTATATTAAGAAATATATACTTATTTTACATAGATAAATACATATATAGCATATATAACTAACGACCAGACTGGAAAGCAGTAGAAAAGCGTTGTGCTTAACTCTGCCACCACCGGGAATTAAACCCGGGACCCCACGAGAGTGTACTCTCTACTTCTTAAAGTAAATGTTTTGTTAATCCTTTTTCCCTCGCAGACAACGTATCCCTGTCCACCCTATCAGTGAACAGCGCGGAGACGTCGCTGTCGGACAAGTCGAGCAGCCAGGACGTGAACTCGGAGCTCGTGACGGAGCGGAGGGTGAGCCCCCCGCCGCAGAAGGCCACCGGCGCCATCCCCAAGAGCATCAGCTTCGACGCCACCGCCGAGAAGTCCCAGAGGTATGGAGACTCCGAGGTTCTGTCCACCCCGAAGGGGATTGAAGGATGTTAATGTATATTACATATATAATGTGCTGTGATGTGTGAGTTTGTTACTTGGGATCAAATATAAAGTTAAGTTTGATTGATAAGATACGTTTGATTTTCAGCCGAAAAAAGAACGTTGTATTTTGGAATGTTCTTACCACATAAAGTAAAGAATGAGGTATCTGATAATATTCTTTTTACATATCTTAATCCCTACTGTCGTCTATGGCTACATCGAACTCATATTTCACCAGAGAGTCAGTACCCGGTGACAGTTGGTTTTCCATGTTGCCGTGAACATAATGACTTATCTAATCCGAAGAGTAGGCTAATTTTCTTTGTAGGTACATACATATGTAGTAATTACCTTTTAAAAATGTACCTCAAATCATATAAAATACTTTAAATGGACCTACCAATGTTTATTGAATTAGATATGTTCCGATTCATAAACATGGATACTGGTATTTAATAATATGTCATAGTATTGCTATATGTGATTGTTTTGAAGCAGACGCCGCTCCAACGAAGAGATGATAAGCAGCACCGTGGAGGAGGCGAAGAGCAACGGCAAGCGCTCGGGCAGCACCCTCTTCCAGCGGATGAAGATCTTCCGCCACCGGGGGCGCGGCACCCACCACGGACCAGGTATGGCTCAATGGAATGGCAAACTTGTTGATAAAGATTCAACGTTTGCTTAGGTGTTTTGGGATATATTTATAAATTTATTAGGGTCATGTCAATACACATAAAGAAAAGAAAGAAAGAAAGAAAAAACTTTATTCACTGACATACAAAAAACACAAACATGGAAAAAAAAATATGTAAAGAACACCGTCGATGCAGTGAAAAGGTGCTGCCTCAGTATACGATGTAGCTAGGCTACATCACTGGTCCTCCGGCAGCACCCGATTCGGAAACTGTCACAAGCTGCATTTAATATATAACAAACATACACAAAATAATTCATTTATAATAACCATCGTGACAAATAAGAAAGAAAGAAAGAAAAGAAAGAAAAATAGTTTATTCACTGCATATTTACATTAGCACGCAATACAAACATTACAACAATACAAACATTACAACAAACAAAATGGTAACCTTGATGCAGTGAAAAGGTGCTGCCTCAGTATACGATGCAGCTACGCTGCATCACTGGTCCTCCGGCTGCACCCGATTCGGAATCTGTCACAAGCTATAAATAATAAACATACACAAAATAATATACTTATAATAAAACATCATAGAAATAACGGATATAATATAACTTGTATATAAAGTTGATAATCTATAATTCATAAACATAATTAATATAACTGGGGTCAACTCGCATATATATATATTACACATATATATTATATTTAATATAGTTAAAGACAATAAGAACAAATACGTCACATAAACATATACGTACATATTAATTCAAATAAGTTTACATATAACATATATATACATACACACACACATATATATACATACACACAATGATATATATATATGGCATTTGCACCGACAAGGTAAGACATAGGTTGGATTTAGGGTAAGGATTTCTGTTGCTCCAGCAGGTAAGTCTTAAACCTACGGCAGAAGATTCCCCTAGAAGCAACGTCGCGGATAGGTGGCGGTATATCATTCCAGCACTTGGACGCAGCGAACTTGAAACACCCCCGAAACGCTGCTGAATGGTGCACTGGCAAAGCAGCCCTAACCTTAAAATGACGGGGGTTCGACGACCACTTGAATTTACGGTACAAGTAAGTAGGGCTCTCCGACCGAATGACACCAAACAACAACGCCGCGAAGTGCAGCCGCCTACGTGACTGCATGTTCAGCAAGTTCGCGTCGTTCAAGTACGGAGTGATGCGGGATCGTCGAGGTATATTAAAACAAAAACGGGTGCATGCGTTTTGTACCCGCTGTATCAACTTCCTAGTTCGACCAAGCATACAGCTACCATAAACAACATCACAGTAGTTAAGCCTCGACAGTATCAACGTTTCACTCAGACAGACACGCAAGTCTACGCTGAGATATTCGCGGATACTGTAGAGCACCCTTAAGCGGTAGAAGCAGTTCCCAACCATACTGAGGACGTGCTTCTCAAAACGAAGCTCCCCGTCCATCAGCAAGCCCAGGTTCCTAACCTCCTCCACCGCCTCTATCACGTTGCCCCTGATAACTATATCATTGGTGGACAGGACATCCATCGTACTTCGAATTTGCGACCGACTTCCAAGAACTAAAACCTTAGATTTGGAAGGGTTAAGCGTAAGACAATTTCTATCAGACCAACACGCAATTCGCTCGAGCTCAGAATTAATGCTCCGTATGCACTCCGACGTACCCGAAGGCTTGGCAGATGCATACAGCTGCAAATCATCAGCGTAGAGATGATATCGACTGCTTTCGATACTGCTAACAACATCCGCGCTATACAGTATAAAAAGCAGAGGACCTAAGATAGAACCCTGTGGCACTCCCCTCGTCAACACACGAGGTGAAGACCACCGAGCTCCACCGTCCATCCCCCGCAACCCAACGACTTGCGTTCGGTGAGATAAATAACTATCGAACCACTTCACAGCACCGGTAGAAAATCCATAATACGTCATCTTGGATAATAGCAAGGGTATGCTCAGACTATCGAAAGCTCTAGAAAAATCGAGTAATACCATTAGGGTGCTCATGCCATCGCCCTGGGCCTGCAGAACGTCGTCTACCACATTCGCCAAGGCGGTCGCAGTAGAGCGGCCCTTCCGGAATCCCGATTGATACTCGGGCAAAATACCGTTTTCTTCTAGATATTTCGTAAGCTGATCACTCACAACCCTCTCCACTATCTTTGACACACATGGAAGGATACTTATAGGACGAAGGTGGGATATATCAGTCGGGTTAGGTATTTTCGGCAACGGCAGGACCCTGGCAGCTTTCCAACTGGTCGGAAAGATACCAGTGCTGAGGCTCCTGTTCACAATCGCTGTCAATACGTCAATAGTCACTGGTAATGTCAATAATAGCATGTCAATGTCAATGTCGTCAACACCCTTGGCCCTCGTCTTAATCGCCGAGACAATCCTTGTCACCGTTTCAGCAGAAACCGGCTTCAGCGAGAAAGACGAAGAACCAAACCGGTGAAACTCATAATATGTCAAGTCACTAATAGCTACATCTGCATTTCCAGGTATGTTCAGGAAATGCTTGTTGATATCGTCAGGGTCGTCAAAAAATTGTGGCAAATCAGTCCGGTCATTGTCAGTTAGAATTATATTTTTTAAGTGTTTCCACATTGTCTTTGAATTAGTCATGTCATTAATTGTTTTGTCAAAATATACCTGTTTTTCAGAGCGTAGAGCCTGAACGACAAGTCGTTTCAGGTCCCTATAGTACTGCTTATGTGCCTCAATTCCAGTACGCTTAAAACGCTTGTAAGCATTGTCGCGTAGCCGCATCATAAGCAGCACAGTGCTCGTCAACCAAGGCTTAGGAGCATCCTTCACCAAAATACTCCTAACGGGGGCATGTTTGTTAAATAATCTTGTTATATTTTCAGTCAAAAGAGTTACTAAGTCATCAACATTGTGATGAGTTGTTATAGTACTCCAGTCTATTTCAGTCAAGTCAGTGTTAAATTTGTCCATGTCAATGTCCTTCAGCGGTCGGTATATAATGTGCCTTGGCACTGGTTTATTCCGCTTCAGGTCAAGCTCAGCCAGAACAAAGGCATGCCTGCCTAAGTCAGGGCTGTGCTGAACGTCCACAGACCGAACCAGTGCGTCAGTAATTATTAAGTCAATTGTGCTTTGTGAATGGTTAGTAAAATGAGTCGGTTTTTGAACATGCTGAGTTAGTTTTAGAGTAGTCATAAAGTCAGTCAATGATTTGTGATTTCTGTCATGTATGTCATGAATATTAATATTCATATCACCTAATAAAACAAGTTTGTCATAGTTATTAAAAGATGTCACGGAGTTAGTCAATGCGTCAAAAAATTCGTCAGCGTCATGCCAAGGCGGCCGGTAAGCCGTCCCAACCACAAGCCGGGTGCCACCAACTACGACGCGGAACCACATTTGTTCCACCGTGGGTGACACAGGGTGGGAAACCAGGGACGCACGCAAGCCACGCCGCAGATAGAACCCAACACCACCCCCGCGGGCACGCACGGAGCGCGGCCGCGGCACATGGCGCAGGCGATACCCGGGAATGGAGGGCGCGCGCCCCTCGTCACCCCCCCGTAGCCACGTCTCATTGATGGCCACCAACTCGCAGTCTGCACGAAGAACCACCGCCTCCAGCTCGTCATGGCCGGTCCCCAGCGAGCCCGCATTAAACAACCCAATCTTGAATCGCTTAATACGAGTCATGGAAACCGTTGAAGGAAATGTCTGCATATACCAACGATTTATAAAGATACTTAAACATAATATCACTACTTACATTACACAAATATATACATTGAAAACATATTTCATACATACACATATGAATATAATAATTGAGATATATGACAATAAATATAGTAGACATAAGCAGCGACACAGAGACCAAACCGCACCGAATCAAAAGAATCCATTACGATAAAATTTACATATAAAACAATAATTACAAAGGACTTCACAAACATAATATATACAAAAATATTATTCAAACGGGAAGAGGGCCAAAAACCCTCTCCACGTCTTCCTCTTCCCGGATGCGATGAACCGGGGCTCCGTCCGCCTTGCGCGCCAGCACTCGTCCGTCACGGGTCCACACGAAGCGCCAGCCGCACGCCTTGGCCCGCTCGCGCGCCTGCCCGAACAACTGCCGGTTGAGGCGGGTGAGCCGCTCGTTCAAGTAGAACCTGCGTGGCTCACCCGGCAGGCCCATGTCCGCGGTGGTCGCTCCGCGGCGCACGCGGGCCGCGCGGATCAGCTCGTCGCGAGTCGACCGCCGCGCAAGCCGGACTACTATGGGGCGCGGTCGACGATCAGGTCCACCAGCAGCCCCAGAGGCATCGCGCAGCGGCCCCATCCGCACGGCGCTGACCACGTCCCGCTCGTCCAGCGCCACGCCCAACTTCACGGCCACCAGCGCCGCCAAGTGCGAGGGGTTTTCTCCCGGCACCTCCGGCACGCAGCTGACCTGGACATCATTTGCCAGCAGGTCCTGGTCCCTCTCCGCCAGCTGATGCTTGAGCTCCTGAATAGCCCGCTCCAGTGGCTTTGTGGCAGCCACCACGACGGCGTCGCCCAGCGCAGCACCCTCAGTCGTCCTCTCCTCCAAGGCTACGAGGCGGCGCTCGAGGTCGCTCACCTTATCATTAACGAGCGCGACCTCTCGCCTCATCTCTCGGCGGAACTCCTGCAGCTCGTCCCGCAGTCCCACTCGCAAATCCGTAATCGCCGCAACCATCTCCTTCCGAAGCAGCTGCATTTGGGACACCATGTCCCCAGCCTCCCGGACCAGCGGGGATGGTGGTCGGCTTATGTCACTGTCGGATTCTTGGACTGTCTGCACCTCGCGCACGGGAGTATTTTGATTGTCCACCCGAGGCCGTACTCGGGCACACTCTGGGCAGGTCCATCGGCTGCGGGCTGCCTTTGATTGTCTTTTGTAGACGCTCAAAGACATCCCCAAGCATTTATAATGGTAGCTACCACTACAGGCACCGCACTCCATCACTTCCGTGGCAGACACAACTTTATTGCACGCCAAGCAGTTCATTTTTAAAATTTAAAAAAAAGAATAAATTAAAACAAAAAAAAATAAAAAAAAATAAATTAAAAACTATGATAACACAAAGAAAAAAAGAGAAAAAAAAATAAAAAAGTACTTGAAAGAATAATATTATATTAGACAACTGTGAGTTTCGAACCACTGCACTTTGCACTGTTTGTTCTTACTGTTCCCAACTGAGCCACTGTTTCATATAATTTCGTAGCGAAATATTATAGTAGTTTGTGATTTATAATTTATGATTTTAGCTAACTACCCACAATTTTGAATGTGTGAGCACTATTATATATCCCTTTTGTTTAGCACTAAAATCCTTAAAAGAACACTATTACTACTATGAACTGCTTTGCTACTATGAATATAACACTATTACACTGTATATCAACTCAACTTTGGTGTTTAGAAAGAATACTGGACAACTTTTTGAAATTAAATTTGCGTACGCAACTAAAAGCTTGACCGCTCGGTTTGACACTTTTGACAGACCAATCAATTTTATGTATGAGTATTAAATACAGATATAATACTCATACATAAAATTGATACACTATAATTCATAATCATACTTTGGGGAACATAAACAAGAACATTAGTTAAATTAATACTTTAAACAACAGTAGAGAGAAAAACATCGTAGCTAAGCAGCGCTAATGGAAATATTCCGAGGAAATAACTGTATAATTATCAAGATTAATAACTAACGGGACTTATCGCGTAAGTTTTTATGTAATAAAATTACCTTTATTATCCCGACGTTTCGGCTACGTTGCAGTAGCCATGGTCACGAGCAGACTAACGTTTCATATTTCTTCGCCTCCACCGCAGCACCCTATCAGATTCTTCTCCGACTACCCTCATTGATACGTTTTTAACAATAACACGCGACCTACACACTACACTCACAGTGTGTGGTTTCATACGATCATGCTGTAATTATATTTAGGCTCTGGTAACGATTAGATTTCGAGTAGCTAGAGATCCTTTAAGTGATGGACTAGCCCACCAGCCACGACTACTACAGACTAACGATCATGACGCGAATATATACTTACTAATCTTGTCCTAGTAACGGTCTAATTGAGATCAGACTTTTTTCTATACCAATATCCTATCTAGATCTTAAATCATTGAACATAGTTTTAAGAGATTCGCGATTTATACTCATGATTAATAACTAGCGGGACTTTTCGCGTATGTTTTTATATATATAGTCTGCCCGTGACCATGGCTGCTGCAACGTAGCCGAAACATCGGGTTAATAAAGGTAACTTTATTATATAAAAACATACGCGATAAGTCCCGCTAGTTATTAATCATGATTGAACATGTCTGCATGAACATAATTCCAGCTGACCCGAAGCTGCCAGAAGAGGAGCAGGCGGAGGAGCAGCTGTAGTCCCATTTAAAATACATACACATCACGTACTTTTACCTTTAGAGATCTCTTGCGTCCCAATCCTGACAAACCAGTTAGGCTTCATTAAGTTTCCTCCTCATATACACTATCATGTTTTCCCTACTGAACTATAAACATGACTGTATATGTCTTCCTCCAGCAGACCCGAAGCTGCCAGAAGAGGAGCAGGCGGAGGAGCAGCTGAAGGGTGAGCTGGGCGAGAGCTCCGACGACATCCTGGCCAAGTACCGGCGCAAGGACAGCGGGGAGTCCACGCGGGTGCGCCAAGGCTCCCGCCACACCGACGCCACTGAACAGGAGGCCGAGGGAGACAGGTCAGTGGGGAACAAAGAATAATGTAGATTCACGACCCTTTATGGGTAGATAGAACACTTGGAGATAGAGAACATCGTCTTAGACACTTATTAGCATGGATATTGGGGGAATATCGGTGACAGGTTGCACGCCTATGGCCTAAAAGATTCGATATACCTTTAGTCCCTTAGTGGCCTTTGACGAAATGCCGGGAAGAATGGCGGCTAGTTTGCATTCTTTTTAAGCTCTAAACTAGCACGGAATAAAAAAAAATGTTGTATAGATTTAATAAGTCAATAAATAAATGAGTTAAAATGTTTTTTTTTTCAACATAAGAATCATAAAATCACTTATCGAAAGTGAAAATGAAAATTTCTCACGTAAAATTGTCCTTAACATTAGATAATCGTAAAAAAAGTAAAATAAATGTATTGACATTTCGTAAAGGCAAAAAAGGTTCTATTCTGTAAGCACCCCGATACATTTGTATGTATGTATGGGTGTATGTACTGTATGTACGGGTCATTTATGTTATGTCGTGTCGTTGGCAGGATCGAAGGCGTGGTGGACCTGAACGACGCGGAGGCGTTCAACAGCATGAAGAGCAAGCTGCGCATGGTCATGTCCAGCCCCCAGCTGCACTGGGCGGAGGTCGTGCCCAACGTGAGTGCACGCCACACACGCCACCCACGTACAGGGTTTATACTTAACACTTCACGACTAATATCCATGTTAGCAGAAAACGGGAATTATCGCGTGTATTTCAGAAACAAACTATTACCTCATTTTATTATGTGAGACCGGGTCAAATCACGATAAATTTATAAAGATATGTGATTACCTTTATTTTGCCCGACGTTTCGACCCAGTTGCATAGGCCGTGGTCGCGGGAAGACTAGCTTTAGTGTCAGCAAATGTCTGTCTACCTTCACAATTTTTGTTAATTCTTGTTTATTAAACTATTACCTTTTCTATCCGATTTTTCAACCATGTTGCAATGGCCATGGTCACGGATCAGTGAAATATAGGCGATAAGCCCTGTTTTGTTCATGCTTTTAAAAATATTATCCATATACAGTCAATTAAATTATAGAAAACTATTTCATTCCACCGTAATAATTTAATGCTGTTTTAATCCTAGTCCCGATTGTGATGGCACTGACTCGAATTATGACTAACATGTTCATGTTAGAAATGAATAATTGAAACGATTTCCTTTGCCCCTTCATTATTATATGTACATTACCCATGATTAATAACTAACGGGACTTATCGCGTAAGTTTTTTGTATAATAAAGCTACCTTTATTAACCCGACGTTTACGTTGTACGTTGACTTACGCGATAAGTCCCATTAGTTATTAGTCATGAGTATAAATGGCGAATCTCTTAAGACTATAATTAGGTATATTATTGTTGCAGCGCTACACGAACTCATCCCTGTGCGGGTGGGCGGGGGCGGCGGAGTTGGCCTCCATCGAGACAGGCGGCGTGGAGGCGGCAGAGGTCTCAAGGGCGCTCCCCGGGGGCGTGCCCTCTGCCCTGCTGGCGGCCTCCCTGAGGTCCGACCTGGCGGCTCGCAGGCCCTACGCGGCCTATCTTGCGGCGTGCAGGGCGGCCCTCGGACATAGGCTGCATGATCTCAAACGGTAAGGTTTAGGTCAAATGTAGTGTGACATCTAAGGTATAATATATCATCTGTCACCGTTCTTTTGCGTACCTCTACTTCATTAGAAAAGCTCATGAGGTAATAGAAAAAAGGCGTTGTTGCATTATATTATTAGTTTAGAAGAGTAGTTAAGCACTATATGTTAGAAAATGGAGTCACAGTTGCCATGCAGTATTTATACGACTTTAAGGAAATGGACTAGAGAGATCCTTTATTGGTCGGTCGTTAATACTAGTTTTTTAGTTTCTTATTAGGAAATGCGCTGGTTTCAAGTATACTTGTTACCATCTATCCGAGGTAAGTATCAGGGAAGACAACACCTTTAGCTCATTAAACCTCATTGGTCCCTCAGTATTCATATTATCGTTGTCTTAGCATTTATATGTATAGAACATGGATAATATGTACATATTCGTGTGTTTGTAGGCAAATCGAGGCAGTGCGCCGCGAGGGCGGGTGGTGCGGTTGCGCGGCGGCTGCAGCCAGGACGCTGGCGCTGCTCGAGAAGGAGGGCGCGCTGCGGAGGGTGGCCCGCGCGCACCGCAACAACGACTCCCGCCCCAGCAGCATCGGTAAGAGAGACAGTGTAGAAGACCCAACTTCACGCGTCAGTACGTGATTGTGGTAAAATTGTCGCTACCCAAGGCATAGAGAAATAAGTGTAAACACAAAAAGTCATTGAAATAGTAGAAATGCAAGTAAAATTAAATACTTCATAAAATATTATTGTGCGAATATAACTTTTCGAAATTATTTTATTTGTTTTTTATTCTGGTGAGGTTTCGGTCGAGTTTACAGTACCCCTGCACGGAAATATTAATATCTGTCTATACTTTTTGAGATGAACATAAGATTCATATTTCGTCAATCAGCTTAGTATCAGGGTTAATAGCCCATCAGCCAATAGATTACTCAGCCCATTCATACGAGAAGAAATATGCCCTCAATTTCTTCACCGTTTGATTTCTTTCTCATTGATCCGATCCTGTGTAAATGCTCCGTTAGTTTGCTATTAGAAGGGATAATGATAAGGCATTATATTCCCCCAATGGTTCCATATTTGATACTATATCATCATTTGCAGCTGGCGAGTTATTAGACGAACGGGCCACCAGGATGACGGCCAGCATCAACGCCCTCATCGCTGAGATCAAGACGGACCCCTCGTGGGAAGGTAATACTTTATGGACTTTCTAGAAAATTACATATGTACAACTCTTACGAGTCAAGTGTGCACCCCGCTGGAATGCGACCCCTCACCCGCTTCCCCGCGCGGCGCCCCGCGTTCGCCATAAGCGCTCAGTACCGATAGCATCTTTGTTACCGTTGAAAAATCTAGCGCCGTCATTTTTGTCGTCTCTTTATTGTCAAGCTGTAATATCATATCAGTCCATATGTATCAATTTACTTGCAAAACATCATGATTAAAATGACCTAGTATTATGACGCTTTATCATCAAAACGATCTTTTGTCAACATAAAAAAATAGCAATTTTTTTTTTACATAATTCTCAGTTTTTACTAACGGTATCGTCCGATTGACGTCACAGAGCGAGGTGCACAGTTAACTCGTACGAGTTGTACATACGCTTTATATTATAGCCACCAATGTCGAACTTTCATTAGATAGTCAGTACCAAGGATTTAGGCGGCGTTAGTTAAAATATTCAAACGACAACCAATATGTCAATTCAATACTTGTAATTTTATACATTATCTCATGAAAAGTGGGCTTTAAACGACTTTAAGCCTCGACGGGACAGTTTTGGACTTTGTCTTTAATTTTTATGCATATGTATGTAGATGCAGAAGCGGTACCCTTTTACTACCTTTTTGTGTCCATAAACTTATTTCTTTCTTGTTTCTATATGTAAATTAATAATAATAATTGGACATTATAACACCAATTGAACTAGCCCCTAGGTAAGTACATTTAAGACTTGTGTTAAGGGTACTAGTTAACGTATATTTAAAAAAATTATACATATTATACATAGATAAATACATAAATAGCATATATAATCAACAACCAGACTGGAAAGCAGTAGAAAAGCGTAGTTCTCAACTGTGCCTCCACCGGGAATTTTTGGGACCTCACGAATTAGCGTTCAGGTGTCTAACCGATCGCGCCACGGAGGTCGTCAAAATTATTCTATAAGCGCGTTGTGTGTGGCAGGGGCCTCCGCTGAGCTGATGGAGAGCCTGGAGGTGACGGTGGAGCGCGCCGTCTTCGGCCGCATGTACCTGCACATCCTCTTCCCCAACGGAGACGGCGACATCTCCCGGGACCAGTGAGTGCAATATATAATATAGTAAAACATTGCATAGAACATAACATAATGATCAGACATCATGTAGAAGGAAACCTATTTTTTCTGTTGTACAATGACTGTAATGTTAATCTGTAACGTATAAAACTTGTTAACTAGCTGTCACTCTTCCTAGCATGTCAAGGACTCTATTCGGCAATGGGCTGAATATCTGTTACTGTTGTTCCATATCAATGCCATCATAACTAGACATACATACACATCACACCTGATTCCCTGAAAAGGGGAACGCAGAGATCACGAATCCCCATATGTCCCGATCCTGTCAGACCACTTCCGCTTCATTGACACTCATACATCTTCTCATACACACTCGGCGGTAATGGGTACTCCTTACGTCACTCTTTTCCAATATAGCCTCTATCTGACTGTCTAATGTCTTATTGGGCCGGCCCCTACGTAACCGCCTTTCCACTACACTCACATATATTACTTTTGTCAAGCTGCTATAATTCATCCGCATAACATGTCCAAACCATCGAAATCTTAGTCGCTACATTTTCTTTCAAATCAAGCAATTTTTCCTTATCACACTATTTTTAATTCTTTCATTCAATGTCACTCCTAACATGATTATCAGTGTTAAACTGAATTCTAATAACTATAAAATTGAGGGCAAGGTTTTGGAAGGAATAATTATAACTATTAAGCCTAATAAATAAATAGTCCTATTCACGATTACGAGTATGAAAGGAGTGGAAAAAACGTACTTTTTCATTCATAAATATACATCCACGTCCTTTAATCCCTTTTAGGGTGGACAGAAGTTTGGAGACATGAAAACAATCTCTTTATCACTTATTAGCATCTATCCTGGGGTTTTGTCGTACTTTTTTCAGTGTATTGACTAGGTATGTACATGAAGCTGCATCTAGCTCCTAAGTACCTAAAGTCCTCGTAATTGTTCCTTTCCTTTCATCCAGGGTCCTGAGCGCGCACATAAACCGTTTGGCGCTGAGCACGACAGCGCGCAGCCTGGGCGTGCCCCGGCGGCACCTGTGGGCGGCGCCCTACCCCCGCGCGCAGGCAGAGCTCTCCCGCCTCGAGGTCTACCGGACGCCCAGGGATAAGGTACCGACATAATTAAGTTTATTGTGGTCTAAATAAGACTTGGGTAGAAGGTAACGAGGTGACGTTGGTAGTTTTTCGGAACCGTGGATTATCTGTTAATTTTTATTTTTGATATTGATATAATCAGTATAAAATCATTTTATAAATTTGTCTACTAACAAAATGTGTCAAAAATTACTTATGAACATTCCCAAGTTACCGAGCAAAACGAAATTTTTGAAATTTTATGTGCATTATTTGAAGGTATTAACGAAAAAATCAATTAAACTTAATATTAACGTAAAAGTTTATTTTATATTTTTTATCAATTTATTTTTATGAATCACGTGAATTTTAGAGTACTTTAGTATACTTTTACATTCTTTACTCAACAGTCATTATGTACATATGTTACTCGGTGTGCCATGAAACCACCCGTTTTAGGTTTGATGCGACCATAACTACCACCACACTGAATTTTGAAAATGTTTAACTCAACACAGAACTTGCCCATATAATTATGTTTAGTATGAAAAATGTTATAATTTAGGAAGGAATCTATAACATTACGTTAGGATCTGTCGTGTTAGTAAATACGTGCTTATTGAGATATTTGGTGCGTTGCAGTTGTGCTGCATAATGCGGTGCGTGGCGTGCATCATGTCGGTGCTGCGGCTGACGGAGGGCTCGGCGCCCTCGGCCGACGACCTCACGCCCGTGCTCGTCTACGTCATCATCAAGGTACCATGCACTACACTCGCACACTTGCCACTTCTATTGTAAACATCACAGAGACTATATCCTAGCCAATATTCCATATTAATGAATCACGATTCATATTAAAATGCCATGTGAGCAAATCCACCAGTACCATTTAATGTAATGTATATATCGACGGTAGAACTATCTTGCTTATATGTCATATTTAAACTTCACAGGAGATCGAATTAAGGTCTGAAAAAATCGTAAAATATGTATAAAAATCAATTTTCGATACATTTTCGTGAATTTCGTCACTGACCAATTTATAACACCTAGCATTCATTAGTTTTTGTTCTTTTTTTTCGATTACTTAGACTTTTAATTGCTCTTCTATGAAGTTGCGAATTGGCATATAAGCCAGATAGCCTTTCCATCGTCGATAAATTTACGAGTAAGTAACGAATGAAGAATCTTCTCGTCGCCACTACCGCAATGTTTTAAAACAAGGGTTTTCAATCAGCGCGTCCTAACTGTAATGACATGAATGTAAGGAACATGACAGTCGGGCTGGCTCACCGATTACTTGTCGCTCAGCGAACAATGGAGCGTTCGATGCTGGGTATCTCGTTAAGGGACAGAGTCCGGAACGAGATTATCCGGCAGAGAATCAAAGTCGTAGACATTGTCTATCGATGTTGCAAACTGAAGTGGCAGTGGGCCGGTCACGTCTGTCGCAGCAAAGCGGTTCTCGTATGGCGGCCACGTCTCGGTAAACGTAGTGTAGGGCGCTCCCCTTGCTAGGTGGACTGATGACCTGAAAAGGGTAGCTGGTAGTGGTTGGCTGAGGGCCACGAGTGATCGTATTTTGCGGCGTAACCTTGGGGAGGCCTACGCCCAGCAGTGGACTGACATAGGCTGATTGATTGATTGAACAAATAAAGATGTTGACTTGGACTGCTGTGTAGGTGAACCCGGCGTCGCTGCTGTCCACGATAGAGATGGTGAGCGCGCTGGGCGGCGCTGCACTGCGCGGGGAGCCCCTCTACTGGTGGACGCACTTCTGCGCCGCCGTCGCCTACATCAAGACCATGGACTACCCGCGCCAGGCGGACTCCTAGCGCACACCGCACCAGGTTAGTAGACTAAAAAGACAACCATTAACCCTTACGGGGTAGAGTCCAGGTGTCCATCTCTGCAATTGCGATGGTAGTAATTCTATGGCCACCCCGAACTCACGTGTTAACCAGATAGTTAGTACTCAATGTGAGAGGTGGTAAGCCATCTCGCCATTTACAAGCAGTAATTCGACGTAGCTGAGTTGTTTGCTTGACTCTGCATCAGTGGGAATCTCTGTCCTCTGTACCAACGGAAATAAAGTTTAATGAATTTCTGTGTACATTTTCGTAGTAAAAAAAATTATTTACGAAATACATCGAATATTACAGTGACGGAAAACATCTTGAGGTAACCTACCTGTTCACCGAATAGGTTATAGTCAGTGCTACCTTGCATAACTATCGCTATATTGTAGACTGGTGTCATTTATTTATTTGACTTCGAATACCTCAGACTCAGATAATCATACGTACAAATGACGCTCGATTCCCTGAAGAGGAGTAAGGAGATACGGTACCCCATCTGTCTTAATCGTGACAAACCACTTTCGCTTCATTGGCGTAATGTGTATGTATATATGGTAATAGTTAACTATGATGCGACATGTAGTTAGCATTATATTTACGTCCGTAACAATAACTATATGAAAATAAATAAATATATAAATAAATATAAACGTATTTTACGCAGCCTGTGCGAGTGAAAAGGCTGAGGCACAGAAGAGGACAGAGCTATCGGCAGTCTCGCTCCTTCACTGTATAGACTAATAGCATATAACTGTAGCCTATAGGTATTTATCAAGTCACAACTATTTTTATGTGGGCGAATAAAGCAGAAGAATGATTTTATGTAAGGCACATTTATACGTAGAGAGATCTTCGTTTTGATAATTTCGGCAGTGAGAAAAACACGAATGGTTTTCACACATAATGAAATTGAAACTAAAACAGGTTAGTGACAATGTGCCTCTTGTTTCGGCCGCTTGTCTCTGTGAAATATCTTTACCTTTATACATAACCTGTCAAACTTTTGTATTCTATTATAAAGTAAAACTTATAGGGACTAGAAACAATGTATTTAATTAGCATCCATGCTTGATTGTGCCTGTACAAATAGCAAAAAACAAGTAGTACAATTCAAGTAGCAAAATTGATATTGCAAAGAATTTGCGCTATTATATGCCAGGATAAAGGCAGGTGGACCCTAGAAAAAACAAACTACCGCATAGCATCACTCTTAATATTTTAATATTATATAATTTTATATAATGTTTTAATTTCCGAGATTTTAATAAGATTATAATTTAACATGCGCCTTTTTACAACAAATCTGTAATCATATTATTTTGTATGGAATCATCCTTAAATTAGTAATCAAATGTAGTAAATATAAATAAACAAAAGCATGTGATCTCTAACGAGGTAGTGTGAAGCATGAACTTAATTTACGGCGGGTGTAAATTTCAGATAATATAACTATACTTTGTAACAATGTATGTATTACGGATTGTGATGGTAGCTTTCTTATCGCCTAAATGTAGGGGATGTCCCTTAATCGCCTCTTACTACGTTTATTTACGTCCCTAACATGGGAGGTAAAGTTACAAAGTTCATAGTTATGGCTCCTAATGTTTTATGTTTGTATAAATTTAGTCTTAAGGTTTGTTAGGAGTTTTAAGTAATTAGGTAATTTAATTATTGCTAAGAGCAATCGACATACGAAAGAATACTGGATGGTCGTAATAGTTACGGTAAAATGAAAATAAAATAATTCGGAAATAAAAAAAACTATAAAATTAAATACGTATTCACGTCCTTTGAAGATTTGACAGAATCTCGGAAACAAAAAAAAACACTTTGATAACCTTTAAGATAAAATAGAGGTTTCTATGTCAATTTCTCAGTGGATTCATTTACCCTAGTCTTTAATAAAAGGACAATAGTCCGAGATTTACTTTCTATTCTATCCACATTTTACGTGAGGTGTTCAATCCAGTATTGTTTCGAATATTTAAGTTTTTTAAAATAGTGTAACTCGAAATAATTGAACAGTTAATTAATCTCATAGTTTAAGCGTCAACTATTTTAATTTTGTGTAGGGATGTTATTAAATTGTTTCTTTTAGGATATACACCACGAAGTTATAGATATACTTTTCGGCATTCACACCATTACGATAATGGGTAGATTGATTGCCTTAAATTTTGAAATATCTCTCTCGCCTCACAAACATTCATTACAGTTTCATGCATGCTCATTGCAAACATTATGTACACCAGCCAAAACTTAATTTCCTATTTGAATTTAAAAATCTTTATAACCGGAACATAACCTACCGTCTGTGAATTCGTTTCACAAACTTTTGTATACTATGATAAAACTACAAGTAATCAAGAAAAATCGTGTAAAACATTATATCCTAAATCGTATTTGGTTGTTTTTAAATGTACAAAGTTGTTTACATCATGTTGCGATCAATATACATAAACAATTTACAATATAACGATAACATAATATGTGCGTTATAATCTTAAATAATATTTTCTGCGAACAATTGTTTGTTATTTAGTTTTAATATTGTTTTGTACATTGTTATTAATCCAAGGAACTGTTTTCTACAATGTCTTGCCTTCTCTTGAGTGGGATGTCTTTTAAATCAAGTGTAACTCTGTATTGTAATGTAAGATAAATTTCAAACTGTAATTATTTTTAGATTAATAAATATTTAATGATTATATAATTTTTGTTATTATTATTCAATATTGCTGACGCTTACTCAATATTTTCATTTAAAACAAATTAATCATTATCCCAATCTGTAAGCTAAGTTCGAATAAAGAGTCCTGTGCTCCGATCGTCTGTATATTGCTTTTGGGATGATAAGGTGATTGTAGACTTAGTTATTTTTTTATCCCGGAAAGGATCAAAAGATGAAAGATCTTTTCATCAAATCTAAGCTGTTGCTGGGACAATATTTAAGGAAATCTAAGTTACCAAATTCCTTTAGTAGACTCTTACGATATCAACTAACAACAATTAAATAAAAATAGCAGATAATATTCTTTTGAATTTGATCAGGTTCTTGTTTCCACCACAGATATAAGAATACTGTAGTTCCACCAAATAAACATCTCTACATTTCTGTCCGTCCCTTCAAGCATTGAGTACGTGAGTGTGTTGTTGTTCCGATGCGTGTGTCCAGTCGGCGTCTCCTCTTTTTGTGCACATGCCACTCGAGAAACTATAAAAACGGTACTCGAGGCTTCGATAAAAGATGGGAATGTAAATAGCGGCAACAAAATACTACATCGCTGTTGAAAAGTTAAAATCATAGAATTAGTAATATTGTCTTTGGTCTGGTAATGTTGTTTTTATCAGCAAATGCTGGATAACATCTTTTAAGATGGTTTGATAATAACTGGATGGTTTCAGGAATTGGTTTGGTTAATTTACAACGAATCCTTATATATCAGTCAAAAAAACATCCCATTTATTGGGACCGATATTCTTGCAAATAAACTGATGACTGTGATGTCCGTGATAGTCAAGCATTGCAAGACTTCATTAGATGTAGCTTCGAAAAGCAATACATATATATTATAGGTCTTTAACATAATCGGGGTTTCCCAACAATAACAATATGTTGCTCATAATATTCGTTGATTGCTGGTTAAGCTGCAGTCTCATTCTGATGGATTATTTAATTAAGTTGTATTGTATTGAAATATGTCTGCAGAGTTTCTTGGCATTTCTTCTCTGCAAGATTTTGATTTACGATATACCATTAGTTTAATTAGATTTATTTAATATATATTTTTTTAAATTAACTAATTATAATGACAACTTTTTCCGGTGGAAATGTTTTTTTTTTACTTTCAATAAGTGATTTTATAATCCTCATATTGAATAAAAAGCATTTCATTTCCAATGATATTGTTACTATATCTGCGCGTAGTATTTTATTATCTGTGTCCGCGTATTGACAGTCATTTTAAATTCCATCATTCATAAGTTACGCCTAACCGACACTGAAGTAGCGCAGAAAATGCGAGAGAATTCATTAACTTGTTCCGAGAATCATAATGTATGTGAAATGGTACTTTATAGTCAGCACGGAATGCACCCGGCAAACATCTCGATTTTAGTTCAATAACATACAAACACACTGCGATAATGATCGAAGAAGTGGACAGAACGAAAGGTTCCTGACCTTAGTCATACTTGTTTCTCTGGGTGGGACAATCTGGTCAAACAAGAGGCTAGTCCATAAAGTATAAATTACTAATTGTGATATTCTATTGACGTTCTTCACCAGGACTGGCATAATATTATATCATACATACTTATATGGTTAAAACTGAAAATACCATTCTGCTTTTAGTGACGTATATTATTGAGCGCACGTTTTATTCACTACAGGTGGCACAGGGACGATAGTGATGAAAGTCTAAACTCATATTGGATTCCGGGACAAAATAAATTTTAAGCTTCTAAACATTACGTTCGTAAGAGGGAGTGACTGACTAGCGATCTTTTTACCTGAACATACCTCAGAAGGCGGGTACCTTTAAAATTAGACGAACCGCTGAGTTCTCTATATCAGGGTAACTTTTCTCTATCTACCATTTGACCAAAGAATGCGTGTTGTCCAGGTAACGTTTTTGGGTTCGATGAAAATGGTCAGTGATCTCTGGGATGGATAGCCACATTTCCAAACCCAGATTGCATATCCTTGGAAAACGTATATTTATTCGTATAAATAAAAAATATTATCTAATGTTTACTAAATTTTTAAAAACATCTTTCTATAGGTATTAATCTTAGACGTTATCTCTCGCGTGTTGATCGCAAAAGGCGCGCGAACGCAACGCAAAAAAGCGAGTGTAGGTATATGGACGTAGTGAGGCAGAGGCAGGGCGTTGTTTTCCTCCGAAGGGCGCCACGTGAGGGACGCGTACGGGTTATTTACCTCTCGTAGTGGATCGCACGTTATTTTAGTACGCACGCTGCAGGGCCACATTCATTGATGAGGCCACGCGCGCTCTAAGGCTAGTTTACACTAGAACAGACTTTATTATGAAGATGATGAGTTTGTCCACTGAAGATAACTTTAATATATTTCATGTACTTAATTGTAAATATGTAAGTTGTTGAAGAGATTTTTAATTTAACCTTTTTAGGCAAGTCAATAAAATAATTTAAAAACAAATTATTTTTATCGCTCCCAATAATTTAACCATATTACTTAATATCTTCAAAGATTTCTCAGGTCATATACGTATCACGAAAAATCAAAGTAACCTAACCAATTTCCAACTTAGATACTTTAGACTTAATACACTAACTCAAAAAAACAGAATTTCTTTTAAAAATGTACTAATCCCCATATCAATCTTGTTTACGATGTCTACTTCCGATAGCAGTGGGATTTCATTCACGTATGGCGAGCGTAATTAGGCCACGCCCCGCCTCGCGTCGCCAGTGTGACAGAATCCTTATCGATTGGAATGCAGCGGCGGAAGTGCGGCCGCCCCCTCCGCCAATGCGAATCTCGCCTCTAACCGCATGCCCACGAGGTTCATAACTCGGTTAGTTAATATTCGCAGACAAGCCAATGAACGCCAGAGCACGTTTCCTTTCAGGGATGCCAACTAGTTTTTACATTCGTAACTGTTGTTTAACAGTAACTTGCCATATTCAAAGGAATGTACGTTGAAGTATGTGTGTGGAAGGATTCAAGTAAAAGAGTTAGTGGGTGTACATACAATTTATTATGTACTGTGGTTTTACATTTGTAGGTTATTCTTAAAAACAACAATTCCTCCAAAGGAGTGGATGGTCACTGAAACAAAACAAAAATGCTATTAATATTTGCAGCAGATAAAAATAAAGTGTAACATTTAGCAATAAATCAATTTCAGATAAGTTTTAACCTCATGGCATTCAGTAGTAGCAAATACTTAGGATAGAAACATCATTAAAGTTGAAAATGTGGTATTATAAGTTATATGGAAGGGATGTCAGTTCTTGTTTATGAATAGACTTAGGTTCCATGCCAACAAAAATATTTAATTTCAACAGTTATTTCATACTGCGAGTTGCAAAATTTAAGTATCTCATTATGTGTGATCAACATGGAAATATGAAAATACTGTAATAAAATATAAGGAATATAATGATTCTCACCATATCACAGTCAAAAGATGTTTTTATGATCGTGGCCTCTCCTTCTTTTCTTTGTACAACGCTAGAAGAGATACATTGGCTACTTTCACCACCTGAAAGACAAAAACCATGTCAGTACATTTTAAAAGCACATAACCTTAAATTATTTTAGTTATACATCTTTATATACTTTCTACCATCATATAAGCAACAATTAATAGTTTAAGACTCAAATTATTCCCACTATCATATTCTTTAACTCATGCAAACTCAAAGCATGAAGACTTAATGCTGTCATACAGCTTGTCTGCACATGGTGGAGGAACTTTGTTAGTATTTATTAAAGTTACTATTGCGGAAGAGCACTCACCTTGAATCTAACTCCGGGAATGTCACCAACGGCATGACCTTTACGACCAAAACCTGCTACTAACACTTCATCGTTCTCTTCAATGTGGTTCAAGCAACCATCACGAGGTACGAACGCTGTCACCTTCTTACCGTTCTTGATAAGTTGTACTCGCACACACTTACGGATGGCAGAGTTGGGCTGCTTGGCTTCAACGCCTCTGTGAAAATAATATTATCAATGAGTATAATGCTGCAGTAATAATGAAATTCATGTAAGTTTAATCTATCATCTAATAAATGTCGCATGTAAAATTAGAGAACTAATATCAAAACTATATTTTATTCAAGGAATTAGCTTCTACCCACTAATAGTAAGTACTGAATAAGAATAAATTAACTACCCACGGCTCTTGACATCTTGATAGGCTACACTAACGTATTTTTCGCAACAAGCAGATAAAAGACATTCATGCAAGTAGTATCACCCTGACAGAAACGTAAACACGAGTTCATTGATCCCGACGCTTTCTTCTTATTTGATCCCACGTCGAATACAGAAGACGCCACTCGCAGTATTATCCTGTGATTGTCGTCAAAACACATTCACAGGCTAAGACTGCGAGCAGAGAACTTCCACTCATCTTCTCATACACATCGGTGGCAGCTACAGCTGCAATGACAATTTGCCGCCTACAAAATTGGGAAACGTACTTACACTTTCTCCAGAACGATTCCTTTAGCGTGAGATGCACCACCGAAGGGATTGGCCTTCCACCTGGTGCCCATGTGAGCCTTCTTGTAGTCTTTGTCAGCCCATCGCTGTTCACGGCGATGGTTCACGTGTTTCCGCGCCGTGCGGATACCACGGGGTTTACCTGCGAACCGATAACATACCGGTTAGTAGTGTTTACATAGACACTAACTTGAAATACACATAAATGCAGCTTCGATATACGGAAAAGAACAGAAACAACCCGTTAAATTGCATAATTATACAGCACTGACTAAGATGAAAATAGGTTTAAAATTAACCACGAGAATACCATGTCTCGGCTATGGCCGACTACCAGTATAGACGCATGTTTATCATCAATTATAAGTTAGAACAAAACTATAACATGGTAAATACACTTTCACTACTTTAATTAACACAAAAGTAAAGATATTAAATAATATTTAAGCATTATTTTTAGTATTTTCACTGAAAACTGCAGCTTACCCATTTTGATAGCACGACACCGATCGGCTACAGATGGGAAAAGAACTTGTCAGTGAGTGAAATGAACAGACTGGCAACTGAACGGCAACAAATATTTATAACTAGTGATGCGTACAAACTTATCGAGTTTGTGTATATCGCCGAGCTCGATATGTATTTCTTGGTACGCAAACTGAAATCTGCCAGATCAAGTAATGTTTGAAAATTATTGTATACTGAGATTTGAAAAGCTTAGTTTCTAATAAGATATCACTGTTTGCAAGTACAGTATATAGCTCATTAGTCGGCGCGCTTTATGAATATCAGGGATGTATATTTTAGCAATTTCAGTTCACGATTTCAAGTCAGATTTATTTCAATATCTTCATTTTGAAATTCATCATTGACTACGGCGAGGAAAAATTGTGTGTAAGTGAACTTCCTTGGATAGTCAATTCATTTATAAGTCAACACGGTTTACCGGACAATATATAATAAGGTGTAGTCAATTAGTTAATCGAAATAGACTTACCTTAATTTATAGAGAAGTTTGTTATCATTTGCCCTGTCATCATGGTAACTTTCATTTTTAAGTTATAAATGATCATAGGCTAAGTGATGGACTTCCATGATTAACATATATTTAGATCGTATAGTTGCACTCACTGATTTTCGGATACCATTCAACTAAAATACTCTATAGAACTTTATTAATAGTACTATCTCGTGGTGGGTTTAAATAATAAATTCTTTTTATATCATAAGGTATGACTAAAGGAAACTGTTTTCAATGATTGGCTAGCTGGCTTTCCCCATTAGCAAATCTTCCTAAAACGACAACGAAAGATATTTGTTCTTAATAGGATGAAAAGGTTCTTCGTAACCAATGTTGTCTACGACTGTATGGTAATCTTGGACTAAGTATATGTAAACTGTTTTTGTGTCGTAAAAAATGTACCTAAGGAAATCTTAAAATCGTGTCATACGGTAGAGTCATACTAAAAAGATGTTTACTTACTACATTTTTGTGGAACGGCTGTGAATTGGCAATGTATGTATGTATATTGAAAAAAATGCTTATTCTTATTAATGACTACTCCTAAAGGAATGATGATCAAAATGTATTCATCAATTTCTTTTCAGGTTTTGTTCCGTTTATTACTACCACCGAATAGAAGTATTTAGAACCCCCGAATGTGTATAAGGTGTATGAATATCATTGAAGCGAAAGTGGTTTGTCAGGATCGGACAGATTCCGTAATCCCTGACTAACCCTGGGCCCTTACTCCAATAATTCATTTTAGCCACAATATTACTTCAATATCGATACTGTGGTACTTCAGTGGCCGTAATTTGACACTTTTGGCACTCCACTAACAAATTTTGGCCTTCGTCGAACAGACTAAACGGTCTATTGCGGGCAGAGTGAAGGAACACATAATACCTATATGTAATATATAATAAGAAAGATAAGTCCCGTTAATTATTAATCATGTTTGAAATAGTTTTTTTAATTTATACTTAGATCATAAGATAACATTCAAAGAGAGCTTGTGATAGGGCCTATTTTAAATAAACATATTTTGACTTTGATATATTAATTTGTTTCATTTGAGTTTATAGCTCTGCAACCAAAGACCGTTACAAATGAAGCCTATAATGTATCGAGCGGTATGGCACAGTGAGTGCTAGTTTTGGCGTGTTTACTGGTAACATTGAATTACGCGACTGTGGCGACGCCTCCAACTGCCAATTTATGTGACGCGATCTCTACATCTGCGTCTGAAGTACAAAAAAAGCTACTCCACTAACCAAACGTCAGTCAATTTCAGTTCAATATCCTTATATTTCGTACTCCACTATTGACATTTCTGTACTTTGAGTTCCCACTAAAGCACCACTGACTCGCTATTGAGGCACAAGTGTGGCTGTCAAAATATTAGCAGAGTGCCACTTTTACGGCCGGGACGCAGAAGTATCGCAATAACGACGCAGTTGAGTGGCTGTCAAAGTTAATTGATGGAGTAAGGGCCCAGTACAGGGAATCAGGCGTGATATGTGTATGTATGTATTACTATGGTTGAATGTTCTAATTACACTATCTGATATACTGTTAATAAATTAATTGTTATATTAGTAACAACGCGGGCTTTGAGTGACCCATACCTAGCATGCCTTCGAAATTCAGAAAGGCACTCAAGCTTCTGACTACCCCGCCACAGTAAAAAAGGAAGTGTGTATACACAAATCGTGAAGCGTATGTTCATGTAGTAATAAGTCGAAATTTTATTAGTATCAATAAGTATTCTACGAGTAGCCATGATGATGTTTGATGAAAATTAGACAACGAGTGTGGAGAAGAAGAGATTAATTACTGATTGCAAAATTCATTTTGTTTTATTTCCAAATAAGTGGTTCTTATAGAATTAATCCTACATACAACAATAATTTCAGTTCCTACATCGAGTTTAGCGAGTAAATGCAACCAACTTGACACATGTGAATTTTTGAGATAATCATTTCATTCATTCATTGAAAGAATGGGATTGAATTGATTATTATTGAACTGTAAAATAAAAACCAAATCACTGAAAAGCAGAAACTTGCATTTCATTTGTGAAATAACGACTATCAATCTGCCTATTCCATAATTAATCTAAGTTATAACAAATTTCTACCATGAGTATAAGCGTAGGAGGTGCATTGGCGAGAAAAGACGGGGGTCCTGGCTACGTAGGCATACAGTTTTGTCAAGAATGCAACAACATGTTATATCCGCGGGAAGACAAAAACAACAAAGTGTTATTGTATGCGTGCAGAAATTGTGATTATAAGCAGCTAGCTGATTCCAACTGCGTCTACGTGAACAAAATTATGCACGAAGTCGACGAGCTGACCCATATCAACCCAGATGTAGTGAGTGACCCCACGTTACCCAGAACCAAGGATCATGTTTGTCCAAAATGCAACCACAAGGAAGCTGTATTCTTTCAAGGTCAGACACGAAGAGCAGAAGAGGAGATGAGATTGTACTATGTATGCACAAGTTGTAAACATAGGTGGACTGAGTAAAGTAAGGTTATGTTAGTTAGTTATGATGTATTATTTCTAAGTTTTATGATCAATATTAGTAATATTACTGTCAACAACCTATATTGAGGATTTTACTACAAATTCTTGTTCTGAATATTGCAAACTAGTTATGGCAGGAAATTTCAACAATTGGGCAAACAACCCAGTTTGGTATCGTGTGATTTTACTTACAGTAAGATCTATTTGCTAGTAGCACTCCATAGGTCTGGTGCAAATCTTATTTATATGTCTAATACAGAAAATTCCTTTTTCAAATCAAGCTCTATTTGAATTCTCATAATCTGAATTTGAATTATCTTAAGTTACCTGTTAAATTGAACCACCATATGAAAAATACACCTTTTACTTAATTTTCCTGAAATCTTGCTGATTATAAATAAGTATAGTGGTATATAACAATTCTTTCTAAATTACTAAAACAAAAATTAAAAAATGCATAAATGTCATGAAATATCTTTATAATATAATTTTCTAGTTTGGTCCAATCTGTGTTTATAAGATGATAGTGTAAGTTAAATAAAAGTCTTTCATATAATATACACTTTTATTTCACCCAAATAATTGGAAGCTAATCAACAATTCACAGCCATAATAATAATTGGATACTTATTCAACTAATAGTGCCGTCTAACACAACAGTTCAACATTACTATCAAGCAAACTTAACAATACAATTATACAACTTTGGCACAACGTTAATTGTAAATAAGGATCATTTATCAATAATATCACAAAATAAATTTATTATACCTCTATTAAGCTAATGTATTATTACTAAGGATGTTTTTTAATTGCTGGGTAATAGGTGAAATGAGGAACTGGTAAACAGATTTCAGCAACTGTTTTCCGAGATCTCAATTAATAATATCAAAGTTGGATACTTTACACCGACTTTTGTGTGACTGAGCTGTATAAGTATTACAGTATTATCAGGCAAAATACATATAACATTTAACCTAATAAGGTTACCATCTATTATGTATCGTCATAAATTTCTTCCTGACATTCTATATGATAACTGATAATATTGTTGTTGCGCCTGGAAGAACCGATAAAGACTAAATTGAAATTTTTGATACAAGACAAAAACTGTTTGGTAAGTTCATTT
The DNA here is from genome assembly GCA_030578115.1 of Leucoptera coffeella. Classification (NCBI taxonomy): domain Eukaryota; kingdom Metazoa; phylum Arthropoda; class Insecta; order Lepidoptera; family Lyonetiidae; genus Leucoptera; species Leucoptera coffeella. The sequence goes on along the minus strand of JAMBLF010000671.1, from coordinate 166,378 downwards.
TTCTTAAAATAATGTTTATCGGTTTTTCCAGGCGCAACAACAAAATAAAAAATATAAAATATTCTGCCCAGTTTCTCACATGATCTGCTACACTAATTGTTAAAGCTATACGTAAAAGTCACTTATCAAACAATCTGGGAAAAAAAATAAGCAATTTTAAAATGAGCGTCATTATGTAAAATATAATTTTCATCAACCTTTGTAGGAAGACAGGGTTTCAAAAGGATATGAATTTATATTAATATTCAAGCTTAAGCATTAACATGCTTATGTTAAGTGTTAATTGATTAAAAATTTTAATTAGGTAATTTTAAAACTTATTATTTAAAGGCAATAATTTTAGACTGTATTATTCCTAGATTGTTTATTTCTTAGAATCTCATACAATAGGAATAATACCTTGCAAAATGACATGCAAGTTCAGTCCTTACTACCATTCATTTAAGACGTATTTTCATAAAGCTCGCATTAAAGTGCATAAGCTTTAACAAAGCATTAAATCAATTTATCCAAATAGTTAAGGAGAAATAAATTTCTATTAAAGAATATAAAATATTTATCTAATGTTAGCTCTTTCAAAACAGTGTTTATTTTCAATTTATTTAAAATTTGTCTGAAAGACTAGTCCATGGTACTAGGTCAAATAGCTAAGCTAGCAAGATAAACTACATAGTTAGTAGCTCTTTGAGGGTAGATTAAAAAGTTATTATAGGCTTAGCAAATCTACTTACAACGACGAAGATGTGCGTTAAAATCGCTAAAAGCTCATGCTATAACAACCAATTCAGAGACTTACTGGCGAATATTTGTTACAGACACGAAGATTTTTTCTAACCCGTGAATAGCTTTTCTACTGTTAGCTTTGTTATTTTTTCGCATTCGATTACTACAGAATCGTTATTTAATTTAACCACAGGTCAGTAGAGTTTCTGACAAAGTAATAGTTCATCATTGTCTTGTCTTAATATTACACACAGAAGTCTCTTTCTAATCCTAATTTTTTAAACTTAATCAATTGCTTCTACTTTGGAGTTTCATTTCTTAAGATTAGGTACACTTCTACATAGAATCAGTGAATAGCAAAAGATTTAGTAGCTCGAATACTAGAAAAAATGGGAGATCTACGGCTTAAACTAGATAATCTCTCGTCACCCTGAATTAAACGTAACGTTAAACTATCAAAATAACCATTAACATTATTACCCAATAAATATTACGTAATAAATGTATAAACAATATCGTATATATTTCATACTAGATAAATAGCTAATTTTTAACAACATAAACATTGTAACAGTTCCATTTTAAAGGGCTAGTCTAAATTCTAATGGCAAATAAGCCTGTGGTGCTTACTAATTGTTTAGGGACGTTTGTCCTTTGACGGAATAAGCGAGGCCGTATGTCTATAATTGTATGCTTATATAAAATCACAAATTACGTATTTATATTAATATATAGCTCTGTTTTATAATCGGACGCATTGAGCAAACGATTGCTTGGACTGACGTTTAAGAAATCTTTTTTATGTGGCTGTGAATTTATCCACGTATATTTATAATCTTTAAGTAGACCAAATATCAATACGTTTATGATGTTAACATCTGTAATCTTCCTTGAAAGTTGAACTCCTCATACGAATCTTTAAAAGTTATAATCCTTAAAAAGTATCCGCGCCCGCTAGTAGACAATATTTTTCACTCTTATTTATTGGTATCCTACATTTATCTTCTCACTCAAAAATATTGCTCGTTATAAGTAAAACATACGCGTATTGCAACGCAATGTAGCACGAATTTAAAGTTTAGCAACATCATTTAAAACGTCCGTTATAACTAAATTTATAAAAATAAACGTAACTTTTTGAGGGTAGTGTAAATTTTTGTTCCTACTCTCAATATTCAGAGATGGAGAAATGCGGTACTGTGATGGCAATATCATGAAGGTGTTCGGGCAATGGCGGAAGCACGTTCTCCTCGAAATGCCCAGAAGTGTTCCCTGGCGGTGAATAGTTGGCCACCACTATAACTTTGCCATCCCGCGAGCGTGCTTTGCCCACTCCGAATAGTCTTGTTGCCACCCAGACCATTTGGGTGAAGTGACCTGAAACATTTACAACGGTATTACATTATAACTAACTTGATAGTGAATAGACAGTGCATCAAAACAAAGCTTTTCGTGTCTTAATACACAAGCTCTAAAAAGGAATGAATATTCATTTATTTCATCCTTATTGACTCCCCTCCTCGTATAAAGCTTAAAGATAGTGATTAAAACGAGTGATAATGGAGAGATTGAGTATTGGTGGGAAGTTAATCTCACCTGCATTCACGTTTGCGTGCAAAACATCGTTTTCTTTGAAGAAGTTGTACTGCTTCACCGCTGCGTACCAGTACGAAGACACTTCTTGACCTTCAACACACAATAGGTACATAAGCACACGAATATACATTACCACTAACTATAACATTAACATTGTAATAAGATTGACAACAAAGAATGCTAACTAGCTGCCGTTCTTGTCGGCATATCGTAGGGGCGACTAAGGGAAAAGGGTGCATGGAAATCTAATGCCATTGTTTCATATGACATCCCAATCAATATTCATGCTAAAAAGTGACCAATAAGATGTTTTCATGTCTACTCGAAAGGACGTGAATTGTATGCATGTTGTAAGGGAAGAGTGATTTGTGTAACTTCATACCTTCTACTTTTTTTTGCCGACCTCCGTGGCGCGATCGGTTAGACACCTGAACGCTAATCGTGGGGTCCCGGGTTCGATTCCCGGTAGAGGCAGAGTTAAGAACTACGCTTTTCTACTGCTTTCCAGTATGGTCGTTGATTATATATGCTATATATGTATTTATCTATATATAATAAGTATATATTTTTTAAATATAAGTTGAGTAGTACCCTTAACACAAGTCTTAAATATACTTACCAAGGGGCTAGTTCAATTGGTGTAATAATGTCCAAATATTATTATTATACCTGTGATATCGGGCTGTATGTTGCTGACGGGGCGCTGGTAAAGGTTCTGGCCCACGCTCCTGTCGTTGCGGTACTGGAACTTGTTCGTGTGCGCCAAGTGGTTGGCCCACGCTTGGGCGTAGTCGCACAGCTGGAGATTACGGTTTAAAATGATCATAGATAAAAGGAATTATTGGCAGAAAAAGTACCTATCGAAGAAAAATTTGGGAACGGTTTTAAATATGTAGTTTGCACAGTCGCTTTCACATTCGTGTTGGTGTTATGTAGTTGTTGCAAAAACTCCGTAGGTAATCTTGGTTATATTTTTAGAAAACAACGGTCTACTCTACCTCAGTGATTCTGAACCCACTGGGGTCTAACTAAGATGTGTTACGTAGCTACTTACGTCAGGGCACATGAGCAGCTGCGGCGCGGCGTGCCTCTGGCGGTACACGTTGTGCCAGCAGAGGCACTCCGTGATGAAGTCGCTGTCCTGCCACGCCGTGCGCACCTCGCTCCACTGCACTATCATGCTCACCGGCTTCGTCCGCAGCACCTGCCAACATGACCAAGATACAGATAAGTACACACAATACTCAAACAGCAAAGGAGGGTAGATTAAGGTTATGGATATATTTATGCCAGCAGCTGAATACTTTTTATTCCCTTAGCTTACGATTATCCATTTGATTGGGTGTTATAGACGTAATGCGTAAGGTTAATGGACGAATAAACATTGTTTTTAGTGTGAAATATAAATGTAACAATATTTCTAAAACTTTCATCATAAACACAAGATTCGAAGACTAACAAGGAAAAAGATAATATTTCTTAATGAAAGCGAGGGTAGTCAGTAAACAAATATTTTATAGCCAGTTATCGTGCTTGCCAAAAGAACTACCCTTGGTGGAGCGGAAAACGGACGTCGCCTAATTTGAATAAATGGCTGAAGCGGGGGCTGCTCTTGGCCCCACGCCAACTTACGTTTCCGTCAACATGGCCACCGGAAGTTGACAATTTTATTTGGCGGTGCTTTTTCCTTTCGAAGATTTCCTTATTTTTTCCTCTTCACGTTATAACTCAGGCCGTAAATAGTAATTATTGGTGGATTATTATAATTTTCGTGGAAATTTTCGTTCATGGAAGGTATGTGTAGTATTCTGGATCTTAAATATGCTTAATGTATTCATCTTCGTTATCGTGTTACATAAAGCAAGTTAAGTATTTTTAGGTATACTTTGGCGAGTGGTTGACTATAAAAACTAATATTACTGAATACCTTTATTTTTTACGCTGCGCTACACAAGCGCTCATACTGGGATTTTATTACGAACTAAAAAATAACGACCTTTTTTTTTTTTGTCTGTCTCCAATATCTCATTTTAATGACATAACAACTTTAATCAAGCTTAAAAATAGCCATGAAATATTTAATATCTTGTATTTCGTCTATCCTGAAAGTGATCGAAACTGGTAAGTATAAGTAGGTTCAAAATATAGTTAGGTAAAAATTCGATTCAAGAATAGCTTCACCGTTGGATAAGCACGCTCAACTGATTGCATATAAATTGGATTAAACTGGAGTTTCCAAAGCTGAACGCCCGTTGCAAGGGCGTTCGTGACTTATCGCCACATCTGGGCTGCTACGGCGAAGGGGGGGTGGGTACTTACACCCACCGACATCTTTAACCTTAAAAGCACCAGAACATGATGTTTTGAAGAACCTTTGGTTCATTTGAAAATTATATTTTGCCAATGGTAGCTCTAAGAATAATGCCTTAAAATAGCTAAGAAAATCGGTAGACCGCGTCGCATTTAACGACTATTTATGGTACGTTAGATTCTATTTATGGTTCCCAGTTTCGACTTTATGAATTTTGAGAGGTAAGATAAGTACTCTTCTCATTTCAAGTATTTCTCAGTAACATCAATAATATAGTTTATAGGAATGACATGGCCCCACTGTTTTAACTGGTAATGCTGGTTACCGAAAGAAAGGCTTTGGGTGGTAAGTTTGAATGATATGTGAAGGTCACTAGTCTCTGTCTACATCTACAGGATATGGTTACGTAACAGTTGTATGTTTAGTTTGAGTCAACAAAACATTGCAACTCCCAAAAGATTCATTAGCCTTTCATAGATCCTTATCCTTTAATGTTAATGGAAATTAGGTACAACACGCAAATAATTAATTTTCGCATCACGCTATGTAGTGTTTACTTAGTTACGCATAAAGGGGTTAGAATACTCTTATTTAGTGTTAACATACATAAAATTACGATATAATCATAAATTACGTGTTCAAAATTATACATTTATGAAAAGACCGTAAAAAGACATATTACATACAGTGATATAGTATCAAATATGCTAGACCAATTACGTAAATTTCCAATTCCTAAAACACAAGGCAATGGCCCAATCCATACATATATACACACATGTCTTCATTATTTTACTGAAAGAACAGCACAGTACATCAAATTTTGCTTGTATATATATAGGAAAAATAAATTGTTAACTACACCCATTAGTTACTAGCCGACACTTCAAGTGGTTAATGCGCCTCTTACGATATGAACTGAAAGTAGCTTATTACATTCTAAGAAAATCACAGCCCATATTAATAAGACTTTTTATTTATCAGACGTTTTTGTTATTTAGTTTATTAGTCTCACCTTCTGCAGCAGCTTCTTCCTGTTGTCAGGGTCTGTTTCAGTCTCATTTCTCACTGGTTCGTTGGTCGTTGGTATTCTGTAACAGCAATTTATACAGTTCACGATCAATTTACACCCGATTTAATCGTGGGTGCTACTAAAATAAAAACTTCTTGATATTTTTCTAGCAAGCCTTTCAATTCGATTTTTGAACTAGTATTTATTACTCATAATATACGTAGCTTTTTTTACACCTATTACAAACTAAGAAACTTTTTTTTGTCCATCCCTTCTCTCCTAAAAATGAATGAATATGCCTCTGCTGCAGCCTTTGTCTCTCATATCAAAGGCAACTGGTTACCTTATCTTCCAGTTCCATTCTAGCACAGGAACTCTGTATACTTTTAGCAATGTGTTCAGAAGCTTTCTCATCAGATAGTGGCCAGATTTCACATTTGCTTTCACCAGAGTAAATCGTGGGCTTTGAGTGACCAAAGTAACAAGCTTCTACTTTCCTACAAGGGGTAGACGTGAGTATAATGTTATTTACCGTTGTAGCAGTGCAGGGGCGACTTTCTTGCGAAGGTTGGCGAGGGCGGCCAGCTCCTCTCTCCTCCTGGATGGAGGGGGACCTCCGCTGAGCGCCACCAACGCCACCGGGGCATGCTGCGGACTGCGGGACAGCAGCCTAAGGGACACAATAACATATAAAACTGTAAATGTTTACATCATTAAACCTTTTGTGGTTTAACAGAATTTTGGGAACAAACCTATTAGCTCCTCTGTCTCTTAGATTTGTGATAACATTAATATGGAAATTCGGTGGCTGGTTGATAGAAAAAAGTCTTAGAAATTCTTGCAACCCCTAGTCCGTGAGTCAACTCAAACGATGTGCCGTAAAGAATGGCAAATATGTAGTTATAATTATATTTGAGCGTTAGCTACTACTACTATTTATTTTTTTCCTGAATGCACAAAACCGCATATATTGTTTGGTTCATAGACTTTCATAACAATATAGAATAAACACGGACCGTTTGGAGACCGGCGTCCGCTTGACCAGCTGCGTGTAGTCGCCGAGGGCGGAGGAGGACGGGTGGTGCGGCGTGGAGGGCACGTACACCTCCTCATCGCGAGGGTGGTTCACCAGCGCCGACTTGAGTGGCAGGAGCTCCAGGGTGTCTTCTGGGTTGCGCGGCCTCTCCATCGCCGCACCATAGTGGCCGGAGCGGTGGCTGCACACTGCCGGCCAATGCCACGCTGTGACCGCCAAATTGGGACAGGCATGGGCGAGATACGGTGTCGATACTCGATAGTATTAAGCGACGAACACCTGTCACAGTAAGACTGAGAAGAAACTTATATTTTCTTAGAATAGCGTGCGTCGCCTGTAAACATTGGAACTATGGTGTGAATCGTAGAAATCCGAATAGGTTCTTTGAAATTTATTCATACAACCGCTCCATAGAATAATATTATGTTGTCATTAAATTCCCTTTTTAAACGATTTGACGCGTTATTAGATACTATTAATTTATTTCTTACCACAAATGTTTAATGTACAATTAAATTTATTTGAACGAAAATTATTTCATATTTAAAATAATTTATCAAAGGTTTTAATAGTTGTGTAACTATGTATAACTGTATTTTATATATATTGTATTATCGAACATTTATGTAAATTATCGATAAGTATATCCCATACCTATTTTGGCTAGGTTAAGGTTACGCAGAGAGGAGCATGCGCGAATTTCTGCGCTCATCTGCCATTCGCCAAACAACTCTACACTTCTTACTTTTAGAATTATTTTCACTGCACTGGTTTGCGAACCAAACGGCCCTGGTTCGATTCCAGGCGAGAGCTGTGGAGACTCAATATTGTACATATGTCCATAATCCTCGAATTGGTGCACAGAATAAATTTAAGTTTCCTTTCCTCACCCTTTATTTATACAGTGGACATGTTAAACATTTAGGCAAAGTTATTAGTTACGAATGAGTGACCCCAACTGAAACTTATTCAGCACCATTACGAGAAAAAACTTAAAACTTTTACTGAGTATCCGTTATTACTGAGTGCTTAGGTGAGGAATACTACGGTGAGGGAAAAAACCGTGAGAAAACCTACATATTCCCTGAACAGGTAATAGTTAATGCTTGTAAATTGCGACACGATCGGGTCGTCACGTAAGTTCGAGGTGTCCACTATTGCGGAGATGGACACCCGAACCTCTGACTACCTCGCAAGCTAAATATTAGTGTAAGCGTATCTTTAAAAAAAAATATAACAATATATTTTCATAGACTGCCTATTAAATCGATTCTATTGAGCTAGCAATTTAACCCAAATGTTGCGTATTTCCCAAAGAGATGTTAAAAGTAAAGTTTCTGACGACGCAGTGATTTGAATGAATGTATATTTTCATTACTAATTTCTATTTTTACACACAAAGCGATGTTGGTAAAATTATTGCGATCTTTGCCATAACTTGAAAATATTAGAATTGATTGAATGATTTGTTTGTATTCAATCGATAACTTTTTGTTACGTACTTAAAATTTTTGTGTTAAGTATTATTTATTTCCTGCTTCATTTAATTATTCTAAGTACCTTATATTATTTTGTCATTATGACCAAAATACCGCCTTATCCATTAACTGAACTACACTTTATGGTAAGTACTGCTCCCATTTATGATTTGTAAAAGGATGACTAATATTTATGTTGTAATATCTTTTCAGTCGCCTAATGTGTTAACAAGATTCCGAGAAACTCCATCCCGAGATATAGAATACTTATGTTTAAAGTATTCACCAGAAAGGCTTAATCATAAAAATATATCGGAAATTGGAACTACCGTCGACGAAACTCCTGAATTGACATTATACTATACCTTCTTATCAATAAATGCCGACAATGAGACATTATTATCCATATATGTTAAGCTACATGGTACCAAAAATGCAAAAGTATCAATATGTACTAATTTTAAAGTAATAAACAGGTTCAACAGAATTTTAGATGTACCCATTACTTTCATTGAAGGGAATTTAGAAACATTCACATTTAACAACATTTTAAATTCCACCTTCTTTGTTACATCACTCAAATTGAGCCCAAAGCATTGTAACGATATTAAGAAAACCTCAATGATGTTTATGTCTTGTAAATTGGAAATGGTTGACGAAGTTATGTACTGTGAAAAGACTCTGAAGAGAATCAAAGGGATGTTGAAACCTCTATCAAATGAAACTATGGACATCATTCTGAGATCTAATGAAGGTGATGTGTATTCTGTACATAAAGTGGTGTTACTGGCCCATAGTGAGTATTTCAGGAACGAATTGGCATTGAAAGAGCCTACCACAACATTGCACTTGGATATTGACACTGAATCACTTACATTGTTAGTGCAATACTTGTATAAGGGCCAAGTAGATAATTTTGTCGGCAATGAATCCAAGCTAAAGCACTTAGCTGAGATATACCAATTAGATAAGTTGCAAACCATCCTAAATATGCTAAACAACTAATTGTATTTGTAAATTACTATTTATTAATGTTCTATTGCCATATTAAATTCTGGAAAATGTTGATTCAGTCATTAGATAGATAGCCAGGCCATTTAATAAAGTAAAATTTAATTAAAGCAAACTAAAGGATATCGTAACATTAGAACGAGGATATCATCACATTTTATTTATTAACCTATATTTTCATGGAAGAAATTAAATTAATATATTATACCTATGTTTATATGATGAAGTTTTTAAAATGCATGTTGTTGGAGTGTTAGTCATTGTATGTGTATCATTGTATGTTGTGGGTCCCAGGATTCATCCCTGGACTGAGTAGGGTATCTATATGTTGAAGTATGTATTAAGAAACTAGGAGTGAAGTATAACTGAAATTGTTCATCAGACTTATGTTATATTCATGAAAGTAATGTTCAGCATTTAATTCTCATTTATTGTGATATAATTTCTAGTTATAAGTTAAAAATCATTTTTTATAATCAGTTGTTTGTAACTTTTGCTAATCAAAGTTTTTAAATAAAATGTGAATATACTGTTTTTTATGTAAATTTTCTGGACCTTTCTTTTTAAAATTCATAATATACTGAAGAAGAACGACAAGTTGTATCTAGAGTACCCGCCACATAAGGTGGCAGTTGGAGGCGTCGCCACAGTCGCGAAATCCAGTGTTGCCAGTAAACACGCCAAAACTAGCACTCACTGTGCCATACGGCTCGATACATTATAGGTTTCATTTGTAACGGTCTAAAAATATTTTGACTTTTGACTTTGATATATTAATTTGTTTTATTTGAGTTTATAGCTCTGCAACCAAAGACCGTTACAATGAAACCTATAATGTATCGAACCCTATGGCACAGTGATTGCTAGTTTTGGCGTGTTTACTGGCAACAGTGAATTATGCAACTGCGGCGACGCCTCCATCTGCCATAATATATTCAAAATTATAAATATCACAAGCTCTCTTTGAAAGTTATCTTATGATCTAAGTATAAATTAAAAAAACTATTTCAAACATGGCACTGAGCATTGTCTTTACATATTTTTTACCGAGGTTAGATCAGCGGAGACCCTAGCTTGGAGAAGAACTAACAAGAAACTCCGGAAATCAATTTATTATAATCACCCTTAACAAACATAAAAATTACAAAGAGTGGGCAAAAAACACAACGCTGGTAATACTAAATTTACCTTTCATACAAAATAACACGCAATTGCGGAAACGTCAAATTTAGTTCCAAGTTTGGCTACTGCCAGCTTATGTTGCGGGATCTCTATAACCAGAACTTATGATCAAAAGTCAGGATTCATAAAGATAGATTTCTGTGTACTCTGCTCAGTCTTGAGGTAATGAGTGTCATCTCTTTAAATTGTTATCTTCTATAACCATGTTTGAATACCATAATAATGTTGAAAGTGATTATTACCAGTATGTATAGGAATGATGGATAAAACCTCATACCTCAAGCTAAGTTGTATTTGTTAGCATTTATGACAGGTGATCAATTTAGTTAGGAAATGTGGGCTTTGAGTAATTAATCTGAAAGAAAAAGCACCAACATAAACAGTTACACAAAGCACAAATAAAAAACCTTAGTGTTGCCATATAAAAGTCATTTACTTACATTTAAACTTAAACAAGAGTATATTTGTGATACAGATCTATTTCCCTGTAACCCTATGATATATTATTTGGAAAAACATTTACTAGTATATTACTTCATACCTATGAATAAGAGAACCTACAATATTATTTTGTGACAAAGTGACCATTCTCAAAATTTTGCCTATTGCACTTAGATATACATACAGGTATGATTAACATGTGTTTTGATAGTATATTTTTACGTTTTTTATATAATAAAAAACAGGACACACTGTCTGACATCTAAGTTTTATAGACAATATTTATAAAATTGCTTAACCAGAATATAATTGATTCTTTATACGCTGAACAACATTTCAAAACTAAAATAAACCACAAATAAAAAAAAAGTATTTTCTACGTACAAATTGGTCTACACGACATTTAATATTAGTCATAAGCGTGAGTGAGTTTTAATTATTTAAAATTTTAGTTAACGGCTTTAATCCAGTCAATTTCTAAGGTGGCGGGGCCCTTCTGCTTGACAGGTTGGTACACGCCGCCATACATCTGGATGCCGACGCTTGACACGTGTGACAGATCCAATATGTCACTCTCATTCACCCTCTTGCCTCTGTAATAGGCTTTGAATTCGCTAAACGGCAGTGTTTTCACTTCGAAATCGTCTTTGGGCGCCTGAAAATATAATGATTAATATAAATATGCAAATGTACCACGTACTACAGCCATCGCAGCGGAATTCTACGTTTTCTGAGTAACAACGACACGGTTATTACTTGTCACATAGGGCGCTCACTATTTGGAAATCAAATGGGTTTAAAGTGAATATAAGGACACCCAAACTTCTTACTTCTTCGCAAGAGATAATAGTCGTTAACTGTAACGTTGATACGTAAAAATAAATTATCCCACGCCAGTCTGAGAATTAAGTAATGCTCTACACCAATACGGGATAGACTAACGATCTTATAGCTATCGAAAGAATGTTTGTACCTGGAAGAACTGTTCGAACGAGTAGTTGGGTTCATCATTGAGTCCCTTGTGGCGCAGTACTATCTTGTAGCCACTGAACTGGCCCTGTCCGCGGCATTTGATCTGCAGTTTCTGGTACCCGTGTAAGTCGTAGTGACCCAACGCGCGGACCCCGGCGAATCCGGCGCCATTGGGCTGAGGGTTCAGCAGAATGAACAGTAGGGCTCTGCGGAAATTCTTGTTCCTGTGGATCACTAGGTTGGCTTTGGACATGCCCACGTCTCTCACCGTGTCGGACAGTTCGGTCCATCCCAACACTTCTTCTGTCTTCGTGAAATCGAACAGCGATTTCTCGTTGCCTAATGCGTTGTCGCTGAAAAAAAGTGCACTTTATTGCCAAAAATTTTAATTAGTATGAATAATTGATGTAATCTTGCTTTTTCCGTTGTATATTACAAAAATATACACGTCTGTGCTCCTTGTTCGACATGAGTAAAAAATCATCGCTCAAATCACGCAACACACGGGAAAATACGTTGAAAGGGAGCACTCAAACGGATTTTACAAATCACAACACAACTGTACATACCTAATTTTGTTTTGTTTTAGTGCATCATTCAACTTACTAATCATTCATATACAGTTTTGTAGTAATAATTATATAAGTAACACTAAAGCAAAACTCGCTTATAAGTACGAATTAGGCGGGATATCAGGATATTTTTGAAGTGACACTATTTCGTGAATAATTAGGGGTATATTCTAAGATTATAAACCTTTCTTAATAATAGAGATTTACCTTTTGCAACGACACAAGGGCTGTTGAAACTCGTTGAAAAATCGCTTCGTGAATAAATGGACACACAGTACTATAGTATTCATTTGGATAATAATATAATTTATTAAATAGTTTTAGTAATATTTCCACTGAATTGCTATATTATTTTTCTCTAATAACAAAGAAAACGACGAATTAAAATTCATGAATACAAATGAAAAAAATTCGTAGAAGAGAAGAAATTCAAAAAATAATAATAATATTTGGACATTATTACACCAATTGAACTAGCCACTTGGTAAGTACATTTAAGACTTGTGTTAAGGGTACCAGTCAACGTTAATTTAAGAAATATATACATATTATATATAGATAAATACATATATAGCGTATATAATCAACAACCAGACTGGAAAGCAGAAGAAAAACGTAGTTCTTAACTCTGCCTCCACCGGGAATCGAACCCGGGACCTCACGATAGCGTTCAGGTGGTTAACCAACCGCGCCACGGAGGTCGTCAAAAAAAAAGATCGTAGGTTTATGGAACCGACGACAATATTTGGAGCAACTTTTGTTAATGGAAGTAAAAAGTCTGTAAGTATAGCACATAAACATCCATGTACTCTTTTTTGATATTAGGAGGGGTTCACCGATCCTGGCATACCACTTTCGTCGAGTTAAACTGTTCTTATAATTACAAGAATTTTGTAGAATAACTATAATGCAGACGGCGTGACGACGGTCAAGCCTTTGTCTATCTACCTCTATACGGGATACGTATGAAAAAGAATACTAAAATAAACTAAGTAATTGACCATTCTAGAGAACAATTTACATTACAGCAGGACTGAACCTTTAGTTTCTTGGTACCCTGTCGGGGCATGCCGATACTCTTTAAGTAAACAAAGAATGGGGAAAAAAAACTAACACAAAAGGTAAACAGACCATAAATGTTGTTATAATTTGTATGAAACAAAGTTGCATACAATTATATCAAATAAACAATTCATATTATAACAATTTCATTTTCATTTATATATTGCATAGACTAGATATGACATCTTCTGTCCAGGATGATAAGTGTGTGTGTAACTTTAGATAAAACTTTATTTTTCTAATTTCGCGATAAGATAAGGATATAATAATTTTGTGAAAAGCTTATAATTTAACATAATATAGTATATACTTAATTTAATCGATTTCGCAAGGTAATTAATATGTAATGAAACGAATGCTAGATTTACCGAGGGTTTTTTGATAGTTTAAAAGATTATTTTTAGTAACTTTAAAGTGAACCTAAATAAATTAACAGTAAACTTACCTCATATCCCCTTGCGCTTGGTATATGATTGCCATTATTGTAGTTATCAATAGATATTTTAATAACATTATGTCAAGAATTTTGATAAAGATTGCTATTCAAATAAAACTAGGTTGCAAACAAAGGATTTATGTAGATTGAAGTTGTAGGTACCTGCATAACCTAAATACATTTCTTTATGTGACATTTTAACAGTGTCAGATATAGCAAATAAAAGCAAAGAGTTTCACACTCTGTGGTGAAGAACGAATGAAAATATAACATTTCTTATTCACAGTTGAATGTAAAGTACGGTTTGTGAACTATTTACAAACAAAGATTGCTTATGAAATGACGATGCTGTATTTATTTTAATGTTCTATTAAAATGAGCATTCGTTTGTGAAAAGGAGACTGGCCTTTACAAGCTCCCAAATCATTCACGTCAGTGATGACACTTTGCTAATGTTTCGTTCGGTCTTTTATTCCGGGACCGAGTCGCGACAGAGAAACAGCGGACAAGAAATTCACAGAATATTCAATATCTTCCTATAGCGTGGCTAATCAGGGTGTTAAAAGGTGAGGATTATATGATTTTTCAGTGATTTCAACCAATATATTGCCAAAGAAATAGGTAAAAATAAACTTGGATACATATCGATCATTTTTCTAGCATAATAATTTGATGACAGCTGCTAAAATTGATAACAAAGTTGGTTGAAACCATGTTTGCTCCACTGATTCATGATTGGTGCTTATTTCAAGTTTCTGTTGAATTTTGTGTCGTTTTTACAGAAAGATGAGCAGCTCGGAAGAGGTATCATGGATAACATGGTTCTGCGGCCTGCGAGGAAACGAATTCTTTTGCGAAGTGAGTGAAATGCGGTTGGCTTCAGAGCTATATTTCGTTTCGTTCAAACAGTTGCTAATTTATACTACATAATGTGTGGTCGTTCAAATTACACGGGTATTTTCTTCGTTGTTTGATGTTGCTTAGTGACTCATGTCCTAGTTTATGCTTCATTACATTACGATTTGAGGCATGCCTTTATTCATTTTTGATCATTATAAATGCTTTCGTTTGGGTATAACAAATGTGCTATGCAATATCAAGGACAATAATCAAACCTTTCAGACTCATATACAGAGCCATATAAAGTATTTGTCTATTACTTGAACTTGTTATCATCTCATGTACATGGTGAACACTTCAATTTATGTTGTGTTACTGGTGTACATTTTGTGTAGCCTTTAGAACTCAAGAATTGTTAAGATAGATAAATAATAATATGTCTATGTTTATACGTATGCTATTCAACAAGCAGTTGTACATATGTTATATAGATACTCTTGTTCATTGATTGAAAGTTGATGCTCATAATCATTAATCATCATCAATAAACATGTATATTGAACATGCAAAGGTCTTAAGCACATGCTTCAGTGTCTGGATAGCATCAATGATTCTTGAAATTGTAACTGTATAGGGCAACATACTTTTGACTTGGTTCCAAAATTAGGACAAATTTTACTTTATATTTTATTAGTAATTTTTTAAAACAAAGATAAGTAAATGTAATGGCAGTAATGTAGTACTGAATGTACTGGACTAGAAAAATTTGTGGTAATGAAATACCTTTATAAACCTTTAAAGGTCATCTATCTATCAAAGGTACTTGGAAAAAATATCACACATGACCAGAAAAGTATTATAACTTAGAAATTGCTATTTTATCAGTGTATGTTCATATAGTAACAATTATCCTAAGTGTATAATAGCTGTTGCATTTAGCAATTAATTAAGTTAGTGTGCAAGTATTAATTTCAGAATGTGTGTTGGCAGGTAGATGAGGACTACATAAATGACAAGTTCAACCTGACGGGACTCAATGAGCAGGTGCCGCACTACAGGCAGGCCCTTGACATGATACTCGACCTAGAACCTGGTGAGTCACAACACTTGCAGCATTTTGTGCATCATTGCCTTGAGCCATTGCCCAATGTGTCTAGTAACCCTGTTGTCATTTACAGATACTAACTTTATTCTAAGGAATAGCATTCCTCACTTTGTCTCTTTAAATTCTACAGACATACATATCACGCCTGATTCCTTGTAGAGGGGTAGGCAGAGATTACTGATCCCCATATTTCCCGAACCTGACAAACCACTTTCACTTCATTGACACTTATACAGCTCGTCATACACACTTGGTGGTTATAGGTACTTCTAACGTCACCCTTTTTCAATATGGCATCTATCTGACTGTCATATGTCTTCTATTCGAGTGTAGTACTTAAGGGAGAATTTATCTCTCTATCATGTTTTGCACATTATTATAAACATGTATACTCAAATCCTGAATGTACAATATTCTCAAGTCCTGTTTGGTATGGACAGAACATTGGAGACATAAACTCCTTTGTTAGCTTTAGGTATACTACTGGTGTTATGATATGCTATCACATGTTATGGAGTATTGATGCTAGGTTGCTAGCCTATGACCCTATAAATTCCATATATTCCTAGTTGTATAGTATGAAAAGCTAAGAAAAAGGTTAGTGAGTATCCTATGCAAGTGTTTCATTAGGATGTAACTTTATATTGTTCATCCTGGATGGGTTGTTTGTTGAATACAAACAATTTTGGAAACATAATATAATCAAAGTGTTTCATAATAAGCATATTAATTTGTTTGTTGCGTTTCCAGATGACGATGATGACAATCCAAACCAATCAGACCTGGTGGAGCAAGCTTCAGAGATACTGTACGGACTGATTCACGCCCGCTATATACTGACTAATAGGTGAGACATCTCCCTTTACATGTACACAATCTATCTGTTGTTTATATGTATCTATACAATGTTTGTTTCCATATGTATATACTTAGCAAATGCCTTCATGTGGACAGTTACAGCAAGTGTCTTAACTGACTATACTGATGATTACTAACTACAGTCAAAATCGTTTATGGCGACATCGTTTAGAACAACATACCGGTTAAAATGACCAAAATCAAAGGTCCTGGCTGAATGCTATATGACGCCTTATCAAAAACATTGGTTTTTGCGACATTGTTTACTACGACATACCGCATTAAGCGACTACATTTGGTGATTTTTTTCGGATCATTATATCTGTAGAACGACAGGCTCAGCTGTATTGTAAACAATTTGAATAGGTAACAGTGTCCACATCTGGCACAGTGTAATGGTCAATGGCTATTATCGTAAAAGTAAAAAAAAGTTTAGGGTCCTTTGTAATTCTTAAAAACAAAGCACATACGGCATGCGTAGCCTCAATGCCCGTTTCGTCATTTCTCTTGTCAGTTTCTTACTTATCTTTACACAAGACGCATTAAAACATTGTTGAGTTAACTGTGAAAATTGTAACATGTCGCAAACAAAAAGAAAACAAATCAATATCGAAGAAAAATCGCGTATTATTTCAAAGCTAGAGAAAGGAATTCTAAACAAAGATCTGGCAAAAGAATATGGTGCATCACACTCGACAATTTCAACCATTTGAAAAGAAAGGGAGAAAATTCAAATCCTTTATGACAAGAATTTTTTGGAAATGAAACGAGCCAGAACAACGCGTCATATGAAGATTGAGGAAGCTTTGTTAAAGTGGTTTAAATATCAAAGGACAAATAATGTGCCAATAAATGGACCAATTCTTCAACAAAAAGCAAACGTTTTGCTCAACGTTTGGGTGAAGATTTTGTTTGCTCGTCAAAAATTACAGATTATATGCATACAAAAATGATGGAAAATGATATTGTTCTTTTATATTATATCTTAGTATTGAAGTAAACAAAAAGTGGTTTAATTTCCTACGTGAATATACGTATTATTTTTCCTATTAATACCTGTCACTGGTTATTACAACTATCGGTTTTTACGACTAAATATGAGTAGTCCCTTCGATGTCGTTATAACAGATTTTGACTGTATATACTATTACTGATAATTTACTCTTATACCCTTATCCAAATATGCATAGAAAAGGTTTTGGTACCATAACAGTACCAGATTAGAGTACCATTAAAATATTTATTATTGATCAAAGAGTTTCTAGTTTATTCTTGTTTTTTTATATGTATTCTTGTATGTGTATCATTTGAGCCATATCTAGTTTGTGTATCCAATATAGAACTATTGATGAGTGACCACATGCTACAGGCTTGTATCAAAAGCCATACTTTAAATAATATAAAGTGCCATAATAGTCTCAGCAATATTAAAATCAGCATCTCTTCAATTAATAATCTGATCTATTTAATAATATCAAAATCAGGACTCTGAACTCAGTAACTCACCTGATCACACTCATATAAAACAGATAATTTAACAAACAATGGTTATCAGTATGTATGTTTTATTATTTATATTTATCTTTACATATTTATAATACACATATTTTCTTAATTATATTATTGTTACTTCTAATGTATTATAGATAGATAGTTATGATTTTTTTATCATATTAACTTTTTTATTGCATGGGGTTGGCTCATAAAGATAGGGCAAGAATGTAAAAAATAATTAAATGTCTTAATATAGTGTTATGTGCTTTTGCAGAGGCATTGGGCAGATGCTGGAGAAGTTCCAGTCGGGTGACTTTGGCCACTGTCCACGGGTCTACTGCGAGTGCCAGCCCATGCTGCCTTTAGGTGAGTTCACTTATGTACATTGAAGCCTCAAAATTACCAAGTGGCTATCATGGACATGTGCCCATGGAATTTATTCCTCAGTGCATCAATCCTTCAATGCACTTTTATGAACTCAAGTTGCTCCTATGGTATTTGGATCGATATTATGTTGATAAATGACAGTATACATTGACATAGTTATAAACCCTTCAGGGTGGCTCAATAAATTCGATTGAGTCTTAGCCACCTACAACATGCTGGGACGAACTATCCATGACAATACTTTTATTTATCTGCTCTGATCAGTTTAATTATTTAGCTTCATGTGATGTAGGACACAATAAACACTGTAATGAATTGAAGACATGTATGTACGATGCGCAGGGTTATCGGACGTGCCGGGCGAGGCGATGGTGAAGCTGTACTGCCCCAAGTGCATGGACGTGTACACGCCCAAGTCGTCGCGGCACCACCACACGGACGGCGCCTACTTCGGCACCGGCTTCCCGCACATGGTGTTCATGGTGCACCCCGAGTACCGGCCCAAGCGGCCCACCTCGCAGTTCGTGCCCAGGTACCCCACCACATCCACCCTCACACAACACTCACGCCTACAGTGTACTTATATTAGGGCTTTTTATATATTAGTAAAATACGACAAACTAAAAAACAAGACATCAAGTAACAGTCGGAATTTTGATCCTTCGCACTTTTTTGATATTTGTGATTGGCTGTCCACCAATACAAATATTATTATTTTAATATTTAGTTTTATTATTACCAACAATGGAGCATGTTATTAAAAGTACCGAAGACTGTATTTATTATGGGATTTGACGTAGTGTTTCTGTTTGTTCAGGTTATATGGATTCAAGATCCACCCGTTAGCTTACCAGATCCAGCAGCAGGCGGCGGCCAACTTCAAGGCGCCGCAGCGGACGCTCACCTACAACAACGGTAAACGCTAGGAGAGCCCGCGCCAATTGCATGCACCAATCGACACTGCCACCACCCACTTGTCTATACCCCTCTGGCATGCTCTCATGCTGACTTATACAAGAGTACTCAACTGCTAACGAATTGATTAGTCTGCGATCGAATTGGTGCGTGTATGCCCCTATTAAATCTCATTGTAAGTAACTCTATCATTAGACCCAGTTAGATTGTCCCTGCGCAGTTGGCGCCACGCTGTGAACTGTATTAGTAAGTTCGATATTCGCATAAGGGACAATGGAACTATTATATGTTTGTCATAACCAGTAAACGATCATGAACTCATCTCACTTTGTTGTCATTTCTCATCTGCCACGTTGAAAATTGTACACATTTGATTTTATACTATCAACGTTTTTGTTAATGAACTCTGAAGAAATCCTAATTGTTAATTTCTAACCTGTTATCCGCGGGCGATGCACCGACCCATGGATCCCAAATACGCAACACTGAAACTGCCTTATTGAGTAAATATAAGTATTAGAACTTTCGTTAATTTGTGCTGGGATATTGTATATATTTGAACACAAATGTTGATGTTGATATGTCAAATGGCCTCGGTCCTCCAGAGTTACTAGTGCCCGTAGCGTAAGACACGGTAGTAAGCGTAGCAAAGTAATTTGGTACAGAGTAGATATTTGCTAGTTGTATTTGTACGGCATTCTGATGGTATTTTCACAATGTAAGCGTTTCGGTGAATAAACAGTTTGGAACTGACGCTGTGTTTGCTTGCCTCCGGCGCCGCCTAATCTGTCGTTTTGTTTGCTGCAGACATGAAGACGGCCCCTAACATTCCGTAATAGAGGGACGTCTAGCGGCGCGCCACATCCTCCTTCCATATACGAATTGATTCACTCATTTTAATTTATGTTTTAAAGTGTAATAAAGGTTTATTTTTATGTTTTAAATGAGTATTTTATTTGTATTTTGGTTATGGCACGAGGAGGAATTGGAATCTAAACAATTCCATTTTGGCAAAGAATTACGGAACCAAGCCGAGGAATTATGCCAATATATCACTGGAGAGATTTTATGCATTTAAACTTTAAATCTCCTTTACTCAAAGTCTCAAACATTTGTGAGGAAAAATTTCATAGAGTTTAATAGTAATTAGTCTAACAGTCCAAGTTTCAGATGCGATTGTGATCATTATATACCTGTGTACACTTATACATGTATCTACAAAGGCAGTTTTTGTTTGATAACTGAAGTTAAGCAGCGCGAGTGTGGCGGAGTGTTGGGATGCGTGAGCATCTAGATAATCAACAAGATGTTGATTTTGGTAAGGGATTTTATTGATCCACATGTATTTTAAAATTAAATTTGATTTTTCATGTCACCAAAATTTATACATAGACAATACTAATTAAATACTGATAACATGTAGGTTTATTAGTGAGGAGTGTACATTATATCATTAATAGACACTGACATTTTGTGTTCCATTGTTACGGTATAAAGTCTCATTGCTGTTTCATATGACATTGACAGATGCAATCAAATCAAAAGAGGTTATGCTACTATTTGTTTACGTATGTACGAGACATTATAATTAATTTATAACAAATTATCCCACAAAAATGGAAGTATTGGAAAGAATACGTAAGAAAAAACCAACAAAGATCGAGGATATGTCCAAGGAGCAAATAAGGGAAGCAATATTGAAGAAACGTGAATGCAATGCTAATGCTCAGAGAATAGTTGAAAGTTTACTAGAAAAATCTGTCTCACCAGCATATTTCCTTGAGTGTTTGCCCGACATAAACCAGAGTCATTTAGAAGATGTGATCGAGGAGCGCTGCATCGTTCATTTATGCGGATACCCTCTGTGTGCACAAGCTCTATCAGACAAAGATATTCCGAAACAAAAGTACAGGATTTCCGTGAAAACCAATAAAGTATACGACATAACCGCTAGGAAAAGCTTTTGTAGCAATGCTTGCTATCATGCAGCGATGCATATCAAGAAGCAAATGCTGACTAGTCCCCTCTGGTTCAGGCAGTACGAAGAAATACCTAAATTCCATTTATTGCAATGGAAAGATTTTTATTCATTTAAACTTTAAATCTCCTTCACTCAAAGTGTCAAACATTTGTGAGGAAAAATTTCATAGAGTTTAATAGTAGTTAGTGTAACAGTCCAAGTTTCAGATGCGATTGTGATCATTATATACCTGTGTACACTTATACATGTATCTACAAAGGCAGTTTTTGTTTGATAACTGAAGTTAAGCAGCGCGAGTGTGGCGGAGTGTTGGGATGCGTGAGCATCTAGATAATCAACGAGATGTTGATTTTGGTGAGGGGTTTTATTGAGCCACATGTATTTTAAAATTAAATTTGATTTTTCATGTCACCAAATGGCATGTAATGGAATCAAAACTCAAGGGAGTCGTCATTACTGAAGCCACAATTAAAAGAATCATCATATAGCTGGGACGTAAAACAATGCTTACTAGCTGACTCTGTCCCTGTCATGATGTAGGAGAGGACTAAGGCACAAGGTAAACGTAATAAATTGGTCCATGAACTAGCTAAAGATTCGCCTCACCATAGTAGTCAAAAGGTACAAATAGAATATCTGAAAACTGCTTGAGGTTCAATCCACGCCTAAAGGGATTACAGGATGTGAAAATGTATGTATGTAAATCTGTTGAAAAATAGTAAAACAATTGTTGTGAGTATTGATTTATATTTTTACAACACAACATTGTAACACTTTCACTTAACATTCATAATAAGTTATAAAAAAATTCATTCTTTTAAAATATCACATCCTGCATTAATGTAACAGTAACAAATAAATATAACAAAATAATTAGTTGTGATCACTCAGCACATGATCACCTGTTTGGCCACTCACATATCTGCACTCAGCAATGCGACACATACACATAAATCAAACAACAAGCAACATATTCACAACATAACTAACTATACTGTAGACCTTCACTTATTGTATAGTGCCATATTACAAGGATCGAAAGGTTACAATATCACAAATTAAGAGATTAGGATCTATGTACTTGCACATCTCTACTGTTTCAGAACAGTTTTCTTCAGTTAAACCTTGCATAATGCAGTACTCTGCAAACATCTTCACTTGCTCAAAATTATATCTATCAGCCAGAACAAGCAACGCCTCAAAGTCTGTGTTGGCCAGATCCTTCACCGTACCTGTGTAAACACACTCAATGAGCGCTTGCATGTTATCTGAATCTACGTCCTTCAGCTTCAGTGACCTACTTTGACTTTCTGCAGTGTCATCTCTAAACATTGCCTTAAACACATCGCTCTGATTGACCAGGATAGTTTTGTGTACCTTGAACAACTTGCCATCTTTTGTCTTGATTGTGAAATCCGAACCAGCAGGATTCTTCAGTAAGTATCCAAAATCGTGATCTGGTTTCTCAAGTAAAATACTCTTGATCACTTTTGAGTTGTTTGGTGTCTCTATGTTCTTCAATACATTCACTCTCAGTGCAATCCTGAAAACTTTACCTTGGGTCGCAGCTAGCTCTGCCAAACTGAAACTGAAGCTCTTCAAGAGTTTGATGTCTCCCTGCTCTAGCTTCAGGCAATAGTCC
Organism: Leucoptera coffeella; assembly: GCA_030578115.1. Taxonomy (NCBI): domain Eukaryota; kingdom Metazoa; phylum Arthropoda; class Insecta; order Lepidoptera; family Lyonetiidae; genus Leucoptera; species Leucoptera coffeella. The sequence continues at coordinate 143,324 of JAMBLF010000671.1, read as the reverse complement.
TTGAGGGGCCACGAAATGTAGCACTCAATAGTGAAGTCGACAACCAGCATACCATCGCCCACTTGGAAATGAACCATATCGATTAAGTCGCTTTGGTAGTTGGCTACAAACAGATGTACCACATATCTTTCATTTATCTTCTCAGTTTTAAAGCAGAAACGGAATTCTGGCTTATCCATGCAGTATGTTCCACCAATGTCATATACATTGCCAGCAAGGATTGCTTTTTTATAGAAAAATGGTATTTTGAGCCAGCAAGCAGAAGTGGTCAGACAAGCCTCTTCCATTGACACATTTCCAGTTTTTAGCATGTCGTGTGACGTCTAGAACAACAAATTATTTCAGTTCAAAAACACTTTACAACTATTATCCCTTACAGGGTAGTCAGAGATCTGCAATAGAACAGTTAGTAATGCTATGGTGATCTCTAACCTACTTGTATACACCATCTGGGTTAAAAGATGCAGCAGTGTATGTGTTTTAGTTTAGTTTATTGGGCTCCGTGGTTTCCGCAATTAGTCCCCACTGGCACCATTTTGCTTGATGTCGTTGACTATTCCAGCCAGCCCAGCACCCGCCAGAAGCGCAGAAGACGCCTAGAGCAGTGTATGTGGTAAACCATTCAACTTTTACCTATTTAAAGAATAGGTAAGTTTCCTAACAATGTGTTCCTTACACTAATCAGTGTATTTAAAAAATATATCTTTTATTGTGATGATGGACTACTTAAGTTGCATTGGTACATGCTCAGGCAGGAATGAACCTTGGACCTGCTGATTGAGAGGTAGATGCCCCACCAACCAATCTTATTCAGATCTAAGGAAACTTAGCTTAAATAAGTTAGGATAGCTAATTCCATAAGGTGAAACAGAAAAGTACCTAATTATAAATACTGAAATATAATAGATTAAATACTGGAAAAGGTCACATAAAAAGTAGTAATAACTAACATCTCAAAAATGGGCAGGAACTATTCCTTACCTCTGTAGGGAGACAGGTACTCATCAGTATGTGCACTTACTATATTAATAAAACACGTCATATCCATGATGGGGGAAAATATGAGAAACCCTAAGTATTATTTAAATTAGAAAAAAATGCAATACATCCAATCTGCATATAGATAATGATGACACAATTGTAGCCACCTACATGATGACACTGTGATCATTACTAAATGAGCATCTTAGTCATACCTACATTTATCTTGTCCGAATTTAACACTGTTTAACTTGCTCAACTTAGCATACATTATTGTCTAATCATTGATGTACCTATAAACTTGTCGCAAGTCGTTGTGAAAAATACACAATAACTACAAAAAATTACACATGCCTAGTTTAATTTCTGTTATGTTATTTTTTATTCCTTACCTTTTGTATTGTTAAATTCGAACTTAAAGGAAAAATGTGATTCATTTTGTATACTATTTTTATTAATAATATGTAATAAAAACTAATGTTTACGTAAAGTGACTTTATTTCGTATCATTGATGATATGTTTACAAAGGTCGTTTTAGACAAACATAACTTCAAAAATATACACATATTAGGCATATCCTAAAAAGTAAAGTATGTATCACTGAAAGCCAAAAGTATTATAATTTGAACTAGTAAAATAATTACAGATACATTTCAGTATTCTTTCTTACATGTAAACCGATAGGTTAATAGTGTTATAAATATTATTATCTTTTAAATGGTACTTACATTTTAAGGGCAAAATAATACCGCAATCCCCGATCGATCCTCATACACACCCGGCGATTATAGATACTTCTAACGTCACTCTTTTCAGCTTTTCTTTGTCATATGAAATAATTGTAAATTGTATAATTCACACAAGGGCATATTCGAGTATCAGTCTATTTCGAGCTAGTCGTGTATAAATAACATTGGGAGTTGATTTCGACGTCGTTTAACCACTGTTATCTGTAGAAAGTTAACCAAATGAGGCCACACATTATTTGGTGCGCAAATTCGGATATTTTTGGACACTTTCACTGCAGAGATAAGGTTGGCGATGGACGGAGTAAACAAAAAAGGATAATCAATGCGAATAAAAAACACATAATTATAATTAACATGATTTTATTATACAGTTAACGTAACCTAAATATCATTAGACGGCTCCAAATAGTTTATGTCTTATTTAACCTTGAATCTATAATTTTCAAAGTGGCGCCGACCAAATGCAATGAGCCAGTCACCAACACTCGAGGACGGTTTTCCAACTTCTTCACACTAGCCAAGGCTTCGGACACACTTTCGTGCACCTCTATGTTCATCTTATTCGAATCTTTGTGCAATTTCTTCCAAACTTCCGCATGGTACCAACATCGCTCCAATAACTCATTTCCTTCAGTTTTAGAATAATCATCTGTAACATGAGAAGTTATTACATAGATGCTCATCGTTGTCCGTCGTACTAGGTAGCAGCGGACAGAACAAAGTTTTTTTCAAATGGCTTATGGCAAGTGAGCAAATAATAACGCAAGAAGTCTGTGTCAGTATCTTTAAAACTTAAAGACTTGACTATAATCTGTTTTCCTTACCATCTTTTGAGTTAGTCTCTTTATAAGCAGTAGGAATTACGAAGTAAACAGTAATAAAATTGATGTGGCATAGATGCTTCAGCAAAGCTTCACTATCCCGATCACCGGTCGCACTGAATATTAAAGCCTTTTCTTCATATCTGTAATAAGAGCATCTTATTAGGATTTTAATGTAATTTCAAAAACTTTATACATAGACTATACTAATTAAATACTGATAACATGTAGGTTTATTAGTGTGGAGTGTACATTATATCATTAGTAGAGTACCCGCCACATAAGGTGGCAGTAGCCAAACTTGGAACTAAATTTGACGTTACCGCCATTGCGTGTTATTTTGTATGAAAGGTAAATTTAGTATTACCAGCGTTGTGTTTTTTGCCCACTCTTTGTAATTTTTATGTTTGTTAAGGGTGATTATAATAAATTGATTTCTGGAGTTCTTGTTAGTTCTTCTCCAAGGGTCTCCGCTGAACTTCTTCTTCTCAATCGTTACGCTCTTATCAGAGCGGTCGTGGTCTTCATGACGTGGCATCTTGAGCAGCCGAAATGGTTGGTGAACTAACCTCGGTAAAAATATGTAAAGACAATGCTCAGTGCCATGTTTGAAATAGTTTTTTTACATACATACATACACATCACGCCTGATTCCCTGTAGAGGGGTAGGCAGAGATCACGGATCCCCATTTGTCCCGATCCTGACAGACCACTTTCGCTTCATTGACATTCATACATTCTCTAATACACTCTCGGTGGTTATAGGTTCTCCTAACGTCACCTTTTTTCAATATAGCGTCTATCTGACTGTTACATATATGTCTTATTAGGCCGGCCCCTACGTAACCGCCCTTCCACTTCACTCATATATATTCCTTTTGTCAATATATAGTTTTTTTAATTTGTACTTAGATCATAAAATAACTTTCAAAGAGAGCTTATGATAGGGCCTATTTTGAATAAAAATATTTTGACTTTTGACTTTGGTATATTAATTTGTTTTATTTGAGTTTATAGCTCTGCAACCAAAGATCGATACAAATGAAACCTCAATATAATGTATCGAGCCGTATGGCACAGTGAGTGCTAGTTTTGGCGTGTTTACTGGCAACACTGGATTACGCGACTGTGGCGACGCCTCCAACTGCCACCTTATGTGGCGGGTACTCTAGACACTGACATTTTGTATTCCATTGTTACGGTATAAAGTCTCATTGCTGTTCCATATGACATTGACAGATGCAATCAAATCAAAAGAGGTTATGCTACTATTTGTTTACGTATGTACGAGACATTATAATTAATTTATAACAAATTATCCCACAAAAATGGAAGTATTGGAAAGAATACGTAAGAAAAAACCAACAAAGATCGAGGATATGTCCAAGGAGCAAATAAGGGAAGCAATATTGAAGAAACGTGAATGCAATGCTAATGCTCAGAGAATAGTTGAAAGTTTACTAGAAAAATCTGTCTCACCAGCATATTTCCTTGAGTGTTTGCCCGACATAAACCAGAGTCATTTAGAAGATGTGATCGAGGAGCGCTGCATCGTTCATTTATGCGGATACCCTCTGTGTGCACAAGCTCTATCAGACAAAGATATTCCGAAACAAAAGTACAGGATTTCCGTGAAAACCAATAAAGTATACGACATAACCGCTAGGAAAAGCTTTTGTAGCAATGCTTGCTATCATGCAGCGATGCATATCAAGAAGCAAATGCTGACTAGTCCCCTCTGGTTCAGGCAGTACGAAGAAATACCTAAATTCCATTTATTGCAACTGGAGACAGGTGGCAGTCTTGGTCAAGAAGTGGACTTAGCTATAACTGAAAAGATAAAAGTGGAGACAAAGCCACAGAGCTTTACTTGTATTGGAGACTTCACTCACGCTAGCCTTAATGAAATCAGTACTGATAATGAAGCTTTCAGTGATAGTCATAAAGTAGAGGAATCAAGGCAATCTCAGATTGAGGAAAAGCAAAACTGTGTCAATTCAAATTCAGAAACACACAGAAAAAGTGATAGTGAAAACTCAGTTGAATCTCCCAAATCTAAAGAACCTGATCTTCATACAAGTAATGCTATACCAGAACCAGTATTGTTAGAGGAAAACAAAACAAAAGAGAAAGAACCAAAACGTAACAAGAATACCACCAATATTGTTGGAGACATTGTTGAAAGGCCTGAACATCGGATAGATCCCATTCTCTTGAATGATACAATTAATACAAAAGATAGTAAATGTGCAAAGAAAGTGAAAGGCCGCAAGCAGCCACCAATTGCTATAATAACCAATCAAGTGGAGAAATGCTTAGCTGAATGGTTTACGTTGGACACAATAATCTTCTTGCTAGGAGAAGAGAAGGTTCGCACAATGGTTGCTGACAAAGGAGAATATATAAAAACATATCTGGATAATTACGCTAAAAGTACCTTCCACACTTCCAACACGTATGATCAGTACCAAGCTCTATGCAGGAAGTTGAATCTGTTAGAGCTGGAGGACAAGAAGTTTGACGCAGAAACCATGCAGCGAGAACTGAAGCCTCTGCCAGACTACTCCATCTTGCAAATGGAGAGCAAAAAGATGCAACTGAAAGTCAAAGCATTCTATGCAGGTGCAACAGAAATACCTGATGTGGAACAAGAACCATCTACGAATGAGGTGGAGGGTGAAAATACTACATGTCTGCCACTAGTTGATAGGAATTCTCAAAACGCCTTACGAAGACGCATTGTATGTCAGCATTTGACTAAAGTGCTTCCTGATTTGCTAAGATCCTTAGGCCTGCTAACATTGTCTATTAGCTCTGAGGTAAGGTTGATTGTAAATACGTTTAATTTGAAACCCAACAATGTGATGTTCAAACCACTACAGTGGACATTGATAGCGTTGGTGCTAATCAAGGTTCTGTCTCTGCGGGATGCACAGCTGCGTTATCTTTTAGAGCAAAAGATGGCCAATGACCACTTGCAGCTGTTGTTGCTTAGTTATAAGTTGGATGGTGAGTACATGGACAGATTGATAGCGTGGCTCACGGATATAGACAGGATTTTAAACACCAGTGAAACTGCACTCAAGTTGTCAGATTAAATCTGATATTTTATGTTGAAGTCATCAAGGTAATCTTATTTACATAGTTTTATAATTAGAATATTGTTTTTGTAAATATGTTGGTAATATACTTAATTATAATTATTATATTTGGTTTATCTTTTACTTTAGCAGAATGTCTCATTAGGAATATGAATGTTCATTTACACATTCTTTAGGAGGTTTTTGCTATTATGATATTTCACAATATAACATAACTGAGTAAATTTTTGAGTGTTTAAGGTGTTTTTCTTTGCAGGACTTAAACAGAATGATAACTGCCATTTTTCTAAAACGTTATAAGACCAGGACAGGATTGGAATTGTTTGGCAACCAGTTACATATGTGTATCATCTCTTTGTCTCATCACTTTTTCTATAGAACCTCAGGGAAATGGCTAGCCTATCACAGAATAATATTTTCCTAAGATCCCTATTCCACCTAGTTAATAGTGAAATAATACATTGAGTCAATTATCTGAACACAGTGGCCAACAATGTTACTTACTGTGAACAATTTTTGTGAAACCATTCTGCGCATATTTCCATTGATTCACATGTATGTGCACCATCCAGGTAGAAATCTGCGTAGTCTGTTGCCACCACCTGATACCTTCCAGGCCAATGGTAGTTCCTCAACCCTGCATAGGTCTCTAGAGGTATATTTTCCACAATATAACCATTACAAGACTTTCCATTTAGCAAGCTACCTCCATTTTCAATTTCCCTGTCTACACTATTGTCCATGGATCCTGTAGGGTGGCCATTTGTAATTTTCCCATTAGAGAGGCTTTTGTTCATGGTTTGCTGTCGCTTGCGCATCCATGCGTGAACTAGCTGAATGGCCAGTGAAGCATTGATGCGGAATGCTACTAGATCTATGGGAAGTTCTGATTTGTAGTTTTTGGGAAAATTATAGCAACTTATGTCTGGTACAATGTTTAAGGGGCACTGAAAGAAAAACAAATAAAATAAATTTAAAAAAATAAAAACAAATCATGACCATAAAATAAAATGTAAATAACAATATTTTTACAAAGTAAGAACACACAAAACAGTCTTTGACCCATACATACTTACTCCAATTCTTTTGGCATATTCTTCTAAGACTGCCATGGCATTAGGGTGTTGCTGCACTGTGTACGCGTGGCAGCCAGGCTTCATGATGCCTGCCTTAGCCACTGCTATTTCTTCAATGGTGTTGCCGAGGATAGATGTGTGGTCCAGACCTAGCGCAGTTATGCCGACTATTGGCACTTTCCTGGTTAAAGAATAAAGGTAAAATATAAATCACAGTTGCAGACCCTTTTGGGATAGGCTATAGTTGAACTACTAGAAGAAGTATTTTCCTAAAACAACCATGTTAATTTTTATATGATTTAAAACTTTTTCCACATGATATAAGAACTTTTTATAACTAGCAAAATTTTCAGTTAAGCTACTAAAGATTCATTAGTTATACTAAGCTTTGTAAGCCCATTCTAGCAATTAACTCAAGCATACCTCAGAACATTGGTGTAATCTAGGATGCCTCCAATGCCAACTTCCACAATGGCCACATCCACTCGCTCCGTGAGGAAGATGTGGAACGCCAGCACCGTCAGGAAGGCAAAGTACTTTGGCATGTCTCCTTCGTAAGCCTGCCATGGGACATGAACAGAACTGTAACTCATTAGGAATTATTCAAACTCAACTCAACAAATCAACTCAAAAAACAAACACTACACACAAAACTAATCAAATAATTTTATAGAAGGGAAAAATATAGAGCAGACCTTATCATTTTCCAGGGTCTAATATGGACTTAACATGATCAATTGAGATGGATATTATATTCTATTATCCCGTGAAGGTAAGTCATCTGGTCTTAATTCTTGAAATTGCCATATACTTAAAGATGAGTGAACCTTTGACCCAGAAACATGCTATTCTGGGCCTGAAAACCAACCTGAGTGTCAGCCAGCATCTGGTAGACATGGTGGAAGTATCTGGCGAAGTGCTCCTTGCCAATCATGCTCCCGTTGAGGGTGATCCGCTCACACACTGCCACCAGGTGCGGGGAGGAGAAGAAGCCAGTCTTGTAGCCATGGTGGCGGAGAATGGACTCACACATCGCACTTGTTGAACCCTGAAATCATAGATACTGTACTACCTTGTATTGGCAGGTAAATAAAAGGAAGGTAAGTTAATATTATCATTTTGTAGTTTTTGACTTATTCATTAAACTAAATAGGTTTGAGTGCCAACCTAAAATTGTAAAGGTTTTCAGAAATCATATAACTAAGCTCCTAATTTATTAGGCCAATTTTATTTTATGAACAGATTATTACATATTAGGACAAAATGAAATCTTTCTGTTAATACACACCATTAAGAAATATGTTCTGCTTGAAAGCTCTGGCTCGTACACATTGATATGGAATACTATTCACAGGATAAATTTGATTAACTATTATTTATTATCATTCTATTATCGTCCAGGCTAACAAAGGTCGTTTAGTATCATACTAATGCGATGTGCTCACCTTTCCCTTGGTGCCTGCAACATGTATGACTGAGAGCTCGTCCAGCTTGGCCAAGGGGATCCCCACCCTCAGCAGATAGTTCTGCATGTCCTCTATGTTTGTGCATTTCTGGAACAAACCATTCTTCATATTAGATTATAATTCTCATCATGTAATTCCCAATTATTATAATGAAAGTATTCTTGTCATGCTAGTTTGAATCAAAATGGAGTAACTGATGGTATGAGTTGACATTCAGAGAAACAAGCAAAGCATGCACAGGGCTTGTGCTGTTATTAATACAATCATTACTCTATAGCAAAGCTGCTTATTTCTATAGAACTATTTGTATTGTATGTTGTTCTATAACAGTTTTGTAATTATTTTCTAGGTCATCATTGAATAACTGGCATAAACACAAGTCACATAATTAGAGATAAGAGCTAACAAGTAATATAATTAAAGTTATTAAGCACAATATGTTTCTTAAGTTGGCATATACATTCACAACCTTTAATCTTTTTGAGTTGGACAGAACCATGGATATATCTCCTAAGTAAGTTCATCATCATATGCAACATTGGTGACAGATTGCCAGCATATCACCCAATAGATTTAATTTACCCTAGTCACCTACAACAAAATAACAGGATGAATGGCAGCTAGTAAGCATTTTAGGTCCCAGAATAGCATGGGCCGGGTAATAACAATATAACTCTAAACCAGATCATTAATCATTTTGATAAGTCTAAAATATATGTTCCAGCAATTAACTGATGAGAAATGAATGATGAGCATGGAAATGAACTTACTAAGCCCATGCGAACCTCTTTCCTGGACTGCTCAATGGTTGCCTTCAGAGACTGCAGCGCATTCAGCTTCTGGATGGCACTCTGAACAAAAACATTATTTAGGTATTTGTCTAATGCCTTGACTGAGACATTAATACAGTTATACCTAACTGTGTTTCTTTCTGGCTTCTTGTTGGAGATAACTTAAAGCCTAAATCTGTTAACGCTATTCCAAATTTATATATTTAAACTTAAAAAATACCAAGAAATATTGTCACCAAGTTTTCTAAATGGCATAGATGGATGTATGAATAATACAATAATTATTACAATAGGTATTATGTTAGTACTGCATTAACAAGAAAATTTTCCGTGAGCCATTCTTGCTACAGATGGAAAATTTCAGTAACAAATACTAAGCCACTTTGGCTGGTTGCTAGGGCTCTCTTGCTTGTTTTCTTTTAATTAATATATAGGATATCCATTCTTTACAACCTTATCTAGGTGAATGATATCTACATCAAAATATTATATTATTATTTATTAAAATATTTATTACTTCCTCACAAATATATAATTTAGTTTAATCTGGTCTTATTATCTATAGCAAAAGTGATATGATTTTGTCGAAAATAACAAACTTTTAAATCTTTCTGGTTGATTATTAGAACTATCTTTATCTGGGCAGCGAAATATTTAAAATAATATTTGGTAACTAACCTCGTAACTAGTTTGCGAGTTCATTCTTGTGGAACTTATTAACACATTATTAACTACACATTTACAAAACTGTAATGTAATTTTATACATTAAGAGTGCAATCTAAGCACTTACTGTAGAATGGTGACGAAATAATTAGTCAATCATAAAGTGCGACACCGGAAAAACTAAGTTCCTAAACTAATCAACTTTGCGTGTCACAATACTTGACCCCGCAAAGATCATCACAACTACAGCGTAAAACCAAATAATACCAGTTGCACATTACATGCTCACGCGATATCAAGTTGCGTTTGTTTCTAAGACAAGTTATATCCACAAGAAAAAGTTGTTTTGATACACACATGAAAACTTGTAAACATAACCTCAAAGTGTCAACTCAGTGCGCGCCTATTATGACACATACTTGACGTTTACTTTAAAAGTAATTATAGAATATTTCTACAAAATTCACTGGCGTCGTTCAGAGAAAACACGACCGTATTGAAAAAAGGCGATTATTTTTTCCATCAATCACATTAGGTGACTTTGGAAAGTAAGTCTAGTAGCCATTAACTTTCATACTACATAGCTGGTTACTCAAGTTTTCTCTATCGTGTATAGATAAGAAAGTATATTTGATTACATAAATATAGAGCATGCACGAAAAAGGTAAACACAATGAAAATAAGAATCTTTACCAAGAAGTTAAGTAATATGCCATAAATATATAATAACCAATACCAGTCTCCGACATTTTCCACGTGTTATATTAATTGAATTCAGGTTTTAAATCGAGAGACTTGGTAATCTTATGATACAAATCAACTTTGACTAAGTAGCAAGGTACTTTTAACGACGAAGGAAGAAAAGGCCCTACAGTAAGAACTTACAGCTAAAAACATAGATAAACTAAAGCTATGGAATAAAAGACTATTTTTTTAAGCAACTTTAAAACATAGTTTTCAAGTTTTTTAAATAATCAATTTGTTATTATACCTTTACACTGAAATATATTATTTATTTCCAGTATTTTGTAAACTATCTTACACTGATAAAATGGATAGCTTTCATTGTGAAGCGAAACTACCAGAATCGTTTTTTGCTTATATAGAGAAGCATCGACTACAAGTATTCGTTAAGGTGAGAAAAACTTTCAATTACCCACTTATGCGGCAACTCTAACTGAATCGTTATATTAAATTAATTAGAAGATCCTACAACTGCTTAGTTTGTGGTGTATGGATGTAAAATGGAAGCGAAAGTGGTTTGGAAGAATTGGAAATATGTGGGGACTTATAGTATTTAGCCTCTAACGAGAAACTGGTGCGAAGTTTAAGGATATAACACCCGTGAGAGGTAGTGAGCAGAATCTTAATTGTAAAGTTCATTTTAGACAACGGCGCAGGCAAATAAAAATAAACGAATAATTCATTCATATACAACACTTCCATTTATTATGCCTACTTAATTAACTGAATGGTCCATACATAAGTTTTCCAGGCATAGAATGGATGTGGGCGAAGTGGAATCTATCTAGAGTTAGACTAGAAACCTGTCACCAATATTTGGTTTTGAGGAGATAGCATGTTAAGGGGAACACATCGTCAGGAAACATTCTTTAATTCTATTATTAGGAAAGAATGCAAAAGCGACGCGGTTATAGATAAGTGTGTAAGTATTTGTTTTGCATTAATTCTCCTTGTACATTGGTTTGCCAGAATCTGGTGACGGATCTGCTGATGCAGCGGCCCAAGGACCACCTGAGGCACATGAAGAAATACACCAGCGCCTACAACGAGCGCCACAACGAGACCGTCAAGCTCATGCTGCTCATCTCGCCAGAGCTGCAAATTAGTGGGTGACATAACATCCCTACATACATATATTCACGCCTCTACGTCCTCATTTTGACAAATCTCTCTCGCTTCACTCACACGCATCAACCTTCTCATACATGCTCTTCTGTTCTTCACACTATGTACAAACGCCTTGAGAAGAATGTCTCCAATTTGATCTGTATAAGTTTTACGCGGCCTACCACGTCCAACTCTACCTTCCACTTTGTTTACATAATATACCTATACCACAGATAATATAATACTACAGCCTATACCTAAGAACACTTATGCTCCTCACGATTTATATTTTATGGTATGGCCCGAGTTAGTGTGTCCATCGAAGTATGTAATTTCTCGGCGTGGCGTTTAAGCGATTAACGCTAGTATTTTATTATCTGTGGCTGAGGGCATTTCTTACGTATTTTGGTTTTAGCCCTAGACTGCCAAGGTTTTTCTCTGAAAGGATTTCATACACAATCGTGTTCATACGAAGTAAAAATCTAATTATGTACTCGGGTCACACGATATGTTAAAATAAAGGCACATAATAGCATCCTTTTGCGCCCCAGTCTAGCAAGTGACGATGTTTTTGCAGATAAGCACCAACTAGTGAAGGACCTCATGAAGAATCTGGGGATTCTCGCCATCACGAGAAGACTGGTCCTCGATGAGCTCCACAAGGTATAGTTCCAAAAATACTTAAGACCTTCTTCCCTTTTCGGTATAAGCGAAATTCTGACATGTTTGGTGAAAAGGTCTACCTTATGCATTATTTCTATAGGTACTTGCTAATATCATTCACTTCTAGTTTCTTGACCGCCTCCCTCTACATACTGGGAGGAAAGGCAGCTTGTACAAATAACGTATCTTATAAATAATACATAATAGAAATGATTGTGGCTGAGCAAAGCTTTCAGATCTCTAAGGTTCTGGGGTTCAAGCGCCTGTAGGTACACGATGCATGATCACTTTACGGTGAAGGAAAACCTCGTGTGGAAACTTGAGTTTCCTTTCAGTATTATTTTTTATTAATCTCATATGGTTATTCATTTAGGAGAATGCCCAATGCTTCACGCTGAAAGATCTGGCGAAAGTGACCAAGGCCATGACCATGAAGCCGCTTGTCAAGGAGGCCGGCTGGATGATGTACGGTGAGTGGAATGCCATCTAACTTTACACTGGAAGGCATTGTGGAGTGGTTGGAGTTAGTCGCCTTTTAGGATAACACTGACTGAATGGTAAACTTCAACCGCTGGGCAGCGTGAAACAATATGTGTAAATTAAAAAACAAATAAAATGATGGGGGTTATTATAGGAAGGGTCATAATTCCGTAAAGGATATAGTGATTAGAATTATATATGGATCTCTAGGCGAACAGTATCATATGTGGAGATCATTCAGCAAAAAGTGATTCACTTTGATGTCGAAAAGTCTTCGTTGTCACTCAAGCCGCGAATGGACCTAAAAAGGAAGTGTGACTATGTCGTCCTGCAGACCACCCGTGCCAGTACAGCGAGGCGCAGATGCTGAAGGCGTTGGGCGTGGTACCGCGCTGCACGCTGCTGCTGGTGCCCCCGCCGCCGCTGGCGCCCCTGACGCCCGACCACTGCACGGCGCGCAAGGGCTTCTTCCAGCAGGACATCGACATGCTCAAGGTCGCCTACAAGTACGCGCTCAAGGCGAGTCTCCTTGGACTCATTAAGCGTAGCATTACTATCCAGGGAGTGGGGCGCTGCTTTCGAGCCATCGTCCAACAGAGGCATGTCGTAGGAGGTGCTTAAGATACTATAGAATAATAGAATCTATTGGACGATAACCTGTCACCAATGCTACAGAATAATGTCATTAGGATCCCGATATTAATAATAAATGTGACACAGATGATATTAAGTCTCACAGGTTCTTATCCTAAAAGAGATGAAAGAACGTGAATGAATGTATAAACGTAACTTATATAAAAAGCCGAGTGATGTGCATGTATATAATGTATATCGTTGCCTTGGTGTGGCAGGAGCTGATAATCCAGCCGGGCGAGGAGGCGGAGCAGGTGTGCTCCCGGTGCTACAGCGCCGTGCTGGCCATGGAGCAGGGCGTGGGCGGGGCGCAGGCGGCGTGGGGCGCTCTGCCCGGGGGCCACCGCGTGCTGCTCATGGGCCCTCCTGGCTCCGGCGTGCACACGCAGGCCGAGCTGCTCGCTCAAACCCTGGGCGTCGTCATAGGTATTCCACTACTGTACTTGTGTAAACAAATAATTCATGTACGTATGAATCCCGATGGATAGCCAAGTTTCCTGATGATGTTTTCCCTCACTGCTAGCGACTGAATGAGATTTTGTACTTTTTCATTTCTTTTATTAGTAGGTACATGGCAGAGCCGGGATTCGAACCCAGGACCTCTAATAAGAAGTCAGAGGTGTTCTTCATTTGGTTACAGCCGCTACCACAACAATAAAGGATTTAACTTATCTCTACATCAAAAAATAACTAAAGAGGCTTAAATTAAATGTTTAGATATAAATTTGTTACCTGAAGGAGTCGTCGAATAAAAATATGATTTCGTGTTCCAGTGGATTACAAGATTCTCCTTAACGAAACGCTGGCGCGGAATGACGAGCTGAGCAAGAGCATCCGCCGAGTGGGCGCCACGGACGAAAACAAGGCCCACATGATCTGCAGGCGAATCATGAGGAAGGTCAGTGTCACGGGCCTATGCCCATGGTCTAGCGCTCAGCGTAGGCGACCAACCGACGTGGCTGCAACTGGCTTACATAACACATTGTAGTTAATTCTAATTGTGATCAAATACAATTGGGTATTTACTATTTTATTTTGACTTGATTTGTTGAAAAACAATGAAATGAGCTCTTTTATATTGCTAATTCAACGTACGCCTGAAGTCAGGACAAAGTATAAATACTTATTTGACATAAAACTATTTAAACGTTGTTTATATGAATATAACTATGTTTTTTTTTTCCAGGATACGCTGAGCAATGGATGGGTAATGATCGGCTATCCCACTACATTGAACGACTTTGAAAAATTACAATCGATGCCAATGCCTCCGAACAGGTAAATATCACAACATGGCATTCAAATTAAAAACGCTTGAGCCGTTTATATAATGTGTTTTTGTAATAATTACGTTGCCAAATCGGAAAACAATAATATTGAATTGCGTTTACGGGATAGATATTGTACTTGATAATATTCAAAAACTGAATCAGATGATTACAACGGACAGGAATTGTACCTGAAATTGTTCGCAACCAATGATCTATGAGCCATAAAAGGTAAAAAGAGTATTTACGGCTCGAAGGACCAAATCTGTTATTGTCATAAAGAAAAGTATAGACGATGTCATGTCAGAGGTGTACATAATCTATAAGTGAAAATAATTACTATTCTTGCGAAGATGTCAATAAGATTGAAATTGAAAAATCTATTCTGCAGGGTAATAATGCTGCAGCTGGACATGACGACGTGCCGGCGGAGGAAGCTGTCCATAGGCATCGACCGCTGCACCGGGAAGGACGTGCCCCGTGACCCCACCAACCCCACCAACCCACGCATCTACCGCCGCAGCGAGAAGGCCGTCCTCCAAGAAGTAACTATTAGTACACTACATACGAATACAGTTGTATCAGATAACGTCACTGACATTCGTACTCTTTCGATGTTCGGTGTATGTGTGTCAAAGGTAGCGTGGCATTAGACACCAGAAGTCTGTTTTTGCAATGAACGCAAATAAGATCGAGTGTCTTTCTGCAAATGTCAGAGTAAGTACTGTGAAGCTGACATAAATCCTCTTTTTACCAGATGAGTTTCTGGATAGGTGACCACCCGAAAACATGCACTCCTGACTTCGGTACGTGTTAAAAGTACACATAACTATGCCACTAACTAAACCTACATCAGCAATACCTAAAGTATGGTGACGGACTTTTTTGTCCACATAACTGTCCTGACTTGGAGTGGCCAAAAACCCTCGTGAACGGTTGGCATAACCTTGTTGTGTGGCTTGCAGCTGGAGTATTACTTCAGGGAGACGTTGGCAGAGATGAGGGCTTCCACCGGCCTCATGTGTTGCAACGTGGACGCCTCGGAGTCCATCGGTATGGAAATCATTACTATTCTTTTATCAACAATAATACGACATGGATTGCGTATCATCGCCGATTTTCCTTAGTTTAGAACTTCATTTAATAAAAGACTGATTGGTCAGACGTTGGTTGTTTCTGAAATAAACGACAAGCTATAGATAGCTTTGATACAGATATAAGGATACTCAGAGAAGAATTAGCAATCCTTCACGGAGAGTTTTCCTTCTTTTGGAAGTTCTAATAATTATGATGATGTTATTATCACATTTGCTCATAGTTCATAAAGTATTTTATTGATGTAGCTGACTATAATGAGTAAGTGTGAATTGCGATTGCAGACAAAGTGGCAGTGGCCATCCTGGCGGCGGTGATGGCCGCTCCCACCCAGACCCTGATCATGGGCGGCCCCCTGCGCAACGTCAACGCGGATTGAGCGCAACCACTGCCCACGCATACTGTAAGGACCATCCGTAGGTGCTAAGTTTTTAGAGGTGTTGCAACTGTACGACGACGATTATTAATCGGCTCGATTGGCATACCACGCAATTTCAGGTCGTCATACTGCGCTCATCGTCTCGATACATACATGATCGCTTCAACTATTTCTATAAGAGGCAGGGCATTATATGCAAGCTCGTTTTCTGTCACTAAGGCCTTGGAAACCTTTTAGAAAGGTGATTCACATTAAACGAATTTTTATTTTATAATTATTTATTAATATACTTTGTTATTTTTAATTACCTGCTATGTTCTTTACTGTTATTGTTTTTTTGTAGGTCTTAATTATTGATTTTACGCTATAATAAACTTTAGTACGACTTATTCCAATATAATTATGAAGTATTTAACTTGAGTTTCATTTGCTAAATAACATTAGAGACTACGTCCTCTTTGTAAAATACCATATATAATGCAGATATCGTAAACAGAAAACAACAAAAAACACGCATTCACGACCATTAACCCTTACGGGGTAGTCAGAGGTTCAGGTTTCCATCTCCGCAATTGCGAAGATAGTAATTCTATGGACACCTCGAACCCACGTGTTGACCAGATAGTTAGTACTCAATGTGACAGTTGGTCAGCCATGTCGCCATTTACAAGCACTAACTATTACCTGTTCGACGAACAGGTAGGTTTCCTCACGATGTTTTGTTTTCCCTCACCGTATAATTCGATGCATTTCGTAATGTGTTTTTATTATCGTAAACAGGACATCATGTTATTGTTTTTTGCCATTCTATGGGAAAGATTTTATCAGCATTATTTATTATTACATTGTACCTACTTCTCTATGGACTCCGATTACCAAGGGAGTGCTAAAAACACGTACGAAGTTTTAAGAAGGCTCCACCGCCATCCGACACTGAATGATGAGCATCTAGACTATAACTATACAACAACATTTTATCAACGAGAATATTATTCATTAGATTAGGCAGTAACTTCGGCGACATATAACTCTACCGCTGACTACATGGTAAAAAGGAGGAGAAGGTTCGATTTGGGAGTACTTACGTGAATCCTTACGGAGGGAACACATGAACGTGTAGTATTATTATTATTTCGTAGTATTATTTAACGATATGATCGTTTGACAATGACACTATTGCTACATAAATCAAAGTATGAAATGAAGTAAACGGATACAAGGCACACGCAAGCTTAGTGTTATTTTTGGGCATTTCACAAACGAATCGTTTTCTGAACTTCGCAGCCCTTTACCTACAGTGTGTGTGTTGTAGTTTATTTGTTAGAAGAGCAATCAGAAGGTATTTCTCAGAGCGAAATGGATGCTTTCGTGCCCTATATGGAGAAGCATTGTTTATATTCGTTCTTTCGGGTAATCGGTATTTTTATTCTACGTAGAGTAATCACAGGTTTATATGGCCATTTCGCATGAAGCATTGAACTAAATAAAAAACCTCGCCATTTACTGCTCTTACTACTACTTATTGCGAGAAATAGGTTTCCTCTAGATGTTGCCTTCACAGCAGTTTTTCCATTGTGCTATTTTATTTTTTATTCCATAAATGTACACGGAAATTTTATATTTTTTCTTCCACTGGTACATTGAGGTGGGGATTGTATTTACTAGTTCAAAGGTAACCAACCAACAACTCCATCACTAGACTACACAGAACTCATACACATAAAATCAAAATGACAACTTCTCACCAATGTTTTATACGACATCACACACCTTATGGTAAACCAAGAGCAAGAGGATATTATGTCTCCAAGGTTCTGTCCACTTCAAGAGAGATTAAAGGAAGGTTTCACCAATCGTCTTCATTACCATGACATATTAGGCTGATTGCGAGAATACAACTTGTAATTGTTCATGTTCATACATTCTCCTTTCATTGGGCGCACTCAAGATTGATGTTTCGCAGGGTATGTTGACGGACGTGCTGCTGAACCAGCCGAAGGACCAGCTTCGCCACATGAAGAGATACGCCCTCGCGAACGAATACCTCGACGACCCACCTAAGAAAATTCTTCTCATTTTCGCGCCAGAGGTCAATATGAGAATAGGTATGTGTTTAGATGCATTCACGACGAAGATAAACCGTAAATCCCTTCCAGGTTAGTCAAAGGTATTCAGAGTCACTGAACATGGTGATGGTCTTTGGTCACTCGAACCCTACTGATATAACCCCCCCTTACAGATAAGTTCAGGCTGGTGAAAAACTTTATAAAGCACTACGGAGTGATGGTTGTCAATAGGGCGAGCATCAAGAGCCATTGCGAGAAGGTAAGTCTGTATTAAATTGCCATATCATAACATTACGCCAATGTTGTACGTCAATGGTGTTGAACCTAAATTGAAAACAACTGTGTAACTCTGATAAGTTGAGATATTGAAAAAACTCTGTGAGTCTAAGGAAGAACATTTGGCTCTTTAACCCCAATAACAGGCTGGATGGACGAAAAGTTATTTTAGTCTTTGTTTAAGGAGTGAGTTATATACGGGTACATCGTTTTGTCAATGCATTCGTTTGCACAAAGGTACACATTACGTTCTTGTTGGTCCAACATTTAGAAGTCACACAGGTTAGTGTGTTTGTAAAGAGTCCGGTTTGTATCCGCAGATGTTCGGCCAACAAGAGGCCACCCCGGGACTGTTCGCGCAGACACTGAAAGCGATCACATTCAGGAATCCGGTGATGAGCAGCGGCTGGATCATGTACGGTGCGTCTACGCTTGAAATTATCATTTACTGGTTCTTAACTTAAATAGAAGGAAGGTGTTTTTTTTTAATTCTTTAATAAGCCATTCACGATTAAGGTTATGTCGGCTCAAGTATAAACACTGATGCCATGGCGTTTGCACTTGTTATTCAGTCGCCATCAACGCCACCAGCCGCTACAACCGAAGAAAAACGAAGTCGAAGCTCCTATTCTGCTCTTCTTTATGCTTCGGTTCGTTCCAGTTGAGGATCCAAATACAATCCCAAAGCAAACATATTTAGCCAGTTTGGCATCACAATTGACTAAATATTTAGCCGAATATTTGTATTTTCAACTTTCACTGAGCTGCTTACTTTGTTGGCAAACCATAGACAACTGAAGGAAGGTGTTGGTTTAAACAAACATTAAACGATAGAAAATTGGACATCATAACACAAATGAAACGTGCTAAGATATTTATTTTATAGTTTCATGCTCATTTCGGTATTTTTGCAATACGTGCAAGCTAATCTCGTGAGATGTTAAAATGTTTTTAAGGTACATTGGGAAAGATTTCCTAAGAAAGTAACTGAGATTAGCATTACAAGTACTATAATGGCGGATTGGTGATTGGATTCAAAACTTCGGGTTGTCTGTTTGTGTAGACTACCCCTGCTCGAGCGAAGAGGCGCGGGGGCTGAACCGGCGCGGGGTGCTGCCCACGTACACGGTGGCCTTCGTGCCGGCGGGGGGCAGTCCGCAGGAGACGCCCGACCACTACACGCGCTACCGGAAGCCCCTCGAGCACGACTGCGAGAACCTCCGGAACATCTACAAGCACACTCTCATCGTAAAACACTTCATATATATATTATTAGTCAGCCATTATTTGATATTATTAAAGAACCTTTATACGGAGTTCTAAGTAGCAAACTATGTAGATATGAACGAAAATATTAGATATCCGGGATCTGTACTTAGCTATATACTACCCACGAGGCGGATGTGAGTGTATGTTGATGAGTGTATGTTGTATGTTCCTAACTCTCGTTAAAAGGAAATAGAGGTGCCCGAGAGCAGCGGCGACGACGGATCGCAGTCGGAGTCGTTGGAGGGGCTGCTGTTCAAGACATGCTGCCTCAAGATTAGCGCCGTGCGGCGGGGTCTCGCGTGCGCGCCACACAACGCGGTGCACGGCCACGCCATGAGCCCCGGCTTCTTCCGCGTGCTGCTCGTGGGGCCGCCGGGCTCAGGCCGCCACGTGCAGGCCAGGATGCTCAGCCAGGTCTTCGGCATCGTTGTGGGTGAGACACTTGTTCCGTTCTATATTCTTCTGAAGGCTGCATTTCAGTGTTATAGTTTGTAGGCTTTCCCAATTTCATTGCAAAATCGTTGATTATTGAGAACATCGTGAAGATGTCGATCTATCACTTGTTTAGGTAATAGTCAGAACGATTCATGCGAAAGATTATTCTCCACCATTGCGCATTTGTAGTTTGGTGGAAAGCGGCCTCTTTAAGACGTCTAGTGTCCACCCTATTCCTAATCCAGTGTAGAAGGTGCCCATTAGCTTCTTTCCTGTGCTATGTGCTAAACGTTTTGTTGTGTTGCGACGGCGCGGTGTGGAGCAGTGCGCTTCGCGGACCTGTACTACCAGACGCTGGCGCGCTCGGACGAGCTGGGCCAGAGGCTGCGCAAGTCCGGCCCCCTGCCGCCCATCAAGTGCCAGATGGTGAAGGAGCGCCTCCTGGCCAAGGTGACCGCTTTCAATACGACATACCCTTCGCGACCGCTACTTAGATGTACCATTTCCATTCATTTCCGCAAATGCTAGGTATGTATGTATGCTCATTACTAGTCAGAACGAACCCAGTCTGCGCTAGTCTGGTCTGGTGTTCCGTACTTTTGACTAATCCGAAGAATAGGCAGATTTCCTATTGTTGAATTGACACACCATAGTAGTATTATACTACGGTAGTTGTGCTGTGTCCCATAATGACATTTAATTAATGTCCGTACATACATAGACATTTTGGAAATATATGTAAAGGCAATGTGTACAATGCAAGTGATTCTATACAATGTCTAGGCAATGACTCGTATGAAGCAAAGTTCATTTAATAAACTTTGTTATATTTCGCCTAGGCAATACCTCAGCAAATTATAGAATAGCGATTGAATAAAAGGCAATGCATGTAAGGGTTTTGTCTAAATGCATATCACAAACAGACAACGCTGTACCTGTGATTTGACCGTAATTACAATAAATACAATCCAAATATTTCACACATAGCCTGGTCGTCTGGAACAGAACGTATACAATCACTAGGCATCTTATGCAATGCTTTATTACATTGTCATTCACATTGTCTATAGCATATACATAAAGTTGTTTGACGCTTACTACTCTGTGGAATCATATCTTTAGCACAGATAATATAATACTATACAGTATAGTCTTTAGTGCTAATTGCTACCATCTGAGCCATACTACTATTTATAATTATTGAAATATTGTTGAAGGACTGCGAAACCAAAGGATGGGTGTTGATTGGTTTCCCCACGAATGCCGTCGAGTTTCAATCTCTGCAACAAGGGCCCACTGCACCCAACCGGTAACTGCTACTCACACATACGTATGCACGTAGTCTCCGAACAGTAGTATGCAGGTTGTTCAAATAAAAGGTTCAGATAAGTTTCCGTGATTCCACTGTGCGGAAGAAGGCAACAATTTTGAAAAGTTGATGATGATAGTGACAGGCTGATAGATCTTATCATAATCTGATTATGTGTTAGACTAACAAGACAAATTAATAATACGTGTATTCATATTTTTTTATATTTTTGTTAGATAAATCTTCTTTCTTTATTCTACACGGGGGCATAGCGAGGCCTTAGGATGTCCTTGGCACCTTTGGGGTGCCTTTGGACTCCAACACGACAACATTTCTCGTTGTCCGAACATTGAGTCTTTCATTTTGATACTTCAGGGTGATAATACTGCAGATTGACAAGAAGGTTTGCAAGGAGAGGTTGGCGGGGAAAGGCGTGGATTGGTGCACGGGCAAAGTAGAGCCACTGGGCGCCAATCCCAGAGTGATGCCGGTCCTCCCGGGCTTAGAGATGAACGAGGATCTAGATTCCTACGTAAGTAATGGAGGTTTTTGTAGGCGCTTATTTAAGAACTGCAGGTGTCATGTTCACTTCTTGGGGATTCGTCGAACGCTTTCTGTTACTTCAGGTCGAGAATAAACGCAACGTGAGGAAAGCGATCCCTCTGAACTATAATACTAAACTATATAACAATCTATACCTAAAGCAAATGGAACCTTTTAGGTTGTGTTGTGAGTGAAGATTGCGAAGGGCCAACGGCTGTATGGCGTAGTTAGCTATAACGTCTTACACGGACTATGACATTGATGTCCATATTTCAATGTTATTTGATTGGCTATTGTTTTGTTCCTGTGCAGCTGGACAACTACTTCTCGGAGACTCTGGCGGAGTTGCGAGCTCTGACCTTGAAATTTGCCACCACCGTGAACGCCGACGCGGACGTTGGTAAGCGATACCTATCTACTAAATGTTGCACTACACTATTTACTCAGGAAAACGCGTGCTAGTTTATCATGTCTCGCGATAGCTAGGACGACCACTACGCGATTCTTTTTCACATTTCCCATTATACGTTTGTCAATTTGATGTCATTCATCAAAGCATGAGATGCTCAACCGTCAAGGCATGTCCTTTTCAATCTCAGTCACTACATCGCTGCTTTAAAACTAAACTGAAGAAACTCAAAAAACACTATTTTGCAAAAAACGTTGTTTTATAATATAGTTGATATATTTTTGACATTAAATTGCATATAATTTAAAAAAATGATTAAATATAAATACATTTTTTTATCTTTTTATTAACTTAATATGTTTTATGTACTTATTATTTAATCTTTTTGAAATAAAATGTTTTTCGAGTTTCTTCAGTTTAGTTTTAAAGCAGCGACATATTCTCCAAAAAACAATTCTTTATGCATCGTCTTTATTCTTGTTTCCTCTTATATATACTATAATATTGCTTTACTACTACTCTTGGTTCCAATGACGTATCTGAATAATATGAAAAGACAGTCACAGGTGTAAAGTTGATCCTTAATTCTACGTGTTTTTTATTAGTGTATTGCGCAGGTGTATTTACAACTAGGTCAGCGGAGTAGGTCCGTTGAGACCAAATCTTCTAAATAAAATGTATAGTTAGCAATATCGTATTTTGTTATACCCAATATACCACATTGCAACCGCCAACTATTTAAATTAATAGCAGTAGATCAATATATTAAGTTGGGTGTGAATCGGTCGGCAAGATAGCGCGTGTAACGTTGGACGCAGTGAGCGCCAAGCTAGCTAACTGGCCATTCCATCATAAATACCATGCTCAGTAGGCCGCATTTTACTTGTGATACAAGCCTTGAGAGATGAATGGAAGTAGTCGTATTAATTTTTCCCAAATTGCTTTAGAAAATGTGGCAGTGGCAATACAATCGGCTGTTATAGCGGCCTCGGAGCACGTCTTGACGTCTGGCAACACCCCTATACGGAATGTCAATGCGGAGTGAACGGCGTAGCTAGACTTTTAAGTCTATATTATATATTGAGGTTTTCAATAAAAAGTCGAAAATAATTAAACATTTTTTTATTTTGGTGACGAATTCGTCATTAAATCATTCTTTTAATAGCTAATAATAATTAAGCTAACATTGCAGTCTCAAAGAGTTGAAATTGAGGATCTCAGTTGATTATCCACTTCCACGGGGGAAGACTTGCATAGTTTGAGAGAGCGGGCCGCGGGCCCTGGCACGCCGCCCGGCCACATCCACAGCACACTGGATGCGACCGAACCCTTACAATCACATCTCGCACGTAACGTTTAACTTAAAAAAAGAAATGCATCTTTATACACAACTCGACCTGCGAAATCACTTCACTGAAGTCCAGTTCCGCTTTCCGAGGCACTCACTCGCACACAATAAATATACACAGCACCCTCGAGAGACTAGTGGCTTATAGCTCGTCCTTGAACTCGTCGTCGGCGGGGGCGCCGGGCGGGGGCGCGCCCTGCCCCTGGTACAGCTTGGCCACGATGGGCTGCACGATGTCCTCGAGCGCCTTCTTCTGCTTCTTGTACTCGTCCGCCTCGGCGTCCTGGTTGTCCTCCAGCCACTTGATGGACGCGTCCAGCGCCTCCTCCATCTTCGCCTTCTCATCCTCCGACAACTGTCAACAAAGCAACGAGTTCAGCAAACCATATTTACGCGACTCAATAATTGCTGCACATATAGTACTAAAATACCATAAACATGTCTAATGTAAATGTGACTATAAATTTGTATCTGCGAGCAAGCTAAATGAGGCAGCATTGAAACTGACTAGCCCTACAGGTTTCAGTGAATCTGAAAGGCATCGGTTAGAATGTTGAAGGTAATGTAGGTAGTTACCTTGGCGCCGAGCTTCTCCTTGTCCTGCAGCTGGTTCTTCATGGTGTAGGCGTAGCTCTCGAGCTCGTTCCTGGCCTCAACGCGCTCCTTGAGCCGCTTGTCCTCGTCGGCGAACTTCTCGGCGTCCTTGATCATCCGCTCGATGTCCTCCGGGGTGAGGCGGTTCTGGTCGTTGGTGATGACGATCTTCTCGCGGTTGCCGGTGCCCTTGTCCTCGGCCGACACTTGCAGGATGCCGTTGGCGTCGATTTCGAAGGTCACCTCGATCTGCGGGATGCCCCTGGGCGCGGGCGGGATGCCGGTCAGGTCGAACTTGCCGAGCAGGTGGTTGTCCTTGGTCATGGGCCGCTCGCCCTCGTACACCTGGATGGTGACGGTGTGCTGGTTGTCGCTGGCGGTGGAGAAGATCTGGGACTTCTTGGTGGGGATGACGGTGTTGCGCGGGATGAGCTTGGTCATGACTCCTCCGACGGTCTCGATGCCCATGGTGAGGGGGTTCACGTCGAGCAGCACGATGGCGTCCGTGTCCTGCTCCCCGCTGAGCACTCCGGCCTGCACGGCGGCCCCGTAGGCGACGGCCTCGTCGGGGTTGATGCCGCGGGAGGGCTCCTTGCCGTTGAAGAACTCCTTCACCAGCTGCTGCACCTTGGGGATGCGCGTGGAGCCGCCCACCAGCACGATCTCGTCCACGTCCTTCTTGTTCATGTCGGCGTCTTCGAGCACCTTCTGCACTGGCTTCAGGGTGGATCTGAACAGGTCCATGTTGAGCTCTTCGAACTTGGCCCTGGTGAGGGTTTCCGAGAAGTCATCACCTTCAAAGAAGGACTCGATCTCGATCTTGACCTGGTGGCTGGAGGACAGCGCTCTCTTGGCCTTCTCCACCTCTCGCCTGAGCTTCTGCACGGCGCGGTTGTCCTTCCTGATGTCCTTGCCCTTCTTCTTCTTGTACAGCTTGATGAAGTGCTCCATCACCCGCTGGTCGAAGTCCTCTCCGCCGAGGTGGGTGTCGCCGTTGGTGGCCACCACTTCGAACACGCCGTTGTCAATGGTGAGCAGGGACACGTCGAAGGTGCCGCCGCCCAAGTCGAAGACCAGCACGTTCTTCTCCCCCTCCTTCTTGTCCAGGCCGTAGGCGATGGCGGCGGCCGTGGGCTCATTGATGATGCGCATCACGTTGAGGCCAGAGATGGCGCCCGCGTCTTTGGTGGCTTGTCTCTGAGCATCGTTGAAGTAGGCTGGCACGGTGACCACGGCGTGAGTGACTTTCTTTCCAAGGTAGGCCTCGGCCGTCTCCTTCATCTTGGTGAGGACCATGGCGGAGATTTCTTCGGGGGCAAACACTTTGTCTCCCTGGGAGGTCTTGACCGAGATGTGAGGCTTGCTGTTCTTCTCAATGACCTTGAAGGGGAAGAACTTGACATCGTGCTGGACGGTGGCATCGCTCCATTCCCTACCAATGAGACGCTTGGCATCAAACACTGTGTTCTCAGGGTTGGTTGTCAGCTGGTTCTTGGCAGCGTCACCAATCAGACGTTCACCATCTTGTGTGAAAGCCACATACGAAGGGGTGATACGGTTACCCTGGTCGTTGGCAATGATTTCTACTCTTCCATTTTTGTACACTCCAACACTGCAAGAAAAAAGGTTATTAGTTTAGTGAATATATCGTAAATGGACATTATTTAACAACTAAATTAAGGTCTCAATCTCATTATTATGTCATTACTTACGGTGTATAAACCAATTACCATAAGTAATTAATTAATATCATTATCATTACATAAATTAGGACATATAGAGATTATTTAAAATCTTAACTGATTTCAATCTTCATCAAAGCAATTTTAAAAGTATAGAGTAATCCATCAAATAAGATTGAATCTACAAGCTCATTAAGAGTTTCTGCTCGGTATCTTAAGTTAGCAGATGAATGAAACTCACCAAGAGTAAGTGGTTCCCAAGTCAATGCCGATGACAGTGCCAATGTCCTTGTCCTTCTCCTTCTTGTCCTCCGCGCAGACGGCGGCCACGACGCACGCGAGCGCCACTAAGCTCCACCGCATTCTGGTTATACTATACACTCTGGAAAAAAATAAAAATTCATTAATTATACTGAATAAATAATGGAAGTTGGCAAAGAATAAGTCAGGGAATAGTTTTGGGGCTACAGTATTTAGACAAGAGACATATATTTAGACATGTGCAAAATTTCAGTAAATGAATAAAAAGCAGCACTTTTGGCTGAAATATATGATATAGTAAGTACTTTAGTATAAATAAAGTTACCCCTGCGATATATTAATGTTATAAGTTAAGTAGTTGCTTAGCACCCGATAAGGAACTGAGGGGAACCTTAACCTACAAGTGGGTAATCAAGATCGAGGCCACGTAAGTCACCACGTCATCAGCCAACTATTCAGGAGTCAATGCTCGGACCGGCGAATCATTAACAAACAGCCAAAGAAATAGTAACGGGAAAGTTTTATAGGTCGCCGCGCTCACGGCTAACTGTACAGCAGATCGCCGGCATGATGACGAACGCCCACGTTAACGATCGAGAACTTTCTATCCAAACCAAAAATATTCTAAAATACATAGTGGATAATGATTTAATATAATGTTTCAGTATCGACAAGGCACAATATTTAACTTTAACTAATTCCAATAAGACTTATTGACAGAATAAAAAAATCTTATCGCTTTGAAGAATTCAACTCGATGGATGAAATTATTTGACAGAAATTTCGGTTAAATAACTAATTCAGACAAGAAATATTTGTGAATACTTACAGATAAATGTATTGAAAACCTCTTCCTAATTAAAATAATTTCACTATCACGTTAATTTCTTTTAGATTGCTCACTCAAGTTTCTTCTAAATTGATCACGCTCGTTCACTTCTGATTTTCTTGACAAGACTGAAGTTTAACAAGCCGCCGCAGCTATTATTTAGCGCTGGTGTCGATCGTGGTCAGTTACTATTGGTCGATTTACCGCTGACGTATGCAATAGTATTTTGTCATTGGTCCAAGTCTAACGATTTGTAACTACGTGATTGGCCCACGTTAATTATTGGCACATAGAGCTTTTGGCGTGTGTTTCAAATATATTTACGTGCTAGAATTTCATAACTATAAAGTACGTTTTTATCGTTATTTCATCATAAAATAATGAAACATCACTAGATTATCACAGATTTCAAATCAGAAGTGTCTTAACATGTACTTTATGGAAGAATAAACTCTATAATCTATTTAATATCTGGTGTTTGATTTCGTCAATTACAGGTATTGTAAAACAAATTGAGCACAATGTATTATTAGTTTTGGTGTCAAACTTGAACCTGTGAAAAGTAGTTATAATTACGGGTTTGGATAATTTCAAATGTTACATTCGTCTCAATTACCGCATACAATGTTTATATCCTAATAATAAGTTTAGATATCTTCAAGATTCTGTCTAATCCAGACTTCAGAGTAGTTAATACAGATATTAACCGAGTCAATTATTAAATAACCTACCTACCTATTAAAATAACAAAATAATTCAAATAAATAATCTACCTACATGACTCTTCAGTCGATGATCTCTGCCCATTCCTCTGTAGGTAAAACTGCGTGATGATATACATATATGTTTTTTAAAATTAGGAATCTAGTAGTTAAATATTTGTTTGTGTGGGATGGGGACGGCTAGTCGAAAATTCGAGGCACTAACTTTATCTCACGTTTATCATAGATAAAAATACAGATAAAAATCGTAAAATCTATTTGTACAACTTTATATCTGTAATCCCCCAAAAGGTGCAAATTAAATTTCTAACCAATGCTTAGAGTACATAGTTTATACATAGATCTTCATAA
Organism: Leucoptera coffeella; assembly: GCA_030578115.1. Lineage (NCBI taxonomy): Eukaryota > Metazoa > Arthropoda > Insecta > Lepidoptera > Lyonetiidae > Leucoptera > Leucoptera coffeella. Next base: position 115,210 of record JAMBLF010000671.1, on the reverse strand, counting down.
AATGAAAATATAGTGACCAGCTAACATTAGACAATATATTTCAGTCGCCTTAAATGGTATGTCAAATGGAACCCAACTGTAAGCATACTAAACAGTCTAAGCTCAACGCATCATACACATATTGACGCTTCTACATCCCTAACAGGGTAGGCAGATACTATTAATCGCCATCTAGAACAATCCTGACAATTCTCTATTGCCTCAGTCACATACACCCATTAACCTTCTTTATGTATGCTTTTCTGTTCTATCCTACATGCTAGGCACTCCTGCCTGAAGAGAAATGTCTCAATTTGACCTAACAAAAGGGGACCTATAATCATACGTCATGATGACGTAACCTAAATCACAGTTACTGAGAGTCGATGCCAACGACCTTTCGATAAAAACTCATTGATAAGAAAACTTTCGTGGCAGTTTTTCTCGAAGCATCGCGAAATTTTTTTGCATTCTATTTTGCAATTTGCATAATGTTGCAGCACTGTAATGAAATCTAAGAATGCCTATTCTATACTAGAGTGAGCATGCTCTTTCTATAGAAACTGAACATGGTTTATAAACTAGTCTGCAGTTAGAAAATAACGACAGTATGCTGACTAGGTGCCGTTCTTTCCGAAATGTCGTAGGAGGCGACTAAGAGACTAGTGGGATGTCACCAATGAACCGGTCAACACAACCCCAATATTTATGCAAAAAATTGACCTAGAAGATATTATTTTGTCTTCAAGGTTATGTCCGTCCGAAAAGGATTAAAGGACGGACGGAGAAGAATTTGTATGAATAATAACCAATTTCCAAAATTTTGTTACACATTTATCTTCAAGGACAGGTTTATGAGGAAAAGTTTTTGGAATCTTTTATATATGTAATAGTATTCTTATATCTGTGGTAATAGTACCCGATCTTTGGGAACTTGTATCATTCTCTTCAGTGCCCCAATTGGGTACTTGTGTTGCTATGCAACAATGGGCAGAGATTACATTCTTCTTTTTATATTTTTCTCGACACCTTGTTCTCAACGTGAAAGGCGCTACGCTTTCACTATTCCTACAGTTCATTTTCCTGTTTTATTATTGGTCGTGATCGACTATTGTGAATAAAGACTATTGATGTTGGCAATAATATATTACATTGATCAACGGTAGCTAGCCGTTCACCCAATAAATTAATTGAATCCTAATCGCCTGTTACGAAATTTTGTAAAGATTGGAAGTTGGTATTCTATTTAGGTCAATTAAAAACAATTTTTCAATTACTTATATATTTTTATTTATAACTCAGTTCTTATAAACGTCTAAACAACTATTATCATCCATTTACTAATTATACTAAATAGAACTAAAAATTAGCACCGTTTAAACATACTCTTATATTTACCCAAAGAACATCATAAACAATTACCGTTATAGGTATTTTATCAACTATGCATAGTTTCTTTACTTACAGTAATGATATCATGATATATCCATGTATATTTGAGACAGAACACTATTTGAAACAGATTTTTATCCACTGTGATATAAGACACGCAAAGGTAAGGTAAATAGCACAACTACAAATAAAATAACATTTAATACATGTCTGTTACCATGCGGCACAATTTGTCGTTAGTGACCACCATTGAAATAGCACTTTTCACTTCATAGCCAGTGCCCAACGTGATAACCTTTAGATCCTGACTATCACCTGTGCTCACGATTATTGTACAGATAAAACATTGGCAAATGGGTTTTACGTCGTTTTCTAAAAGTAAACTATCAATTGCCATATCTAACCGCTAACCAAACACATCAATCCTTCCCTGCCACATTCTTAAGCATCATCCCGTGCGATGTAATCAGAACGTGTCTACCTCCGTAAGTGTAGTTGAGTAAGTAACATATGGCTACATCGAACACCAGTTAGGTAACCATAGAGACAGGCTTGTTGACTTGTAAAGGCCATGACTATATTGCCTGTCTCCAATAATAGGCACAATAGGCATGACTAGTTACTAGCTAATTAAGTTTTGTTACGTAGTTCCGAAGTTGTAGTGAGCAACGACTTATAAGTTTGGCATCCGAGTACTTATATGTAAGTATGACTGTCTATGGCATAACGGTACATTAAACCTATACAAAGATTTCCTTATAAACCTATATCCCGTGAAAACAATACATTTTCTTCTTAAGAGCTATAGTCTCATTTCTGCGCCAACAATCGCAGAACCAGCGGCGTCGCATACGTTATTATGCAGTCGGCACCTAGAAGAGACAGAATTATCATACTCACATATAGTTATCTCCTGGGTCACCTTTAGCATCACTATCGGTGTTATATATGCATTAATGTGTAATATTGGTGACAATTTTTCAGTCAATAAATACAATTTATTCACTTGTAGTCTTATATTTTGCCACCTACGACAACATATTGATAAAAAGGGTGCTAGCTAGTATGAATTATATTAGAGACAGCACCATACTCGTACATAAGTTGCTCGTGTAGAAAGAGCTGTCTGTATAAGTATCTGACGAATCATTCGTAACATTTTTCTATTCGAGGGTAGATAAGTGTTTGTTTTATTTAAGCAACATTGGTAATGATGACCAGTCTATCGCCTGAAAGTGCCTTATACCAAATGTTTAGTCTGTGTTCATGACACGTGGCCAAGCCATCTGTTACATTCTATAAGTGATGTTGTATGTAGCAAGTGCACAGGTCGTTACCGGCGCGGCGCATGCACACCAGCGTCTCCATGAGGATGGCCTTCACCTCGGAGGGCGCGCTCTTCATTACCATCGCGTACTCGCCCGACACCTGCAATCACACTTCATTCAAACAGACTTACGAACATTCAGGTTATTGCATTCTTTATCAAGGTGGGAACCTCAGAGACATGATATTACATTGCTATCGGAGTAGTCATATCATTAATGTGGAATAAAGTTGACGGTATGCTTATCATCAAACACTCATAGATCCATTTACCTTCTGTCACTTAGACATCGGCTGCTGTCGGTCGGGAGGAAGGCTTAGTCGCTTAGCCTCATCGAATATTGAGGGAGCGCCATTATTACATTACACGCACATTATTATAAATGTAAATGCCTTATGACATGCAAGATAGAAAACAGGAAACAGAGTGGTAAGCATTCTATTCCACACTAGACTTCGATTTTATGGAGCACTTCGTTTAATTCTAATGGCATTGGCAATCGCCATTTTATTTAATGGCTGCCTACGTATTGGAAGTATTGGAAGACGAAGTGAGGTTCCCATAGTGGTTAAGTATGATGATGAGCGCACCTGGTAGACGAAGAGCGGGTGGTGGGGGAACTGCTCCTTGGTCTGGCGCACCACGTCCAGGTACGGCAGCCCCGGCTTCACCATCAGCAGGTCCGCGCCCTCCGCCACGTCTCGCGCCTGCCACCACCGACACAATGTATTTGCAAGTCTTAATACCTTTCGAGGTGGACAGAACCTCGGAGATATGTCGCCTCTTACGACATGCCAAGGAAAACAGCAGCTAGTTAGTATTCTTTTTACGTGCCAGAAAAATCATTATAATGTCTAGGCAGTCTTCACGGATCCCCATCATTACTGCAAAACACACGAAGGCAATTCATATCTAACACTGATTACAAAGACTAACATACGAGTAGTTCTCGTATGTACCATTGGCGTGCAAGAAATATTGGTTGATGGCCCTAGTCTAACGGCTCTAGATAGCATGGGACTACTTCAAATCCCGCCTGCGCATGTACCAAAGCGAATGTAAGTTTCATTAATTTCTATGTATATATTACTAATAAAAATGCATTTGCGAAATGCACCGAGTACCTACTATGGTGAGGGAAGATCGTGAGGAAACCGACCTGTGCCCGAAACAGATAATAATTAGTGCTCGTAAATGGCTACATGGTGGCCACCTGTCACATTGAGTACTGACTATCTGGTCTACATTTGAGTTCAAGGTAGCTATGGCAATTACTACCTCTGGGATAGCGGAGATGGAAACCTGAAGCTCCAGCTACCCCGTAAATGAACGCGTATTATACATATATGTAGTGTAGAGTAAGTGAAGTGAGCGTCTCACGGCGGCCCTGGCGGCGAGTCCGCTGCTGGCGGGGGGCAGCTGGTAGCTGCGGCGGTCGCCCTGCGCGGGGCAGCTGTGCATCGTGTCGCGGAACGGGCCGTACAGCGACGACGCGAACTTGCACGAGTACGACAGCACTGACACCTGCACACGAGTAACAATCATACTGGTTAATAGAGTGGTAGCTGTTGGCTTGCTTATCAATACATAACATTAGCCTACAAACATATAATTCACGTTCTATAATCCCTTGGCGATACAAATAACCTTAGACAGACGATAATACCGCCTAGGTCGCTTTTTAACATGAATATTGAGGGTTGTGTTGTTATTTGGAACATTGGTGATAGATTGTATGAGGCTTTTATAGTTTCCATTTACTCTTAATCCCTGGATGCTGTCCACGACATAAACCGACAATTAGTTAGAAAGATTACAACTTTTTACGTCCTAAGCAGTATGCACGTACGAACATTATATCATAAGCTTCCCCACTATTAACCGTTTCGGAATAGTTAAAATATGAGTCACTATAGTCGTATCTAAAGTCTGTCATCACTTTAACATTTCACCAGATAGCCAACAGTCTGGTCAGTGACAAAAAGATTATAATAATTTGTAAGAAACTTTGGGTTTACATTGAGGCTGTTATTCCTTATGGTATGGCCCTTTATTTTGCAAATTTATCCATTGCCGTAGATGTTTTGGGTGAGTTTATCTCAGAAATTGTGAATTAAGTAGCATATAAAAGGATTGAACACATTTACTACAAAATAATCATAGCATATCGCATAGTCATAGGCAGGATTTTGACATGTTTTACTTAAAATAAATTGGGTTTTGCCATAGTAATGGCTATTTGCCTCATAAAGAGTCAGGCGTCAGATATTAGTAAACTTACTACAAATTTAATCAAGTAGGAGTCCAAATAGTGTGTGGTCTCACCTGGTTCTGAAGGTTGGCCTGGAAGAGGGCGTCCTTGATGGCCTTGATCCGGTTGTCCATCATGTCCGAGGGCGCTACGATATGGGCCCCTGCAATTAAGAGAAGCCATTTAGCTAAGGAAACTTCCATATTGTATAAATATAATTAAGTATTGTAAGAAATTAACAGCTAAATAGTCTCATGTTACCATGTAAATAAAGTTAATGCATATAAAGATCATATTTGTACAAAATTATATGTGTGTATTTATTATGTGTAGTTTTTAATCTCAATATATATCAGTTGTGTAATAAATCAATAATCTGTGTCATGGAAATACTATTACACGCTTATTTCAATACTCTCATTGTTTCCACAAAGCCATCTAAAGAACAAGCTATTGTTCACATTTGGCTTTCATACATTTGGTTCCAAACAGTTTGAAGTCTTCACATCCTTAATTGCCAGTTTTGCAATTATGGATATAATTTGTTACATTAAAATTTTAATAAAAGGATGACCAAATTTTGTAAATCAATCAGTTATGGAACCATCTAGCAACCTATCATAAATATTCCAAATTATCACACATGATGAACTCACCTGCTCTAGCATAAGCCAGGGCGACCTCCGCAATCCTCTTAACGGACTTGGCATGGTCTATGCTGCCATTGTCTCGCAGCACGCCGCAGTGGCCGTGGGACGTGTAGGGGCAGAGGCACACGTCACAGGCTATCAGCAGATTCGGGAACACCTCACATATTCTTGGCAGTGCTCGGATCACAGGATTCTCAGGGCAATCTGCGCACAAGCCCTTTTCATCCTGATAAAACACAGGTTCATGTTAGGTTGAAAGGAAATTGAATGCCTAGTAGTTACATTTATTCAAGGCCTGTTATAGTTGGCGATTAAAACAGTATCAGTTGATAAGATTTACAAGGTAATGGGCTATAAATCCTTTAATATTATTCCATTACAATACACCAATAACCCTGATAATTATGCTTAATTGAGTGCTTTACCTTTTCCAAAGTCTCCACTATGCCGAATATCAGAATAGACTTCAACCCTTGCTGTATTAACTCTTTAAGTGCTGGCAGCAACTTATTGATGCCGTATCGGTAGACGTTAGGCATACTGGACACTTCCTGGCAAGCATTGTCATCTTCCCTGGAATATGGAGCAGATAGTAAGTAAGGTGCTAGTAGCAATATATTACGTATTTATTATTAAGTATTTTGACGACCTCCGTGGCGCGTTCGGTTAGCTGCCGGAATGCTAATAGTGAGGTTCCGGGTTTGATTCCCGGTGGAGGGAGAGTTAAGAACTACGCTTTTCTTCTTTCCAGTCTGGTCATTGATTATATTATATGCTATACTAGTGACTCGCTCTGGCTTTGCACGGCTATAAAATATATAGCCTACTCTACTATTTAATGGATGTTATTATACACCTAACCTTCCTCTTGAATCACTCTATCTATTAAAAAAACTGCATCAAAATCTGTTGCATAGTTTCAAAGGTTTAAGCATACAAAGGGACATAGGGACAAAGAAAGCGACTTTGTTTTATACTATGTAGTGATATGTATTTATCTATGTATAATAAGTATATACTTCTTAAACATTCGTTGACTAGTACCCTTAACACAAGTCTTAAATGAACTTACCAAAGGGCTAGTTCAATTGGTGTAATAATGTCCAAATATTATTATTATTATTAAAATATAGCAAAGGAATCATGACTGAATTATATACATAAGGATCAAGCCCTTTTCCCTACAAAGAGGTATCTAGAGCTCACAGATACCCATTGGACTGACAGGTAAAAATAAAAATTATATTAGATCTACACTAATATCTAATAGTTTCACTATCTTATGATAATTGTTAATATCTATAGAAAGCTCAGAGTGTGAGACCTAAGGCCATGTTAAAGCAATGTCAATGAAAATGCAACTATAATACTAATAAAGTGAGGGAAAATACATGGGTTTGTGTTCAAGTATAAATCACGTCAATTTAATTATTATCTAACCATATTCGAAGTCCCAACATTTCTACCTCTACATATCCAAGTAGGCATGTTAAATACTTGTTCTCGCAATGTACAAAAAGAATGTATCAAATTGTATAACACATGAAATAATTATAATAATTGAGGCTCAGACTGGTCTCAATTATTTTAGGTATTGCATCCACAAAATTACTATTTAGCAATATTATACCTAAATCATTCTAATTGTGGTTACAATGGTGCTAATCATTTGGCACTATTGTAACCTGTTGTTAATTTTGATAAACAAATGTATTTATGTGTGAGTACTTACAGTAAAAACACAGGATACATCAAATTATGCGGCTCAATGCTTGTGTTGGGCTCCTGGAGTTTCCTCAAGGTGGCATGGAAGTACCCACCCTGAAGAACATGCTCAGGTTTCAGAAAAAGACTCATCTCTTAATATGATGTACAAAACACCTTACTAGTGCACTAACAACTGATAACATGAAATGAACAATAAAGAATAATTACATAAACCAATTATGAGGGATTTTTATCAGTTAAAATATAATTGTTCTAATTTTATACCTAATTACAGGAAAAGGTAATCTAAATACATAAATTAATTAACCATTAATTGGCAAAACAAACTCGTGTGGTGTGCATAGAGATCCCGCCACATAAGGTGGCAGTAGCCAAACTTGGAACTAAATTTGACGTTACCGCCATTGCGTGTTATTTTGTATGAAAGGTAAATTTAGTATTACCAGCGTTGTGTTTTTTGCCCACTCTTTGTAATTTTTATGTTTGTTAAGGGTGATTATAATAAATTGATTTCCGGAGTTTCTTGTTAGTTCTTCTCCAAGCTAGGGTCTCCGCTGATCTAACCTCGGTAAAAAATATGTAAAGACAATGCTCAGTGCCATGTTTGAAATAATAGTTTTAAGAGATTCGTGATTTATACTCATGATATAAGATATAAGGGTGTGTATAAGATTGATTGCAGCTGTGGGAAATCCTACGTCGAACACACTAAACGGTCTATTGCGGACAGAGTGAAGGAACACATAATATATGTAATATATAATAAGAAGGATAAGTCCCGTTAATTATTAATCATGTTTGAAATAGTTTAATAAACATATTTTGACTTTGATATATTAATTTGTTTTATTTGAGTTTATAGCTCTGCAACCAAAGACCGTTACAAATGAAACCTATAATGTATCGAGCCGTATGGCACAGTGAGTGCTAGTTTTGGCGTGTTTACTGGTAACACTGAATTACGCGACTGTGGCGACGCCTCCAGCTGCCACCTTATGTGGCGGGATCTCTAATGCAAACAATACATTTTTTATTTTTGTTACAATCAGCTGTTTCTGACAGTTAAGGATTTTATACACTAATAAGTAAAGTTTAGTATAATTTAGTAAATTGTGTAAAAATATCGCTTTGTTAATTGTCGTAGTTTCTTGAAATCCTCATGATCTTTTTCGTACTAAAGAAAAAAGGTCTACCGTAATAACGTAGTGTATGCCCAATCATTAATCTGCATCGGTGGCGTGACTCAAATCTAGGGGTTTCTGAAGAGTAAGTAGCCAGGATCAGGGATAACACCAACATTAGGACGCAACACGTAGAAGATTATATTTTAGGTAGCATATGAAACGGTATCATAATTAAACATTTTATCAGCATAAAGCATGTAATAGGATAAAATGAAAAAACACGTATTGCATATTTACAATTTTATTTTTGTCTTTACTTATTAATATGTAACTAATTTAGATTATTACTATATTACAAATTATTTTTATATTTTATAAATTAACGCTACAATGATAATAAATTACAGCTGTCAGTTAATTTATTGAATTGATACTATGAAAATTAATCAATTAATTATACCTTATTTGGAATAAGGTTACACTCAGAGATACAATACATGTAATGATGAAAAGCGATCTAGATTTTTAACCATAGCAACTTATAATTCTATTACAAATGTTTCATTAAAAGTTTCATTACCAGTTTCAGCTGATCAGTGATATAACATTAGACCAAGAAAAAGCTTTTTTACCATCTGGTAAAACACTATCTATGCTTCTTAAATTGCAAAAAATAAAGCTTGACTCCCAGATTATATGATATTGTAAAGAATGCGTATATGAATTAAGGAAATATCTCAGGTTAGGGCACATACTTTTACAAAACCTATAAAAAGAGTTCCAATGACTGGTATTAGTTTCCCTATCATCTTTAAGACAAAAACCAAGCAGCCGGAGCTTGTGGCTTGCATTAGGGCGGCCTATGTGCAGCAGTGGACAACAGCGGGGTTGAAGCGACGATGTTGCTACAAAGTGTTGGTAACTATGCAGTGTCGTCGTCTTCCTTGAGGGCGGCGTATCTGCAGTGGGCGTCGCCGCACAGGCACTTCATCCACTTGTTCTTCACCGACCAGAACTTGTCGCCGTAGTCAAACCTGCGCCGACAACACCAATAAGTGACATGCGAATAATTAGGATGTACTTAATGGTACTTATTATCAACCTCAATCTATTTTTCAGTATCATAATCTAATGAATTCTAAATTCAGGTGAGACAAACATTAAGAACAGAAGAATCCAATTTTCAATTCATTTTTTTTATAAGACAATAAATTGTCGATATATGTTTTAATTCGTTATTTATAACATTCTTACAGTGAAATAAAACATTATGATGAAATAGTATAAAAAGTTAAAACACGCGATAATCGGCGCCTGTACACGGCGACCTGAAAAACCTATATGATTATGACATGCACTTAAGTCTTCACGGACACGTATGTTTAGTGTTTGTTATGTGTTTAGTGGCACTCACGTGAGCTCCTCCCTCTCGGCGATATCTCTGACGGCGAAGAAGGTGACGGTGGGCAGGCGCAGGTCCCTGGCGTGCGTGAACACGCGCACGGGCGCCACGTTGGGCCGGCACGCGTGGTTCATGAAGCGCGCCGCACTGCCGAACCGCGCCGCGTCTATGCACAGCAGCGACTTCTCCGTGAACACCTACCAACACACACGAGACAGAATATTTCTACAGTTTCTTTAAGAATAACATTTCCTAAGAGGCGTCGAAAGGAATGCCATCTTACTAAAGATGTAATGAAACCCAAAGACACTTTAAGAAAAGAAAAGAAAGGTCTTGCTATAAAAATATATCTGCAACTGACTAAGGATTTACCACCAGCCACATTGGACACTGAATACCTAAAACAGGTGCATTGAGTGTGCAAGGCCTTTCATAAGGACGGTGGTAACTCAAGGCAATGGTATGGCATAGAGGTTACCTGCACGAGGTCCTCCTTGAGCTCGAGGGCGAACACGTACTGGTCGTTGGGCCTCGCGTCCGCCTCCTCCGAGGGCAGCAGCTCCCCGCAGTACAGCGCCACCGGGCTGCCTGCCACCAACACGACAATTCAATCACTTGTCAAGACAATAGGCTATTTGACACTATTAAAAATATGTTACTAAATGTGGTCATCCTATTAGGTAATAATATAAAAAACCATATTTAGCTCTATTTTATCCGAAAATATTTATTGATTTTGCAAATTAAACATAATAAATTCATATAATTTTTTGAATTTCTTCCTTCACAAGAACGCTCTGTGATTGGCTACGCCTCGCGTGACGTCACAGGCAAGTAAACATTGTTTATTGTTATGCACTTAGTGTGATTTTATCGTATTTCCATCGTTTCTTGTACTATTTTTACAAGAATTCCGCAGGACACTATTAACCAGTGATATAAACAATAGTATTTGCTGTCAAAATGGACAAGAATTTTGTACAAGTCGACAATAGAAATCTACCTAAGATGACGCATTTATGGTTGCACTTTTCTTTAAAAATAACTCTGATTATTATGCTGCAGAGCTCAAAAATATAAAAGATGGTATGTAAGCATCTAAGTATTTATTTATTAAGCTACTTTTTATATTAATTTCCGTCGCTGTTTCACAAAATATATAGGTTATGTTTATTAATCCCCTTCAAATAGTGCACATGCAAGAATAATAACATGGTCAAGTACACAAAGTATATTTAAATTAATTACTGAATGTTGCTTAAACATATGGAATTCTCTGATACGCCTTATTACACACTCTATGTGAATCCGCAAACTAGCTATTATTTTTGTTTGTCGTACTTGATCTTTGTGTTTACTTGCCTGTGACGTCACGCAGATCATATGGCGTCCGCCATTACAGAAACAGCGTTTTTCGCGCGAATATTGTAATTTAAATTTTAACTCTATATTTTACGGAAAATACTGCAAAATTTGCAGAAATATACATGTGGTGTATTAATCATATACCAACGAATAATTTGAAACAATTTTTCAAAATCAGTCAAATAGCCTATTCATTCATTTCTATACAAATGTATACATTGAATTACATTCAGCAATTTCGGGGAATATCCCTTTGCGTTTTTTTATGGACAATATTTTCAGTAGTTCCAAAATATTTTTATACACAAGGATATTCCACAAAAACGAATACAGAAGGTGAGCATAAGTTCTACATGGAAATAATGTGGCTCAACGAAATAACGTCAATGGCTGCTGCCAAGTGCCATATTGCGGAAGTTTACGTCCAGCCGTGTAGAGCGAGAGGTTGATGGTGACATTGGTTGTGGGTGTTACCTTTGGCGATGGGGCTGAGCGTGCGCAGGCCCCAGCCGCAGGCGTCTGCTCGGCGGAACACCTGCAGCGGCGCCCCCACGGAGCCCTCGTGCTGCAGCCGCGACACCACGCGGTTCGGGCACTGCCTCTGCGCAACCACAATCAAAACAATTGATTAACAGAACCTAAATTGAGCTATCCTTATTTCTTGGAGTATCCGTTGGACGCCACTAAGAGACTACGGGTAAGAGGAGAGAGTCCGTTAGGCGTCCGGGGATTTTCGGCCAGAAACTAGTTACCAATATTGAGTTCTTAATTTAATATTATACTAAAATATTAATATTATACTCTACTGTTTATATCAGACGTATATCATTTTTGCATGTTGTGTCCGCCACACTGATATTAATTGTTTATTATTTTAATGAACATCAAAACATACGAAAATGCACACCAAAAACACTGGATTGTACACCAAAACAAAACAATAATACAATCCCAAAACTATTATGTGCGATTAGCAATATCTTTGGTATACATTTCAGTATTTTTCTTGCGCATTTAAATATTTCCCTTTAAATTCTATTGTATTGTTAGTAAATGAATGTTTGGGGTATCTCACGGGGTTGCAGGCGCAGGTGTAGTTGCACTGGAACAGCATGGGGGGCTCGTGGAAGGGGAAGCGGGGGCAGAGGCGCCGCCCCAACCACCAGCCGCGCACGCTCAGCGCACCGCAGCCGCAGCCCTCGCCCGCGCACGCGCCCGCAGAGCACGAGCAGCCCTGACACACATAGCGCATTATATCGGGTACAATATAGGTCATGTAACAGATAATGGTTAAGATATACTCATAATTAATAATTAACGGGATTTATCGCGTAAGTTTTTAACTTTACCTTTATTATTAACCCGACGTTTCGGCTACGTTGCAGCAGCCAAGGTCACGGGCAGACTGTCTTATATATAAAAACTTACGCGATAAGTCCCGTTAGTTATTAATTATGAGTATAAATAGCGAATCTCTTAAAACTATGGTTAAGATATACGTTGTATTTCGGAAAAAAGTGAAGAATATACGTATCTTTGTTATGATAAATAAATTATAAATATACATATATTTACACTCACTTGTCAGTCGTATGTACCAACGTGTTTAATCATGGTGCATTTGATCAAATAACTATAGGGTCTCGATTTTTTGGCTTGCCCAGAACCTATGTGTGAAAATAAAGCGGGGCCTCACCTGCGCAGTAGCGATAGTGTCGTCGATGTGAATGGCCTTCTCCTTGACGTTGTGCGCCACGTAGGTGAAGGCGGGCAGCGGCTCCTCGTCCACCTCGTTCACGCACGACACCGGGTACGGCTCCGCGCCCTTCGACAGGTCACTGACATAAGAACATAGTTATTAATACATAGGTATTATTATTAATAATTACAGTTGGTGCACGGACTATTCGTGGGTTTACAAGTGAGTCTTCTGACACATTCCTAATGGATTATCTGCAGAGTTCGTTGACATTTCTTCTCTGCAGGTTTTTCTTTAGATTTATTTATAAATTCATACGAATATTTTTTTACTTTCATGAATGATATTTATGATCCTTATACTTGATAAAAAGATAATGTAAACATCACATATGTATGAGTGAGTAGCCTTAGTGGCAGTGGCGGTCACCTGCTGAGCACGGTGCAGGGCTTGGCCTCCTCGTGGCCCAGCTGCGCCACCTGCATGTGCAGCGCGATGGCCTTCTGGCACTCGCCCGCGCACACGCCCACCGGCAGCTCACCAGACCCGTTCTCTATGTCCGTCTGGAACACACCAACACACATACACATACATTATCATGCTAACAAACAGGTGACTGTGCTTGTAAATTTAACATATTCGGCCCGAACGTAATATTCATAAGTATTTATATGCATAGGTATTAATCAGAATGTTCGTACCCTTGCGCCGCGCGCTAGCAGAATGACCACGCAGGGGTAGTGGTCTTGTCTCGCCGCTATGTGCCTGAAACAAATAAACAGTCGTCACCACAATAATGGCATTCTATAATGGGTGCTTAAAACTACTAGTCTAAAACTCCTATCTATTAGGAGACTGGATAAGAATACCTAACCAGTAGGAATTCCTTATCAATTCTATCACAATTTCATTACTTATGCTAAGATAATATATAAGAATAGTCACCAAGATATATGCACCGAGATTTTTCAGTCCAAAAAGGATGAAAATTGTAGGAAAAATCATTATAGAACCTAACATATTTAGTTCAGTCACTCATCTTCCAATGAAAGCGTTGACGCAAACCTCTGAGGGACAATATGAAGCACCGTGCAATTGCTGAGAGTAATTAGGTGCATGCGGAGTGGTGTAGAGGCGGGACTCACAGCGGCGTGTCCCCGTGCACGTTGAGCGCGTGGATGGCGTGTGGGGGGGCGGCGTCCAGCAGCAGCGTGAGGCAGCGCGCGGCGCCCACCAGAGCGCACCAGTGCAGCACGCCGCTGCCCTCCGCGTCGCACGACGACGGGTCCGCGCCCGCCTTCAGCAGCAGCCTGGTGCACACAAACATACATCATCATCAGCCTGAAGAAATCCACTGTTGGACATAGACACTCCAACGACCATCAGTCCTTCTGCATACGTGACCAGCCCAACTCCATTTTAGCGTGCTAATTCTTTTCATAATGTCGAGAGACCCCTAGAATCTTCCGCTCCATAGCACGCTAAGCCACCTTGCCTTGCCTTACCTTACCTTGACGACATACATACTGTATCAATTACTATGAGTTTCGGGCTGGTCAGGGACGTACCTAGAATGCTAACATCTCCACATGTCGAAGGTGTTTACTAAGGGACATGATTGTATATATTATTGTTATTGGATGCCAGAAAAAAGCACAAAGGTAATTAGTGACTATGTTAGCTTTAGCCGGTGTCACGTGGGCTTGAAATGGTCAAAGCCATTGGCAATGGCAGCGGTAGTCACTCACGGTATATAGCCGTGATGTGTATTGGGGAATACTTGTTTTATATTTCATAATGTAGTTGTTGATGAAAATTTTAAATTTTAATTGTGTAAAAAAGGCAAAGATAAACATCCATATTATTTTTTATAGCCACATGCTTAAGCCATTAAGTAACTGATTCAGAGTGAAGCCCAACTGAGCAACAGCAAACCTCGACTACATAATACTCGTGCAAACGTACCGCACCAAGTGGTGGTGCTTGTGCTCGGCGGCCCAGACGAGCGGCGTCCACCCGCCCTGGTCCTTGGCGTCCACGCGGGTGCTACCGGCGCCACAGATGGCCTCCGCCGCCTCCACCAGCCCATGCTGCGCGCACACGTGCAGCGCCGTCATGCCCTCGCCATCCTACCGGACAACATGGAGGTATTTAAGGATATATTGAAGTACTTAATACAGGTTGAATAACAATTACGGTGGCATGTAATTAAAAATATTTCATAGTAGTTAAAAAAGATGTAATAATAATATGACATAACGAAAATGGAATATGGGAGAAAATACATTGATCTATTGGGCGGCAGACTAGTCTATCACCATTGTGTGTAGGTAAGACTAAAATTTATCAAGAAAATTATGAGTCCGGGTTTGTAGCCAACTGTAAAGAAGTGAAATGTGGACATGACTGACCGCTGCGTTGACGTCGCAGCCGGCGGCCACCAAGTACTTGATGACTTTGAGGAGGTCCTCCTGCGAGGCATTCGTCCGGCTGACCTCCTTCTCATCGATGGTGGCGTCTCCCTCCTCCTCATTATGCTCCGTATCGCCCTCCTTGTCAGCACCGCTTTTATCCTCCACGTTTTCTTTGTCTTTGAGGTCATTTTGTATTTGCACTAATCCTGCATCATAAAAATATTATATTCAAATAGTACATTCTTTGAAACTTCAATACAATGCCTTCTATCTACCTGTCATCCTAAAAAGATTCGAGAGCGTGAATACTTTAGAACTCGTTTATTTAAAATTGTGGATTAAAGTGCAGTGCAACTTAATCTGTATTTAATCGAGTACTGGGACCGATCATGTAAGCGCGAGCGGGGATTTGTAGGTGCCCGTAAATGGTGACAAAGTTTATTACCTCTCTCGATAGGTACCATCTATCTGGTCAACACGTGGGTTAGAGATGGCCATAGAATTACTACCTCTGCAATTGCGAATATGAGCCGCGAGGTCGTGTCGTGGGAATTGTTGCACGTACCATGCACGGCCCTCATGAGGGGCGTGAGGCCCTCCCGGGGGCAGTCGAGGGAGGCGCCGGCGTAGTGCAGCAGGTACAGCGCCTTGAGGTTGCCGTGCGCCGCCGCCACCTGCACGCCCTCGCGCCTCGACCACGCGTCCGATTGCACTACCAACACAAGTATTGGATTCATTAGCACCTTTTTAATAACAGGTATAAGCAATACTAAGTCTAAGCTTATGTTAGTTACTTACATATACTCATCTAGTACATTATTATTATTGTTAATAAACGTACATAGTATACAAGTCACAATAATCCTACGGCACTGAGTAACACACTGTTAATGATGAAATCAATGCTTTAAGAATGAGTAACAAAGATTATGATTATCTACAATTCACGACTACCATACCATATACTTTGTTCTTCTGGAAACTATGTACTTGGTCACTTTTAGCATATTTATCAAATCAGATATGGGATCAGTGCAGAATACAAGCCATCATCATGCAATGAAATTCACCTTGATATCTATTACCACATAAGCTTTTAATTTACATCCCAAAGTAATCCGGGTGTAGTACTAAATATAGGCACGTACGCAGCTTCTCATAGAGCGGTCCAATGGGCTCGTTATCCCGGATGGCGGTGAGCAGCGCCTCGCCGCACTCCTTGGAGGCCTTGGCGCGCAGCCCCTGCAGCCGCGAGGCGTCCACCACCACGCGCGGCAGCAGCTCCCCAGGCACCAGCGGCTGCCCCACCTGCGCCACCAGCGAGCGCTCCTGCGGCCCACTGAACGACAGGAACGCCGGGCTGCTGCTAACAGACACGCACACTATCAGCTCTGCATGACCTCGGATGTGGCATATAATTATTCTCGGCCACTTTAAGCATAAATAACGGGGGTTTAATCGCAACTTATGAAATATGGGTAAAAGAAAGGTAGATCTTCATCGCCCAAAGATCCCATAGGACTAGGCACTTCGTTAGGTATTCATTACCTTGGTATTTCTTGCATATAATGCAATAAAAGCTTGTTAGTGATAGTTGTCGTGTGTATAGCAAGAGGGTACCTCTGCAGGCGCTGGTCGCTGAGCAGCAGGCGGGCGTGAGGCGCGTGCGGGGTGACGCACACGCGGCGGTACGAGGCGTGCAGCGGCATGTGCGCGCGGGACGCCTGCAGGCCGCAGTGCGGGCACCACATGTCGGGCCGCAGCGCGCACTCCGCGTGGAACAGGTGCCCCTCCGGGCAGCTCTGGAACACCCCCTGCCACGCAACACATCGATCAAACACACTAACCTTTACAAGAACAAAGGTTGCCATTGCGAAGATAGCGATCCTATGGCAACAGCGGACCTACTTTTTAATTAGAAAGTTAGTGCCTAATGTGTGGGGGACATAAGGAATATGTTTAAGTCATAGAACCATCATGATTCAACTAAAATGGGTAGCAGATTATGAAACTGTATGTTATTTTACTGTAGTTTTATCAATTATTTCAGGCTGAGACTATTCCAGCTTTGATGATCCCGATAAGATGTTGATGTGCATTAAATGTATGTCATTGAAAGGGATGGAGGAGACGTGTGATTGGTGCGCTGACCTGCGTGCAGAAGAGGCCGCAGGTGGGGCAGCACATGTGTTGGCGCAGCTGCAGCAGGTGGCGGCGGCAGAGGGGCAGCAGCGGGGCGCGGGGGCCGGCGCGCAGCAGCGGCACCTCCGCCCCCTCCCCCGCGCGGAAGCACGTGAGCGAGCAGCCCACGCGCCGCTCCTCCACCGAGTCCAGCGCGCGGCAGAACACCGGCTCTGCACACGCACACGCACACACGCAATTGCACATTAGCACGGGGACACGACACGGTTTATAGGCATACATCTGTGTAAACGAAAGGTTCTGTAATTTTAAGATCATTGTTTTATGCTAACCAGCTGCCGTTGCTCCCGACATGTCTTAAGAGGCGACTAAGGCATCGATGGTAAATGGAATATATTATGCGCTATGCTAACAATCTGTTACCATTGTTCCAAAATGCCATCACAAACCCAATGTTAATGTTAAGACGTGACTTAGGAGATTAATCTAATGTCTCCGAGATGCATTCCACCTTGAAAGGGATAAGAGGAGGTGAAAGTGTATTAATTGTGAACTTTATCATTTGTGTCGTAAATTTCTTTCATCAATCACAAATTCTTCGATTCTTGACGCTGGCATGGCAGAGGTACGAATAGAAAACACACCTTCTCGTATACAGTCGTTATTGCATGAATCGGTTGCATACATACCGGTGAGGTCGGTGGCGTCAGCGAAGTACTTGGCGGGCGCCTCGCAGTGGCAGCCGATGAAGTGCGGCGGCTCCTCCTCCGCGCACGCCGCCTCCTCGCCCCTGCGCCGCACAATACCACATCATGCCTAAGCAAACACCTTTTCCCTTACAGTTATTTAATACACAAAGAAGCCCTTCTATATATATTTAATTAAGATTATATTATTGTGAGCTTTCAACTTTTGTTTTTGGATACGGCACATGTAACGACGATTACAGTTACGGCTCCTATACAAGTACGCAGCTCAACACGGCGACAACGAATATAAATGCTACAAGACATGCTGTACTTACTTGGCAGGAGAATCTTCTTTCGCCAGTCTACGCGAGCGTCTACAAGATTCCCTGAAAAAATTAAATACATTCCGTAATTAAAAGTGACCCTTTTAACATGGAAAATGCAGACTGTAAAAATAAAATATTGGAAAACAGACGCAACGGTAAATTGACTTTTGTAGAAATGTTGGAAGGAAATCTACTAAAGTTGGAAATTCTTGGAGCATATGGATAAATATATACGTTTTAAATGTATGTACAGTACTTACTTCCGATCATCAGCGCCGCCATCAAAGTCGAAATCGTCGTCTTCCTCCGATGAGGAGTGCGAGTAGAGCTCCAGCACTCGCCTCTGGTACTCCAGGTCCTCACACAGCAACTCAGCAGCCTCCCTGCCAAACAAGAAAATACACAAACAATAGCATCAATGCAGTTAGTCTATAGTGGTATTATGAGAACGTTAGGAAGGGTCATGTAGGACACTATTTTTTTAGCAAACACAACAAGTTTAAATAATAAGTGGCAAGTGTACATTTATAAACCTATCAATATTATTATCAATGCGGTTGTATGATATAAGCATGTACATTTGTGCCAACAGCTCAGCATCTCCCCTACTTGATTGTAATGAATGAATGACCACATTAAGTGGTTGGCAATAAAACCTAGTTATCATGGTCAGTATTTTACTCAGGCTCAAATCATCACAGATGTACCTATATCACCGTACAGTTG
Source organism: Leucoptera coffeella (assembly GCA_030578115.1). Lineage (NCBI taxonomy): Eukaryota > Metazoa > Arthropoda > Insecta > Lepidoptera > Lyonetiidae > Leucoptera > Leucoptera coffeella. The sequence continues at coordinate 95,996 of JAMBLF010000671.1, read as the reverse complement.
TCCTAGTCTTAAATGAATGCAGAGACCAATACTCACACTTGCTGCTCTTCTGTGCCAGGGGCCTCAACGCTGCCTGTGTTGCTTTCATTCACTGCCTCTTCTGCCACACTCTTAGCTGCATGCTTCTTCTGCTTTTTATTCTTCTTCTCTTCTGAAACTTCTCCCTCTTCATCAGTCTTGTCTTTAGGCTCAACCCTCCTCTTTTTGGGTGACCTTTCTGCTTTGTCCTCACTCACATCAATGCTCCTGCGACGCAGGGACCTACGCGTCTGTACGCCTTCATCGGGCGACCTCTCACACCCTTTCAGCTTTGACACATTGAGTTGCTCTAGTTCCATTTTAAGCTCTTTGTTGGCCAGTATCTTGGCTGTGGGTTTGATGCGCCGAGATGGCCGTTGGGTGCTGCTTGGCGTAGGTTCAACTGGCTTTTCTTTAGGGGTGGTGTTGCTGGAGGGATTTTCTGATTTCTCTCTAGTTCGGCTTCTGACTGAGCGCTTGGATGCATCTGACAGAGTCTCATCGCTTTCATATGAGAGGCATATCTTGACTGAAAGTTAATATGAAGATGATGGTTAAGTACTTACTTACTATAATACTAATTCGCAGCACAATGACTTATAATGATTCTTGTAAAACTAATCACTATATGTGAAAGAGTCTGAAAGACCACTGCTAGTATTTCAAAAGAACCCTGCTGTTTAAATAGGAACTACTCTTATGCTGTTTTGTCTGTCAAATTGTCCATTACCAAGCTAGAAGCTTTAATCTTTATATGGCTATCTTGACCCTAAAATCATTATTATCTAATTTACAGTTGGTTGGGCTCTTGCTATGTTCGGTACTATAAACTCAATGACTACAAATATTTAGATAAACATGTTCACAACCATTAACCCTTATGGGGTAATTAGAACTTCAGGTTTCCATCTTTGTAATTGTAAAGGTAGTTACCAGATTGTCAGTAACCAGTACCTTAACCAGATTGTCAGTGAACTTTACAAGCCACAGTAACAACACATAGCCCAATACTATATCTTACCTGCATGTATACATATTCTCTATATGAAATACATACAACATACAATACAATTCTAAAGAAATAAAACATGTTACTTCATGCCTCTTTAAAATAGGTAATATTATAGTAACCTGGTATACCATCACTGATGTTATGCGTCTCATAGTCAAGTAAAAAGCTGATGCCAAGAGGCACCGTTGCACCTGATGGCGGTTACTATATAACAGACAAGCCTGTGAGGGATGTATGTGTCTACCTCTCTTTCCAGGGGACTGCTCCTCTTCCTCATCCTTGTGGTCAGACTCTGTCCCTTGGGAAGGAGTCTTGCGCGCCTCCTCTACTTTGTGTTCATTGGAAACTATCTTCATGTTACTGCTCTTCAGGCCTGGTTTCGCAGAGCGGAACGTGAGAACTATTCTCGGCTTGGGTTCTTCACTTTCCAATTTGGCGTCGCTCTTTGACTTGGAAGCGTCGGTTGTGGAAGGGGATGTTGATTCGTCTGTCGCCTCCATAACTTTAATTAGGCCAAGGTTTACAGGTTTTGTAACACCGAATCTTCCACTGAGGTATCAGTCACATGAAGGCATTGGAAAATAAATCCACTACTGTTGATATATTTGGAAACAACACAGAGGAACAATTCAAATAAAACCTTAAGCAATTATGATGCAGTTCAAGACAATTGCCGTTGATTTTAAGGATGATTCATCTTGTAAGCTAAATTATTAATGTAAGCACTTGCAAAACGATTATTTTTAGTATTAATTTGAAGAAGTTAATCGTAAAAGTATAGTTAATTGTATTGTAAACAACAAAAATACAATTTATAAAGAAAGCCAGGTTGTTTTTATTTATTTATTTTAATGTGTTAATACACTTTAGGATACCGTCAAATGTCAAAACCTACGTCAGTAGTATAGTAGAGCATTGAAAATAAAATAATTTGACATCTACTGCACTAAATAAAAAATAATTCAAAACAAATCCACCTTTCTTTCAACGGCCGATAATTGTATTTGTAATATTAATGTGTTTTGAATAATTGTATTAAATTAGGACTAGATTTGCAGTGCATTTAATTTAGATTGACGAATGGGCTGCTAACAATTCATCATGAGCGGCAACACGGAGTCTACGACGAATAGCGTCAAATTCGCTCCGATGCCCATGTCGGCTTTGTTGGCTCTAATGCCCGTGAAATCTGGAAGCCCGAACGGGAGCGTTGCATCAGCAGACGACAGTGGTGACGACTCTATCTACGAACCTGAAGCTCCAAAGTTTGCGACACCAAAACAAAAGAAGGAACTGTTTCCACCCACACCTAAGGTTGAGCCTCCAGTAAAAGAGTACGTGTCTGAAAGGAAACAAAACAACGAAAATAAAGAAAACATTTATTCCAAGCACGAGAACTCTGTTCCTAACAACTGGACATATCCTAATAATAGTAATAATTGTAAAAGTACAAATAAAAACATACTCAACTCAAGTACCCAAGAGCCTGATCCTAAGAGGCCCTCTCTCATAGCTCAATGTGGTGTTTACCAGCCAAAAAATGTTGGCAGTTGGCAGAAAAAGACTCCAGAGTCTATCAGGATACCAAGCAGTGGGCAGAAGCGCACTGCCACTCCCAAAATCAAGTCTGGTATCAGGATGTTCACACCAGGCTCTGGCAAAAGGAGTGGCAGGAAAACTCCACAGAAGATGACACTAGGTGACAATAACAAAAAAGAGTGTGTAAAACGTAAGTTACTTGTGTGATATCTATGCTTTGTTTAAATTCATTGTTGCTAAATATTATGGGAAATTAATCCTTTTCTGCACTACATATATATCAATTGTTCTGATACAGTCAGTTTGCGGTTCAGGGTAAGAATAACAATTACAACTCACAAAATAGTTATCTGCTAACATGATGGGTGGACACGGTGTTTGAAGACCGAATGAGTCCAGGTTTCTTATTATATTGTTATTGTACTTGAAAACAAACCATTATTTACAGGACTGGTCCTAGATAACCAAAAGGAGGAACCCCTCCCACCACCTCCCCAAAATCAAGTTCTGGAAACCCCCATGAACAGGAAGCAGCTGCCACCCACCTACGCAGCCACTCCTTCATACCCACAAGGGGTGGTCAGAAACCAATCCAAGGTTTCATTCAAAACAACTGTGATAAAAGGAAAGAGCTATATGTACATTAAGAAATTAGGAGCCGGAGGCTCCAGTGAGGTTTACAAGGTGGGTGAAAAGCTTATTTGTTTACCTTCAGAAGTTATGGGCCTCCTATAATGTTTCTAGGAATTGGCCGTTTCTTTCAGAAGTGAATCATTACTCAGCGTAGAAAAACAAACCTTGAAAATATCTTGATATGTACATACCTTCCAATTGTCATAGTGTCAAGCACATTGGAGAAGAACTATTGGTTGAAGCATCTGATAGAAGGATTTTCCTGAATGAACTATAGTTGTGATATTTGAACTATGTTTTCATATTCTGTTTCAGGTCTTAGAAGTAGGTACATCTAATGAGTTGGCAGTGAAGTGCGTCAACTTGGGCACGGACCGGGAGCTGGCAAGAGGCTACGTGAACGAAGTGCGCCTGCTGAGGGAACTACAGAACTCAGACAGAGTTATTAGGCTGTATGATTAGTGAGTGATCTGTAATACATCTATGCTTTACAATATTATAATATGGGCATTGACAATACCAAGTGATGGTGTAGTGTATGTATGTGCTTTTATCCTTTCCTGAGTGGACACCATGTAGATTTGATATGTCATAGAACTGTGGTTGCATGACATATGAAATCGTAACACAACTGAGTAATATTAATATAAATATAGACTGGTGACAAGTTGGTCGCCCATTATTTACTAAATTTAATCTATCCCTAGAGCCGCTTCCAACAATGTTTTAATCAATAAAGCTGTTAATTAACCATGTTTTCCATGTTATAATAAAGTTTTTGTGGCTGCAGCGAATACGACCGCGAGAGCAAGTACCTGCGCGTGGTGATGGAGGCGGGCGAGACGGACCTGGCGTCGTTCCTGCGCGCGCGCGGCACCGGGCTGCCCCCCGCGCTCGTGCTGCACTACTGGGAGGAGATGCTGCACGCCGTGCGCTACATACACGACCACGGTGCGCAAGCTTCTCAGACACATGTCGTCCGCAACTCTGTCATCTTGAGTATAACAAATGTTGAGATGTCCGTCGTCTGTTTCTGTCCTAGATTAGAGCTTTGCATAGCTAATTAGTTGAACACCTGAATGCATCTTACATCATAGTACTCAACAACTAATTTCAGTTATACATGAGCTGACTAATACACCAGAGTTGAGTTTACAATATGCGTATCGCCATTTACGTAGACATGCCACGAGTGTTCATCTATGTGTGTGTGCGTGTGCAGGCATAATCCACGCGGACCTGAAGCCGGCCAACTTCCTGCTGGTGTGCGGGCGGCTGAAGCTGATCGACTTCGGCATCGCGTCGGCCGTGGCGAGCGACGCCACGAGCGTGGTGCGCGCGCAGGCCACCGGCACCTACTCCTACATCAGCCCCGAGGCGCTGGGCGGCGCCGCCTCCGGAGACTGCAGCGAGATCAAGGTACGCGCACCCGCACCCACCGCACACCCAACTGTCCCTGTACCCTGCTTATTAATTCCATTACATAATAGGATATTATGCAGTATCTGTAAACGCAGTATTGAATGGCATACTTGTTAACACTTGGCTGTTTCTGTTGCAGATCTCGTTCCGCTCGGACGTGTGGTCGCTGGGCTGCATCCTGTACAGCATGGTGTACGGGCGCACGCCCTTCGGCCACATCGCCTACCTGGGCAAGAAACTGGCCGAGATCCTCGACCCCAACCACCGGATCGACTACCCGCCTGTCAAGCGTGAGTGCATCCTCTCACTATGCTTACAACGCGTGCAGCCACAGCGCCGTGTTGTATTATGCTTAACAGATAAACTTCCTTTCGTAGCATTGGAATTATTTGCCGTATATACATGTGTTGTATGTTTCCAGACCTCCCTCCTTCACTGATCACGACGCTCCGTTGGTGTTTGACGTACGACATGCGGCAGAGGCCCTCCGTCAAAGACCTCCTCTCGATCCCCTACCTGCAGCCCACGCACTCCGCGCTGCCCGACGCCCTGCTACACAAACTCAAGCCTCACGTCACAGCCGAAGAGTTCAAGTTGCTCGAGAAGTCCAGGATATCACTGTGAACTGCATGCCAACTCTTGAATGGACATGTTAAGGAAGAAGACTGATCTGTATATGATAGTGCACTGTAGGCACTTTTAGTTTTAAACTGTACATCAGCCTCACGCGATTACCACCTCTATTGTGAAGAGTTATTTTTGGAGCGATCGCGTTCTATCATTGGTTTACAACAGGTGGCTAGTTTAGTAAGAAGTCTTATATTACGGAGAAGATATAGGATTGAAGTGGAGATTCATATTATTCAAATTAAATTACTTCCAATCCAATCCTAATGTAATAAGGACAATATAGCGAATTGTGGGTGGTCCAAGATTCTTGTTTAATGTTATGAGCCAACTACGTATTAGAAACTATAACGTTATTATAACAGTAATTTTGAATGATTTGGGATTCATGTGATGTTGAATATATTACAAAAAAAATTGTTTATACGAGTATGGTTTAGTCATAAGAACAAGTGGAATTCTTTGCTTGTATGAAATTGCGGCAAGCATCTGTATATAGTAATACACCCTTGTACAAGTCACGACTTTTAGCACGAAAATCATAAATAAACCTTAAAAATGTGTTTAAATGTTCATAGTTTCTTGTTAGCTTCCTAGTTTCCCCACTAGTGTGTAGCTCGGGGTTTGCCAGAGCTTGTTCCGATGCCGCACATACTAAGCTAGCTATCGAGATCAAATGTGAGAATGGAAAAGGGAAGCAAATGAAATTTTGTTTATGACTTTCGGAAAATATGTAAATGTTATTTATTGCCAGGAAATCAAGATTCTCTCATGAGTATGTTTAAAATGTTGATAAAGAATATTTATACCAATTCCCGCTAATGTATAAATACTGTTAAATTAAACTTATTGTAATGTATAGATAACGAAACTGTAATTAATAAATGTATTATATTCCGATGTTCTGCTATTTGTTAATGGAATGCATGACGACTATGATCCCCTTCAGGCATAGGCAGACCTCTCAATGGTCGTAAATACAATGGGCTACATTTAAATTGAAAACAACATATTTATGATAAATATTTATTCAATAAGCAATACATATAAAAGGTATAACTAAGCTACTAAATAAAAGTACGTGCAAATAACATTCTCAATACATTCGTGTACTTAATTAAATAGAATACTTTTCTCTTAACAAATAATAATAAAATTTTAAATGCAAGTCAAACATTAAAACTGCTGCCAGTAAGCTAAAAGTGCTAACTTTTAATCCAATTAGACATTTAAATTTTTAACAGTTCTGAACACTGCAAGTATGGTATTTAATTAGAAATTAATTACGTCCCTTAACAAGATACAAATCTTCAATTGCTGAATAATTAATTGATAGGCAAATTGAAAATGTTGAAACCAACTCTTACAATGAGAGAGATGAAGTTACGTTGTGACACATCATAATTGGAACAGGCACACTGGGCATCGACTGCCAAACGCGATGCGGGAGCTTCTCATTTCTCTGCTAGGGCCAGAGAAAGGGAATCTGCCCTGAACGAGTATTTCTAGTCATTATAGATCCCTAATTACACAAATATTGCAAGTATGCAAAAAATTTTAATACGATAAGTACCAAACGTCTTTAAGTAGAACAATGATCACACAAATAATCTTCATATCAAATAATGATATTCGTGTCTGAAGAAATAATTAGGAACAATTAGATATAACTATTTCACTTTGAAAAACTAGTCAAGCGATCTTTAGTCGCGACATAGTCATTGGGCAGTGACCCTTATATGTAAGGCCTGCCCTTTGAACTAAGACACTCGACGCCCAGTGTTCTAAACATTTACGCTTTGAATATATTTTTAAATGCTTTAACATACTATAAATACGATCATTATCTTAAATAAACGTAAGCTATAAAGCATAGCATAGAGTTATGGCAACATTGATTTTATTATGTGAGTCCTTTCAAATATAGTATCAACTTTAAAACAGTTATTTTATAGAAACTAAATATTTTTTAATCACATGAAAGTATTGCGTGTTACATGTGGACACAAATAACGTTTGTTCTATATGGTTTATGAAACATGTTGAAGTGGCCATAACTCGGTGCGTTGGTGGGGGGTGGCGGGTGCTTTAGTTCTGGAAGAGCGTGCGCGTGAAGTCGATGTAGTCGAGGGCGTTGGGGATGGGCCGCTCCGTCTTGGGCTCCACGTAGGGCTTCATGCGCGCCACGCAGTAGTCCGCCATCTCCTTCGTCAGGTTCTGAGGAAGCGCATCCATACATTAACAAAGGGCTCTCAATAACGTACTCTATCGCTTAAACTAGTGGCTGAGATAGGAGGCTAAGGATTCGATAATGAGGTGAGTGGGAGGGTGAGGGGTGCGGGGCGAGGGGCTGGTACTCACGGCGTAGAGCTCGTCGCGGGTGACGTAGGCGCGGTCGGGGTGCGCGGTGATGGCGCGGAAGGCGTTCTCGATCTCCTCGCTGGAGCGCACGTTCTCCGTCTCCTTGCTGATCATGAACGCCATGTACTCCTGCAGCGACACCTGCCCGTCGCGGTTCGGGTCCACCACGTCTGCAATGCGACCAACATAACAGGTAACTCACTGGGGTACTGGGGGCTTTTTATGCCTAATCCACCTCAAGGTTGGCAGTACACATCTTTTGGAACGATATGTATATGCAAACCTTTAACCCGGAAGTATTTTAATATTCTCATGCTAAAACTGTAAGAAAAACTAACACAAATATACATTGAATTGATTTTTTCCTAATCGTTCATAATTTATCCAATGTGTGAGGTGTTATCTTCCACGTCAAGTAATGCGAATGCAATTCCTATTTATGCTGCACTTTCGACGACAGTTTATATAAAGGATAACCATTGACATTGACTTGAGGGAGAGGAGGTGTCTACATAATGTGCACAATGTCTGTGTGTGTGTGTGTGTAGGGAGGTGCACTCACTGAGAATGGCCTCGAACTCGGGGTCGGGCTGGCCGTCCTCCACCATGGGCAGGTCGTAGCCGAGCGCGCGCAGGCAGGACTTGAACTCGTGGTGGTTGAGGCGGCCGGTGCGCTCCTTGTCGAAGTGCTTGAACATCATGGAGAACTCCTTGAGCGCGTCCTCGCTGACGCCCGAGTGGTTGCGCGCCTGGATCTGCTGCTCCAGGTTGTGCTGCATGCGCATGGACAGCTGGTCCAGCTGGTCCCACTGCTGCGCCAGCCCCACCGTGCTGTGCTCCGTGTACCGGTTGTCCAGGATCAGGTGCTCCTCCAGCGCCGCGCCTATATTAGTATCAAATACAAGTATCAGTATTTATCTCACTACTGCAGCTACGTCGGCACGTGTTGATCGAAAAGGTTAAGCAACGTTGACCTTGCACAGTGTGCAAACGGGTGATCACTGAATGGAAGCGCAGAACTATTCGCAGATACCCAATAATCACAATGGAGAGTAGGTAGTGTGGGGGACATACCTAGTTCCTCGAGGCGGCGCAGGTCGGCGCGCCTGGCCCGCACCTCTCCGGCCCTCTGGCGCAGGATGGCCAGCTGCTGCTCCAGGGAGCCCGTGCCCTCCATCATGGACGTGCTGCGGCGACAGAGCGATCATTAATACAATTCAATATCTATACGCATATAAGTCAGAGTTATATATAAACGTTTGTTTGTATTATGTAGTTTCAGAGTGGCTAAAGTTATTGGCAATCTGTAGTGTAGTGTAGTGTGGATGTGCTAGTTGAGAGGAATGGCTGTGTACCGTGTCTCGGTGAGCCAGGCGTGGAAGGCGTTGGCGTGCTTGGCGAACTCCTTGCGCAGCTTGTCGTTCTCCTCCTGCCGCTGCGCCTCCTTCGTCAGCTCCACGTCCCTCTCCGCTGCAACGCAACAGCAATCACTTCACTTCACTATAACGCTACACACATTACTAAACTCTGACAACAAGAATTATGTAAAGTATATTATGTTATTGCCAGTTTCCATCCAGTAAATGCAAGAATAGAAAGTTCTGAACATTTATTGATCTATTTATGAAAATGGCAGGTAGTAGCATTATGTCCACGTCGCGGTCTATATCGATACTCATTTATAAGAGCAGTGTTATTACAGTAGTAGTAGAGTGTAGTGATAAGACGAGGGGCGGTACCGATGATCTTGCGCAGGTTGCGCCAGGTCTCCTCGAGGGCCTCCATGGTGAACCAGGTGTAGGGGTTGGCGCCCACGTTGAACGACTTGATCTGCTCGTCCAGCGCCGCCAGCGCCTCGAAGTCGCTCTGCGCCGACGACAGCGACGCCTGCCACACAGAAGCACATTATGAGCCACGATATTCAAGGTGTTTTGTTCCTCATGTTTCTATTCACGCCTGCATATAATATATGCATGCATGCTTTTTTACGATTCACTTAAGAATCACTATTATGGTACTTTGCCAATGCGAATGAGGCGTAGGACATTATATTAATGGTGCATGTGTGTGAGTGCGCACCTGGAACTGCGCGTGGGCGTCCCGCAGCGCGCGGATCTCCTCGATGGAGTTGCAGCGCACGGGGTCCGTGAGGTCCTCCTCCGCGTTCTCGAACCACGAGTTGAATGCCGACGCCTGCAACGCAACACGCAAATCAATCAATCAATATATATTCTACAACTTGATAAAAAGACCTATAACATTAAATAAAGTTAATTCCCATGTCATAATACAAAACAGTTTAAATATGAATGAGTTTTAAAAGGGTGTTGGTACCTTCTTGGCGAAGGTGAGGTAGAGCTCCTCGATCTGTCGGAACTGGTCCTGCAGCTGCAGCAGCCGCTGCTTGCGCGCCGCGGAGTCCGCCAGGAGGCGCTGCCAGCGCGAGGCCACGTCCCCGTGCCGCTTCACGATGGCGGCCGTCTGCGCGTGCCCCGCCGCCACCAGCTGCTCCTTCAGCGCCGTTATGTTCTGGATGCCCTCCTGCTCGAACGCCGCCAGACCTGCGCCACCACCAACCAATTCACAGTTACCCTTGTTTTGTAGAACAATAGTCGGTGGTAGTAAAAATATGGACAATTTCCCTGTTATACTCTATATTACAAGCGGCACTATTTGAAATGATTCGTTGGAATCTAATGAAATATAACAGATACTTTAGGAGAATATTAATGTATTGTAAGGCGCGCGTACCAGCGTCGAAGGTCTCCTGCTTGGTGAGCAGCGTCTGCACGGTGGAGAGGTCGCGGCCCAGGTCGTCGGCGCGCACGCGGCTCTCCTTGTCGCTGATCCACGACTCCACCACGTCCGCCTTCCACAGCAGCTGCAGGTACGCCGAGTTGTCCACCAGCGCCGCCTTGCGCCGCGCCGCCAGCGACGTCAGCTTCTCCAGCTTACCCTGCGGCACACACAACACACACACGTGTCAACCCAACACCCAAACATGTTTGTTTTACTATATGCAGAGCGTGTGAGTGGCTCATTACCTGCGTGGCCTGTATGCGCTGCATGAGGGCGTCGCCGTGCGCGTTGCCGCTGTCGCGCAGCTGCTTGGCGGCGTTGGCGAGCTCCCTGACCCTGTCGGCCCTGGCCGCGAGCTCCGCCTCCAGCGCCTCGTGCTTCTTGAGCAGCCCCTGCACGGCCGCCATGCTGTCGCCGCACTCGCCCACCACCACCACTTGCTGCTTCTCACTGAAACACCACACGACATGCGAAATGTTACGCAAATAGAACGTTCAACGCCTTTCTTGTGGCATGTGGTAGGAGGCGATTGCTCCTAGTAATGAATGCAGTGTATTGGAAAAGGCCGCCCACCTGATCCAAGCCTCCTCCTCGTCGAGCTTGGCGAGGAACTGCTGGTACTCCTTGGACTGCTGCAGCCTGTCGCCCCTCTGCGAGGTGAGCGCCTGCAGCTCCCGCCACGCGCTGTTGAGCGCCGCCAGCCGCTGCGAGATCTCGGGGGCGCCCGAGCCGCACGCCTCCATCAGCTTCTCGCCGCCCTCCTGCACCGCCTGCGCCAAACACCATCAGATATGTCACATCACGTGTTAGTAATAGTAAACACGAGTGAATAGTGAGGGTGAGTGAGGCGCGAGGCGTACCTGTATGGCGGGCTCGTGGCTGGCGAGCTCTGCCTCGAGGCGCTTGTGCTTCTTGAGCAGGTTCTGCACCCCGGTGAGGTCGCGCCCGTAGTCGTCCGACGCCACCAGCAGCTTCTTCTCTCTATACACACACAACATTCCAACATTATACTTTACTTCTTTTTTATTCATTTGTTTTATTACATACCAAAATCTGTTATACATATTTTGTGTTGATAAGAACGCTGAAGATACTAAGGAATAATGGTGAAGGACTGCTGGTCAAAAAAATCAATAACTCGTTGTGTTGTAAGGAAGCCAGCACTTATAGCACGCCCTGGATGACGCCTACCTAACAACCCCTGGCTCATATATACCAGGCGTTTTAACATCGTATCTAAAATTTATAATATGATGGTCGTATCAATCTGTATCACCACATATGGTTGGTGTCGTATGTGAGGTGTGTGTGGTGTGAGGTGCGCGTACTTGATCCAGGACTCCTCGTCGGCGATGTCGCGGAAGAACTGGTGCAGCGTGTTGGCCTCGTGCAGCTTGGCGCGCCGGTGCGCCGCGAGGCTCTTGACGCGCTCGAAGCGCTCGTTGATGGCGCCGCGCCGCTCGCCGATGCCCGCCTCGTCGAACTGCCCCAGCGACAGCAGCGAGTCCGCCTGCTCGTTCATGTCTGCACACCATCACAACACTATATATTATTAACAATGACACATGACTAGCGCATGTAATATAAATTAAACAAAAATGGATGACCAAAGTTCCTTGGTGACATTTATATAAATTAAATATGATTGCAGACGACCCATTAAGTCTAAGCATTAAGACTCAACACAGGCAAAAGATAGGTACTAATTTGGTGAGCGCTGAGACAAACAAAGATGAAGGTGAGTGCATAGCGACCTTTGATGCGGTCCTCGTGCGCCTGGATGTCGGCCTCCACCAGCTGGTGCTTCTTCATGAGGTTCTGCACGGAGGCCAGGTCCTTGCCGGAGTCCTCCGACGTCAGCAGGCTCTCCACCTGCACCATGCAACATGTATAGTAAATCGCACAGCTATTTAGAGCAACAAGTGAATTGCATCCTAGGTTTGGCAACGCTTTTATCGAATACAATCGATTTTACGTGTCGATAATTAGAATTTGGCTTGAACAAAAATATTGTCGAGTAGAACACTGTTTACGATTTCTTTGATATATTGAATAAGAGAGATGGAAGTGTATAGTTGGTGGTCGGTGGGCTACCTCTCCGAGCCAGAAGTCGAGGTCCTTGACGGCGGCGATGTAGGTGCGCTGCTTGTTGGCCTCCTTGAGCTTGAGCGACTTCTCCGTCGTCTTCTGCGTCAGGAACTCCCACTGGTCGGCGATCGACGCCAGCCGAGCCTGCAGACCAACGCATCAAGGTTATACTTTTATTCAAATAATATCAAAATAAACAGGTTATTTTACTGTCTGTGAGCAACCTCGTCTGCATTAGGCGACTTTAATGTCTTAAGTATTTAATTGTGTCGTTCCTTGCATTGAATTTATAATTTAAGTAAAATATAAATAAAGTTTTGACACAAATAGTTGAACCAGGAGGACACTAGAATCGAAGTAGCTTTGGTCCCTTTGTTCTGCTATACCATTATCATGAAGATGTACATGGTTGAGTGGTCTCCTATATGGAAGGCAGAGGGAGGGGGGTGGTTACCTGCACGGCGTCCTCGCTGCCGCTGCACTGTCCGCGCTGGATGAGGTTGCCGCCCATGGCGAGCACGGACTGGATGCGCTCCGCGTTGGCCGCCAGCTCCGCCTCGAACGCCTGGTGCTTCTGGTGCTTCGACTGGATGTTGGCCGGGTCCTAACAACCGATACATCGCACTTCAATCATGTTAATAGGAGGGACACCAAATATCACATTTATCACGTAACTGTTCACAATATTATGTATTGAAATATTTATATTGCGGGATTATTGTAGTTGTTAGATATTGCAAATAAGAAGTGTAATGTAAGAGAGGCGGCGTACCTTGTAGCTCTCCTCGGTGGCGAGCTGCAGCTTCTCGGCGATCCAGTTCTCCATCTCGTCGGCGTCGCGGGAGAACTGCTGCAGGGTCTGCTCGTCGCCAAGCCTACGGGGCACATATAGTAAACGGTATAGGTGTCAATTCATTGCCGTATTGTAGAGGATTTCAATTACGAAATACATATTGACCCAAAAACACAGAACCACAGCTTTGACAGTATTAATACTCCATACCGTTATTATTTTGGTGGAGATGTTATATAGGACATTATGTGTATCTAAATGTCCTCGTACGACATAGTCCCGTGGGTCTAAAGTAGGGTATTGGTCTCACTTGGATCTCTTCTCGATGAGCGCGTCCTTGAGGTGCCGCCAGCGGTTGAGCACCTGCTTGCGCTTGTCGTCGATGGCGTCGGTGGCGTAGTGCTCCGCCGCGATCAGCTGCTCCGCCAGCGTCTGCAGCTGCGCGATCTTCTCCTCCTGCGTTACGGGATAATATGATAAGTATAATGCAAACATACAAGTTCACGACCATTAACTCTTGCGGGGAGTCAGAAGTTCAGGTTTCCATCTCCACAATTGCGAAAGTAATCATTCTATGGTCACCTCGAACCCACGTGTTGACCAGATAGTCAGCACTTAATGTGACAGGTGGTAAGCCATGTCTCCACTTACAAGCACTAACTATTATCTGCTCGGGGAACAGGTAAGTTTCCTCACGATGTTTTCCACACCGTAGTATTCCATGCATTTCGTAAACGTATTTTTTATAACGAAAATTTACATAGATATTTGAGAACAAGTGTGTTCGTTAGCAGTTGGCAGTTGGCTATGGGTGGTGAGTGAGTGAGTGAGTGCGAGTACTGACGTGTGCGTTGATGGCCTTGTCGAAGTCCTCGTGCTTCTTGATGAGCTGCTCCACGTTGTCGGGCTGCGAGTCGTCGGGCTGGTCGGCGGAGGCCAGGAAGGCCTCGCGCGCCGCCATCCAGCCCTCCGCCTGCTCGCAGTCGCGGTACAGCAGCATCAGCTCCAGGTTCTGGTCCAGCTTCACGCGCCGGTCCACCCATGCCCTGAACAGATACAACATATGTTACCATTATGCTTTTATCCACCTAGTAGATGATGTTACCTCAATAGATAATGTGAACATGCATATAAACCACTGACTGAGAATAAAACCTGAAACCCTTGGTTCGTGTGCCGAAGACACGTTACTAAACGGTATGGCTCGGGAACTAATAAAGTATGCCTAAAATTGTATAAACAACCATTTGATTCCCAAGGGCAGCTTAGTCTGCTACAAACAGTACATCTGCCCCATATATAAACATGCATAGTGGTGAATGAGCGTGTCTCACTTCTCGAGGTCCTGGCGGGCGTCGGCCATGCTGTTGAGCTTGTCCTGGATCTCGGGGCTGGCGTAGTGGCCGCCCTGCAGCAGCTGCTGCCCGAACAGCTCCAGCGCCTGGAACGTGCCGGCGCGCGCGTCCATCTCCGTGCGGTGCTCCTAGGGCCCAACACAAACGCATTGTACTCATCTCATGACTAAACACGTCGACGGATTAATAAAGCCGTACATTCGTTAAAGCAATATACAATTTATACTCTCAATATTCGGTAGAATTCATTGTAATAAAGTTAAAAAAAAATGTGATTGTTAATAAATTCTTTGATTGAAGTACAAAACTAGAGTCAATATACAATATTGTGACTTTAATTTAAAAACCTTGTTTGAATGTTACTTTACCTACACCAGTGGTACATGTGAAGTGTCATAGAAAAACAAAAGTGAACGAGTGATCGAATGTTTTACCTACACTTCCATTCCCTCAATTCAAACTCAAACTATTAGTCCCATACCATTCGAAACATATAAAATCGCACGCACATAAAAGAAATCCACGATATTACACGTCACAACGAACACAAGACAACATAAAAAGGTTCACAAGTCACATGAAAATATAAATAACAAAATATTGACCAATGACAATGTGAACATATTTTTATCTTTGATATAAAGATGTTTGAATAGTCTACAAAATAATAAGATCATTATTCTCTTCTAGACTTTTAAGTTAAATGTTGATTATGGTCAAAACTTTGTCATAAAGGAACAGAAAAACATTAAAACATACAATTACAATTCTTTGATCAATATTCAATCCATCAATTCCACAATCACACTCTATAATTGTGCAAAGTAAGTCCCAGGTCCTATAAGGTTCAGCATAACACGAGGGCCAGTGCCTCTACAGTATCACAACCTTACACCAAATTATTAAAACTCAATTAACTTGTGTATCTATATATCCAAAGATGTATCGTTCATTCGAATTAGAAAATGAAGAATATTGCTCGTTACTTGAACTAAAATGAATGATGAACGATACATATTTGGACCATTCTCTTAATATTTCTGAAAGGTAACAGCTGTAACTCCACACGACGATTGTTCATTAATCGGTTCAAACATGCTTTGTAGATACCGGGTTGATTTCTTAGCAAGCAAAACGAATCTACTTTCATTGAATATCTAATGAAAGTTTATATCAAGCAGATATCTACGTAAAGGTTAAATCACTCCATCTGACCTGTGGCATAATGCCATAGCGGGCGTCAATCTCCAAACGTTGAGTCTAAAAACAGTGTGGACATGTCACTATCATGAACGCAATGCTCCAATGCACTCACTCTATTTAGATTGTGCTAACACCTTGCACTATGTAAGTACAGAAAATGTTTACTATAAATTACTGATTATGTTATTATAGAATTTAACTAAATGAATTATGAATGTGTGAAATTAAAGACAAACACAAAACATAGATGTATTTAATTTTTTGATAGAGACGATTGATGAAAAAATGAAGATCATTAACTAAACTATAGTATAATATGAATGAAATTATAAAAATGAATGTAAAATAATTCATGGAAGAGTTAATTCAATAGAACCAAGCAAATAGGGTTTGTAAATATGTATGAACTACCAAATAGTACAAGTAGATAGAAGGTAGATGCTAGAGTACTAAGAGTTGGGTGCGTACCTGGTGGCGCTCGAGCAGCGCCTCGGCGCCGGTGACGTCGTTGGCCAGCTCGTCGGAGCTGACGAGCGCCATCATGGAGTTGATCCAGGCCATGAGGTCGCGGTGGTCGGAGAGGAACCGCTGCAGGTCGTACGAGTCGAGCAGCTTCTCCTTGCGCGCGTTGGCCCTGGCCTGCAGCTGGTGCCAGGCCTCGTTGATCTCGCGCTGCTTCTCGTACGTGGCGTCGGCGGAGTCCCCGTGCGTCGCCATGAGCCGCGTCGCCGTCTCGTCCAGCTGCCGGATCTTGTCGCCCAGCGCCGCCAGGTCGCGCTCCAGCCCCTCGTGCTTGCCTGCGCATTATTATAACAAGCTATTATTATAACTCTGCCTACTACCTTACTTAAACTGCTGTGTTGGTAAGTGGCGTTGGAGGCACTCACGCTGCAGCGTCTGCACGGAGCGCAGGTCCTTGCCGAGGTCGTGGGTGTCGAGCGCGGCCTCCTTCTCGGCGATCCAGTCCTTGGTCTCGTCGACGTCGCGGTGGAAGCGCTGCACCTCGTGCGCCGAGCCCAGCTGCGCCGCGCGCTCCGCCGTCAGCTGCTGCAGCGACGACCACTTGGAGTTGAGCTCCTGCATCTGCGTCTTGATCTTGAGCGCCGCCTCCGTCTGGCCCACGGTCATCAGCTGCACGGCGATCTCGTTCATCTCGGCGAGGCGCACCTCGTTGGCGCGCAGGTCGTTCTGGAAGTCGTCGAACTTCTTCTGCATCACCTCCACCTGCTCCAGGTCCTCGCCCACGTCCTGCACCTGCGCGTGCATCTCCTGCAACGCACCAACATCACCTCCATATATCAACTCCAAATACAAAACCTTCCAATGAGGCTTTTTTAAGTTATGAGGGATGTGTAGGGAATGATAACAAAAAATAAATTAATCAGACGAAAAAGGAAAATGACGTTATATCACATAACTTTTAGCAATACTAATAGGTAGTACTTTCTAATAATAATAATAAACTTATTCTTAAATTGGTGATGGCATTAGTCCGCTGCTGTTGCTTTCGCTGCAAGGGAATGCTGGTGTTGTGTGCGTGGGTATGTGCTCACCTTGTCCTTGATCCAGGTGTGCAGCTCGGCGGCCTCGCGCACCAGCACGTACGCCTTCACGGTCTCGTTGAGCTTGTTCTGTCTCTCGCGGGCCAGCGCCAGCAGGTTCTCGTACTGGGACTCAATCTGCACACACACACGCATATACATTACATACTTTCATATTTATCAACAGAAAATATACTTAAAAACAATATTATTTGATTATAGATCATGCTACCTATATTGTTATTAAAGTGATCGTCCCTAACCACCTCCATAGGACGTAGACTACGCATAGGCGCACAGTGTTCTTATAATGTTTTTCCATCTATTACTTTTTTATGGTCCACTCGTACACATAAACGTTATGGTGTGTATGGTTTAGGATGTCAATAGAATACTATAAGTTTCCTGTCTGAATGAATAAGCGACATGGAGGTAAATGCATAAAGTAGTAGAAGTTGCACCTGGTTCTGCCTGGCGGCGATGGAGTTGGAGTCGGCGAGGTTCTGCTGCGAGGAGGAGAGGCCGGCGTCGATCTTCTTCACGTAGGCGGCCGGCACGAAGCCCTGCCGGTCGTTCACCTCCACCTTCCACCAGTCCTGCAACACACACACATCATAACTAATGCCTTGTCTACTCAAAAAATGCATCTCACAATCTACAGTTGCTGCCAGAGTCTAAGAGTCGAGTGAGATTATTAGAGTTTAAGTTAAGCTAAAAAGCCTATAATGTATTTAAGAATTTCCTCAGTCAGGTAAACTTTTGAAACCGATTATGTGTTTATGAGTTAAAGTGAATCAGATAAACATACACCCTTCCTATTATTTAAAATATAATAAAAATTCTAGTGTGAAAATTTCTTAGAATGAGACTATATTAATGTGCCTGTATAGTATCCCTGTATTGGATTCAATGATCGCGATGTCTAATAGCACCAGTTAGAGGTTACGTCACCTTTTTCTTGTGCAAGCAGCGCACATCCCTGTGCGGCCTCAGGCTGCTTTCACGTCCCGATTTCCTGGTAGAGACCAAACCACCAAGCACTAACGCCGCGAGCCAAGTGACCACTATCATTTTCACTTATTCCCTTTACATATGGACGCATTCCAAACGCAAATGTATCACTAACGATTATTAAATCGTTATTAATCTCACTTTACTAATACCCGAATTTTAAGTTAATGCAATAAAAAGGTATGAAACGTATAAAGAGACAAATTAACTTTCTTCAGAAATGTCGCTATTTAATAACTAAGTAACTTGGGAAAATAAGTAAATAAATTAAATCTGTTTAACATTAAATAACAGCTATTGAAACGAAATATTAAAATAAAGTACTTTTACAGAACGACAATTTAATAATTAAAATTAACCTAGAAATAAGTATCACAGTTCTTTATCACAATACATTTGGTGGGCAAATGCTGCTCGGGCGAGCGTTATCTCGCTGTCTACGTAAGTGTTGTTTAATGAAATGATTAAGCCACATCGGAATACTCGTGCGAGCGGCGCCATCAGACGCCAACTAGAACATTGCTGATACGCCTGCCTAGGCCGGATCAAGATATAGAGACAACGTCGCCTAACCTTGCCGGATTTTGTACCGTTTCAATTAGTTTCTATGAAATCGAAACGCTTACATATTAATAGTTCCACTATTTTAATTGCTACGAGTAGTGGACAATTTCACGTGTAACAGATAAACAATTATAGATAAAGGGAAGGATACACGATTCACGGTTATAAACATAATCCGTTACACTTAATTATTGCCTATGTAAGAATCATGAACGTCAGTGTATGTGTCTGGATTGAGTTTTGTACGTATTACGATTTGCAGTGAGTCCTCTAGGTGAATGAATGGATGGCTAGTGCGTTACCTTGTTGTTGGAGTTGAGCAGCGTGAGCACGTCGCCCTTCTTCATGGAGACCTCTCGGGGGGACTTCTCGGCGTAGTCGTAGAGCGCCATGACGCACTCCTTGCCCGAGACGTCCACGACGGGCGACTCCTGCTGGCGGCAGGCGTTGGCCTGCTCCCGCAGCGCCCGCACGGTGGTGCCGAAGGCCTCCAGGTCGGAGAGCAGCGCCTCGTGCTTCTTGAGCAGCGCCTCGGAGGAGTCCTCGTCCTTGCCGAAGTCCTGCGTGTTGGCGATGGGCTCCTTCTCGCGGATCCACGACTCCGCCTCGTTGGCGTCCGCGAAGTACTGCTGCGCCTGCAGCGAGTCCTCCAGGTCTTGCTTGCGCTAACAACAAGGGAAACATCTCAACATCACTTCTAATTAATATAAAGAACATTAGATAATATTTATTGTTCTATTTTCCAATCTACTCGTATATGTGCATTTAACTAATTATAATAAGTAGGTATAAGTATACATAGTTATAGAATATTCGTTGAGCCTTAAGTGTTGGGTGTGTGGGCTGTGTGGGGGGTACCTGCGCGGCCTTCTCCTGCAGGTGTCGCCACTGCTGCACGAGGGCGTCGAGGCGGCGCGCGATGTCTCCGGCGGCGAAGTGGCCCTGCTCGGTGAGCGCGTGGCCCGCGGCGCGCACCGCCTCCACGCGCGCCTCGTGCTGCGCCATCTCGCCCAGCACCGCCGCGTGCTTCTTCATCAGGTTCTGCACGCCGATCAGGTCGCGCCCTGACCCATTACAATTTCACAATAGATTATTTAAAGTAGCATCTAAACCACTCTGTAGCTGATACGATACAGGTGGGTTTATTCAGTGTGTGGCGTTTAGTGTGTGGTTACCTCTGTTGGTGGAGGCGATGATGGGCTCCTTCTCCCGGATCCAGGCGGCCTCGTCGTCCAGGTCCCGGAACAGCTGCTGCGCGTGCAAAGAGTCCAGCAGCCGCCGCTTGCGCACCGCCATGGGCTTCTCCAGCGCCGAGTAGCGCGCCACCAGCGCATCCTACATTACATCGTTATTATCATTTACTCGGCATCATTAATCCTGTACTCTTTTTAAGACATGCCAGGAAATAGAATTTGATTATACTTAGTTTACGAAACTTACTTAGTTAGTTTAGAAACGTCGGGCAAAAATAAAGGTAAATCAGATATCTTTATTAATTTATCGTGATATGACCTGGTCTTTCATTGTAAATAAAATACTTAGTTTAGTATAACATAATTATAAGGAATGGTGATCACGCCACCCCGTGAAGGTGGCGGGTGTCGATGGGCGAGAGAGCATTTGTTTCAATGTGCAAATGAGTGGTTACCCGCTTCTCCTGGATGCTCTCAGCGTCGAAGTGGCCCCTCTCGATGAAGTGCTCGGCCTGCGCCTTGATGGCCTCGATGCGCTCGGCGTGCGAGCCCACGTCCGCCTCCAGCAGCGCGTGCTTCTTCTGCAGGTTCTGCACGCTCGTCAGGTCCTTGCCGTAGTCCTCGGAGACGAGCTGCCCCTCCACCTCGGAGAGCCACAGCTCGATGTCCTCGACGGCGCGGTTGTAGTGCTGCTGCTGCGCCGCCTCCTGCAGCTTGTCGCCCTTGTGCGCGGACGCCGCCACCAGCCGCTCCCACAGCGCCGACAGCTCCGAGAGGCGCGCCTCGATCTGCGCCCTGGCGAAGTGCTCCTGCGCCAGCAGCTCCTTGGCCGCCTCCGAGATGTGCTGCACGCGCGGCTGGTTGGCCTGCAGCTCCTGCTCGAAGTTCTGCTGCTTCTGCACCTTGCCGTTCAGGTTGGTGGGGTCCAGGTACGAGTCGTCCGTCGCGAACTTCAGCTTCTCGTTTATCCACCCTGCGCGCATTCAACACATTAGATAACTGCTTATGAACGAAGTTTCTAATCCCAGTTGCCGATCAAATACAATTGCGATACTTTTGTTTTTGCTATTACATAAACACTATAGGAATAATAACATGGTCGTTTTGTACAAAGGCAAATAACACAGATGGAGAACAGCGCTCGTACCCTTGGTCTCGTCGCAGTCCCTCTCGAACTGCTGGAACTTGTAGGCGTCCTCGAGCAGCGCCCTCCGCTGCGCCGACTTCTCCAGCAGCGCCGCGCGCCGCTCCAGCAGCTGCACACAACCACACCATTACTACTCCCACGCACTACCACCTGCGTAGTGCTACTATACAACTGATTCTTTTCATTGCTCAGTAACAGTTATGTTTATATTACTTTGGCTATGTTGCACAACATACACTTATGTCCTTGAAAGCATAATTCGACATGATAATTGGGAGACATAATAAATACCTCTTTGATGAGAAAGAGATGAGCAGAGCAATTGGCAGGGGGCAAGAGTGCGTTGTTACCATTTCCTTGCGCTGCGCGACGTCGTCGGCGGCGTAGTGCTGTCCCTCGATGAGCTTGGTGGCGAACTCGTCGAGCGCCTTGATCTTCTCCTCCTGCGCCGCCAGGCTCTTCTCGAAGTCCTCGTGCTTCTTCAGCAGCGCCTCCACCGAGTCCAGCGAGTCGCCCACGTCCTCGTTGGCCAGGAACGCCTGCCGCACACACACGCTTAGTATACACTTTACACAGGCAGACGCGCAATGGAATAGAATAGACAATAGCAAAGGTAGTAGTACCTCCTGCTTGTGCATCCAGGCGTCGGCCTGCTCGGTGTCCCGGTAGAAGAGCTGCAGGTCCATGCACTGCAGGTAGAGCACGCGGCGCGCGTTCCACAGCGAGTGCAGGTCGGCCACCTCGCGGCTCAGCGTCTCCAGCGCCGCGCCCACCTCGGCCGAGGCGCGGTGCCCGCCCGCCGCCAGCGCCTTGCCCGCGCGCGCGCACGCCTCGATCACGTCGGCGCGCGCCTCCATCTCGCCCTGCACAACCACACACACAGTATTTCATTATATAAAACTAAATCAAAGTCTTCACTTGTTCTTTATAAGTTTTGGGAGGGAATATTGGCATGGGGGAGTGGAGGTGGGGCTTACCTTGTGCTCCTGGTGGCGCTCGAGCAGCGCCTCTGCGCCGGGCACGTCCTTGGCGAGGTCGTCGGCGGAGATGAGCGCGCGGATGTCGCTCACCCACGAGATGATGTCGCGGTAGTCCGCCAGGAAGCGGTGCAGCGCGTACGACGACTCCAGCTCAGAGCGCCGCTCCTGCACACACACATACATTCAGCGCAATCATCCAATGGTCTCATAAAACCTAAATAAACTATACAAGGTATTAGACTCACGAAGTAATAATTAATATTTGGTTGAGAGCAAACTTAGGCTACTGTTTACATATCCTTGAAAACTCCGTTCTTAGATTGTTCTTGAAGTAGTCGGATCTTCATAGAGAATGATATAAAAGAAGGGTGAAGGGGGTGCGTACCTTGGCCTTGTGCACGAGCTGCTGCCAGGCGGAGGAGATGTCGTCCCGCTTGGCGTGGATGTGGGGCGCGTGCTCGGCGTGGATGGCGGCCAGCCGCTCCGCCTCCGCCGCCAGCGCCACCACCTTGTCCTCGAGCGCCGCCAGGTCGCGCTCCACGCCCTCGTGCTTGCGCTGCAACCACGCGCACAACCTCAATGCTCCACTCGCCACACGATATATTGGACTTACACAACTACTTAATACGTACTTGTCATGACAAATTGTATTGTTGAATAACAATACCGATTCATGCCTTTACAATAACTTATTAAGAAGAACTCACCTAATGTAGAAATTAGATTGTGTTTGCAAGTGCAATTATTAACTTAGTCTTTATTCCTCTTGGTTTTAAAATATCCTCCAATGTGGTTCGTTAGTGTGATGTGAGTGTGGAGTGTTACCTGCAGCGTCTGCACGGTGGCGAGGTCGCGGCCGTACTCGTCGGAGCCCAGCACCACGTCCTTCTCGGAGATCCAGGCGATGGTCTCGTCCGCGTCGCGGTTGAAGCGCTGGATCTCGTGCGCGCCGAACAGCCGCTCCTGCCGCAGCAGCGCCATCTGCCGCAGCCGCTGCCACGCCTCGTTCAGCTCCTGACACATACGCATAACACTTGTAAGCAAGCCAAGACCACCTTCCGTCGACATACATACTATTGATCACTCTCTACCATCCCCTTTCGGGAACATTAACACATCTCCTAGGTCACTTTTAGTATCATATTAGAGTAAGATATGGAATATTAGTGATAGATCATTGGACAGCTAGTAAGCATTTCCGTCCACATTATATGTATGTAAGTATAACTTTAATAAGTAAGTAAGTGGTACGTACGTCCTTGCGCTTGACGATGGTCTCCCGCTCGGGGTGGCCCTCGAGCACGAGGCGCTCGGCCAGCTGGTTGACCTCGGTGACGCGGTACTCCTGCGCCGCCATGTCCTTCTGGAACTCGTCGAACTTGCGCTGCAGCACCTCCACGTGCTCCAGGTCCGAGCCGAACTCGTCCGCGCACACGAACGTCTCCTGCAACGCATCTTGCATGTACTTATACGCAACGTGGCATGGTGCATGTGGTCGTGAACAGTGAGTGGAGTGGGCGGGGTACCTTGTCGTGTATCCAGAACATGACCTCGTCGCAGTGGCGCAGGAAGTGCACGAGCACGAGCGCCTGCTGCAGCTTCATGCCCTTCTCGGCGAGGCGCGAGAGCAGCAGCTCCCAGAGGCGGTGCAGCTCGTCCAGGCGCCGCCGGATGGCGTCCGCCGCGAAGTGCGCGCCCCCCACCATCTCGGAGCCCGTCTTGTCCAGCACCACGATGGCGTTGGAGTGCGCCGCCACCTCCGCCTCGAACGCCTGGTGCTTCTGGATCTTCGCCTAAGCCAACAACATATAAACTTTCATTTCCCTCAACATAAATTTATATTACATTTTCAATGTATTACATGTGATCTATCTCAATACATTTTAAAAGTATAACTTTTCTAATATGTTGGTGCACTAAGTTTAGTGAGCAGGTCACATACCTGCAGGTTGGTGGGGTCCTTGTAGCTCTCGTCGCTGGCGGCCTGCAGCTTCTCCTGGATCCAGGACTCGAGCTCGTCGGCGTCTCTCTTGAAGTACTGGAAGCGGCGCGAGTCCTCCAGCTTCTCCCGCTTGGCGCGCGCCTCCAGCTTGAAGTCCTCATAGCGGTTCAGCACCTGCACGCAAAGGTGGTTTATTAATGATGAAGGCACCACTAGTCAATTCTACAAATCAGTCATTTGCTTGCTAAATATAGATAATTATGTACATAATGTATTAAATTGGAAAATAAAAGCAATACCTTCATTACCTATAATACTTCTTTCTTTCATGAAAAATAAATAAAATAACTTGTTATTATTTCAGTAACTATAAATATAAACAATTGAAGTTGAGTAAACTTAATTTCCATTATTTTATTGCAGTACACTTTTTTAAAGCTAACAACTAACATTAATGAGTCCTTTTATTCATATTTAAACGAATGCAGTCATCCCTCATAGGCAAAGGTAAGTTTACCTGTTCACGTCGCTCTTGGATGTCCTCAGCCGTCTCCAGGATCTTGACATCCTTGGGAGGTGGAATTTGCTCCATGGTGCTGGTGGATCTGCTGTGGGACAACACATCATACTTCATTATTGTATACGTATATAAACAAACAGCTATCACCTAACTATTGTACATATACATTCATGTCCTCTAAGGGATTAGAACAATTCAGGGTGGACAGAACCTTGGAGACATGAAAACATCTCCTTATTTTGGATAGGGTTTTAATGTCATATGGAACATTGGTGACAGGTTGCTAGCCCATTATTACCAGATAGATTCAACCAATCCCCCTAGTCCCTTAGTCGCATCCAATGGCATGCCAGGAAGAATGGTGTTAGCATTCTTTTTACGTCCCAGGCTAGCACAGGATAACCATTGTTATTTAGTGATTTATATGCTTATAAGTACCTAAATAGATGTGCATTTATATCTAACAGCAGAACATAGACAACATCCAGTGCATAGAATAGAATAATAGAGGAATGTTTCACAATTTAAAACCAAGCAGTATGTTAACATTTAATGTATGTTATGAGTTCTGAACACTATCACTGTTTTATTTTCAATAATGCAAAGCATTGTGATGTAAGTAACCTTAAAAAACTACTTCATCTACAAAAACTTCTCCACATACGTAAAATACCTCATAGATATTTTGTATACAATGTTATGTCATTAAACACACATACACACACTGTAGCCTCTAAATCATCCTCTTAATGAATAAGGTCACTTAGAATTGACATCACTCACACACACACACACACACATGCTCTCATACATGACATCAGCTGGCCTTCATTGGTGAGTCACTTGTTATCAGTGTTATGAAAGAACCGTAACCATTGCCACCCATCCAAATGCACAACAGAGGATTACTTTTTAACTTACAGATTAATCACAATTAATACTGGTGGTGGTTCATGATTTTATAGTAAGGATTTAAGGATCAGATATCAATCTATCTTATATTAACTATAGTTAAATTAAAATGACTATCAAAAATTAACTTAAAAATTCTACATATAAGCCTGATAGTTCACAAAATAAATACAAATGTTAATGATTATCTACTGTGTTACTCATGTGGCTTGACCTTTATAGAGGAAGCATCTAAAGATGAAACGTTCAAAATAGTTGAATAATAATGACTCATACTTTACAGTCAAAGTAAATACTTTACAAAAATGAATGTTTATGATTATTCTCAGTAAAACTGCATAACAGTAGTATTCTTATATACAAAAAAGTTAAATTCAATTCTAATCTAATTGTAATCTGACACTTAATTCTAGGATTAAAAAATATAGAGAACATAAGTCCTCAAAAATTTTCTTATTATTACACAAACTAAAACTTGTACCTATGACAATCTGTATGCATCTAAATGTGAATCAATTTCCTTTATCAATTTATTTTTGCCTGATAACACTTTATCTCTGTTGCATCAACATTACAAGCAAACTGTGAACAGACTACATTTTACTCTTTTTTGCTCCACTTATTTGAAGAATAGCAAATAATATCACCACCATCAATAGTCTTTAATAATAATATTTATTTATTAAAGTTACCAATAAAATAAGTAATCCCTATGGAGTTATGCATTGATGTTTTTTTAGCACATAATAGTTATGGCAACTGGATACATTCTACTAAACTCCCATTTCACCGGAAGCATCAACAATCTCTATCTACTATCTCAGGATATTAATATGCACACGATCACTCACTGTTGCAATACAACTTTCATTGCTTGAGTGATTTCCCTACAACAGGTACAAGAGAAATATGATCCAATGCAACAGCACCTAGGATATAAAATTACATTCTGCATCAATGAATAACACTGAGAGCTTTTACATTTTGTCTTCTGATTGATTGCACTTAGGAATATTATGTATTATTATAATCTATACAATCAAAATTAAGTTATAGCATATCATATTAAATACATAAAATTGGTAATTAAAATTTTATTGCCCATAATTATAATATAAAAGCCAATACTTTGATTCTGATTTACTATTTAAATAAATATCTAACACACTGACCTACAAAATATAGTATGTAAATGAATGGTTTCTATTATAAATATACATTAATCTTATTGTAACTCAATTCACTGTTTGTAATAGCATATTTATTAGTCATAACATTGGCATTCCAATGTACATGAGCAACTTCAATTGATAGCTTAATCAAATAGAAACACGATAATTACCGATTCAATAGCCGCTCTCCGCGATTCAAGGAAAGTAAAAGAAAATCACGGCATACAGAAAGTCTTCGAATGCTCTAAATTCCACTCAGCAAGTGATCGCACCGGACGCTAGCCATATAACACACACAAGCGGTCAAAACGCAAACATCGAATAGCAGCTCCCCTAGACGGCAAATGACGTAATGCTCCAAAATAAATCCAATTATAGTATGTATGCAGGTAGAGCTTATAAAGCGGCTCGTCCTACTAATAATTTCCGGACTAAATCCGGACAATAAATTCAAATGCGAAACAATTATACACTGGGTAAAATTATGTGATTGATCAGTATAAAGTTCTTTAAGCTATTAACATCGAATTAAGTCAGAAAAATGAATTAAGAATAAAGATATTAACCCGGTTATTGAAGTAATACACTTACATATATTCAGGTTCTTCTCTTTAATGTCACAAGTCACTATTTTTACACCACAAAACAAGTCGTTATTATTAATTAAGGAAATATTTCGTTAAAATCGAAAAGTTATAGTTTGACCAAAGCTGCAAAGCAACAGCGATCCACCATTTTGATAATTTTTTTTATGCCTTCTGTCAGTTAGAAAATTATAGGGTTACCAGAATAAACGAACAAAAATTAAAATAATAACAAACTTAAAACTATTATACTTAAAATAAATAGATTATAAATCAAATAAATCTAAAATGTTATTGGAGAGTGGAATGCCGATTATGGTGGCAGCGTTTCCGCTGACTTGTCTCCGCTGGACTCTTGCTGCCTATGGGCAAGATCTCTACCGACAGTCCCCCCAATGCCCGAGAGTTTCACCAGCGAAGGAATAAAATTATGTTTTCCCCAAGTGAAGAATATTTTCGCCGCCGCAGCAGCAGATCCCGCCTCGACAGTGCTTTGAGAGACACGACAAGGCGCTAGATGATAGACGCAGGTAGCGTTCTAAAACAGAGCCTTGCTAGTCTTTTATAGAATGAGCGTAATTCCATCCGGTCTCTTGCCATCGTCACGCACCAGCCCGGAGGGATCCAGCACTGCAGGCTTACGGCTGCCGACGACGAGAGCGCGCGAAAGACGTCATTCAAAAACACGCGACGTGACAGACCACCTGCATAACACTGGCAGGACAATCCATCGTGAGCGAAGGAATCGACTTTTGTGTCACACAACAACAGTGACATGTCCCACAAATTCGTGCACCTAACCTGAGACAAAAAATGATTATTATTTATCAAAAAAAAAATAATCTTAAATACATACGCGCACTTCACGCCTCTACGTATAAGGGGAAAGGCAGAGACTATCGATCGCCACCTGGAATGGTTCAGACAAATTTCCTTTGCTTCACTTTCAGCGATTTACCTTCTCATACATGCTTTTCCATTCTTCATGCTGCGTACACTCGCCTTGAGAACAATGTTTTTAACTTAAACTGTATACCGTCGATGTATGTTCTAAGCTTTCTACCTCGTCTAACTTTACTTTCCACTTTGGCTCTAAAAATCCTTTCGTAAGCCTCCTTTCATCTTCTCTCATACCACAACGCTCAAGCATCACTCTATTACGTACCACATCACACATTTTCCGGAGGAACATATTTTTAATAATTCAGTACAGAGTGAATCCGGAATAAAGATCAGTTTTGTTCATTTCCAACTCAAGTTTTTGTTAAAACTTTTAACAATATATTACTTTACAGGAAATATCGTAATAAATAAATAGATATTTTTTATATATTATTTCATATTCTGAGAAATAATGCGACTCTGAAATGGATATAAAAACTCGGAAACTCGGAAACCAAATCTTTTAAAGTACTACTGAGTTTATGAACGAGGAGTGTTATTTCGAACTAAAGTACAAATTGTAAATGTAATTTATATATTTTTATTCAATATTTATGGTAACCCTGAATTGAACATAGTCAGTCACTTGATTTTGACTTGATCGAAAATCAAATAAATAAATAAAAAAGTCCTACCACTGCGTGTGGATGAAAGATATCCCGTTGTTTTATCAATTTAGGACAACAAATTGTCGAATTTATTGAGTGAACGATGTTATTTTAATTATTTAGTAAGTAGCGTGTGCTCCGCGCTGTAAATGTTTCAGTGTGTGTGTCAATAATGGCTTCTGGGGGCAACGAATTGTGGCGCGAGTGCGCATCTTGGCTCACTAGATGTGGCCTCCTGCGGGCAGATCACAAGGCCAATTGGGAGACGAGCACCATTCATGACCTTGCGTACACCCTCAGGGATGGGGTGCTCCTCTGTAATCTCCTCAACGTTCTCCACCCAGGCAGCATTGACATGAAAGAAGTGCATCAACGCCCACAGATGGCTCAGGTTTGTCTCATTATTTAAATGTTTTCAGTGTTTTTCGATCACAATACGTTTAATATTATTAATGTTAAAAAGTCAATGTTTATCTGTACTATTACCATTTTAATAAGAATCTGTTTCATACAATAATAGTCTCTATTCTGATTCTATGTAGTGTTAAGATGGTTTAATTGAGCATGAATGCAGCAGTACGTCTGTTTGTGCTTCAATTGAGATTTTAATTGTTGGCATTCAGCATTGATGTAAGATATTAACATAGTGTGAATGCTATTCATTTGACTTTTATCTCTTTTGTATCAATGTATTTGTGTTGATGCAGATAGAGTGATTACTTTCAATGAGACATGATGCTAAATGAGTACTGAAGTTATGAGTGCATGGCTCTCTTCAAATGTTCAAGATTAAATTATTATAAATTTTAATAAATCTGGGTATTACTCAAAAATTTTAGTAGTAACTAGCTGTAGCTTTTAGGGTAAACTTGTTTTCTGTAGGGATATAAATTTTGTTTTATGTTTATTAAAATACTATTCCTACAAAATTTTGTAACAAAAACACATAACTACTCACTATTCTTATTGGAATGCGCAGAACCATGTGGATATCACACTCACTGTTACCTTATCATTACTAGAACAGCTGTAAACTTCTTGAAACAGCTGCAACTCTTAGTGACAGATTGCTACTTCATCACCCAATCAATTCTAGCTTGACAGAATAGTTATTATTTTCAAGTTCCTGTCATTTCTGAGTCTAGCCCCTTATACCCTGTTTTTCCATTTGTGTATTGTAGGTTAAATTTAAATTAGGTTTATTTAAAAAAACAAACAGTCTCTGTGATGTTATCTTTGACTTTTAATGTTACTTAACCACCAACTTTTGAATATGATGCCAACCTACTTTTTACTAGAGATAGCCAGCATCCTGTGTAACAATGGCAGTTTAGGGAAATTGTAATATCACTATTAAACATTTGTTAGCAATTAATGTTTTATTCCTGTTAACTACTTTGCCTTATGCTAGTCTGGGGCATAGAAAAAATGGTTACTAGCGAAACTTTTTACAGGCATATCATGTGGCAACTAATGGTCCAGGTCTAAATTAAATATATTGGGGGATGTGCTAGCAACCTGTCATTAATGTTCCAAATGAATCGCAACCTTAATATTTAAGCTTAAATTTGACAAAGGAGTATTTGAATACATTTTTATACTCTTATTTTTTGTGTCCCGATTTGTTCATTTACATACCAGCCATAATTCTAGGAGCATTCATCAGCATCAGTGAGCAGTAGTAATGGGTTAATGTCTATTCCAGTTCCTGTGCATGCACAACATAAAGATGTTCCTGCGCACATGCCACGAGGTGTTTGAGCTGCGGGAGGTGGACCTCTTTGACGCCTCCATGCTGTTTGACCTCACCAACTTCCACCGCGTGCTCTGCACCCTGGCCAAGCTCAGCCAGACTCCCATTGCCCTCGCCAATAGTTTTAGGTGAGTTGCAATAGCCACTAGCTATAGATGTTGCAAGAATATGAAATAAGACATTAAGCTTTGTCCTTATTAAAATTTGGTCATTTCAATTCTCCCATACCACTTAGGCTGTATAGTATTATATTATCTGTGACTTAGGGATGTTTTTTGTTATATAATAATCCAATAGAAAAATGTGTTTATCAAACACTCCTTCTTAATTCATTAAACTATATTTTATACTAACTGTACTGTATTAATTTATATTAGGTATGTAATTAGTTAAAATAAAAGCAAGTGACATTAAATTCAATGTATCATTTATATGTGAAATGTGTTCAATGATGCACTTTAGAAAAGACAGCATGTGTTGAAGTTAGCACGTTCCCCTTGCAGGCCCTTCACAGCGCAAAGGACTCAGTCTGAAGAGGACATCTACAAAAATCTACAAGCTGTGTAAGTCATCTTTGCATATTCACATACTTATCTAAGCATTAGTTTTTATCTGCATCAATTGAGAAAAAATTGAGGAATTTTTAATTGAATATTGACTAATTGTTGTTATGACTCTACAGAGACAGATTAAAATCTAGCACTAAGAAATCTATTTAAGTTTCTTACATATTGTATCACTTTATTGGTGGAAATGATAAAATCATATTAATTTAAATAATATAATCATCTCTATTAGTCAATAATGTTTACTATTATTAAATAAACAAACTAAGAAGGTAAATAAAACATAATTGTAACGTTTAAAGTTTCTTAAAAGATATATGTATTGTTGAGATTTAATAGATTGGGACAAATTACTTGTCTATGTTAATATAACTATCAAAATGTGACAACGAGAATCTTAGGTCATTACGACAATCGTCGTGACCTTCGTAGCCAAATTAATTTGTAAAATAGATTCGATCCTTGCCTAAGGACTATATGTCAATTATCATTTGTCAAGTTTTGGGAAAGATATTTACTAAAAACATAAGCACAACGATTCATTAATTGACATGACAAGCATAATAGTAGGCGTGTCATGAGCGCACTGGTGGCGTTGGTTGTAGCGAGGCAGGCGCAGATTTGGGGGGCTACGGAGCGGCGGAGGACGAGGGGAGGAGGCCCGTTGGCGCAGAGGTGCCCTGGGTGCAGTTCACCATCCCCAGCGCCATGTGCGAGGACCGCGTCGAGGAGATCTACGAGGACCTCTGCTACGTCAAGTTCTCCTCCGCCGCGCCCGAGGTGCCTGCCCGCGCCACCTGCCCACTCTTACCTGTATACTCAGAGCTGCACTGCCACCCATTCGAACCTCACCTCACCACGAGGTTAACGCTGGTAACCTGCGGCGTTTCAAAAGATAAAATCAACAAAACTGACCACACGTACTGAGTCATCATATAGAGAGACTACACCACCTCCGTGATTTTGGATTGATAGATGTATATTATTATGATTGCCTCTGCATTTTCGGAAGGTTCCCGATATTCGTTTTCTGTAATGGGATTGCGCCTTCACGCCTTACATTCTTGGCTTAATTCCAAAAGAGTACAAGAGTACGTATGGTTTACATCTTGTTATGTATGTTTGATACTTTTTCTAAAAGTTGGAGCTATACAGTTTACCGATAAATGCAGGCAACTCTGAGTATACAAATGCTAGACGAGGAGGCCGCGGGGCTTCATCCGACGTAGAGGCATGGCGTGCTGGTTGCCCTAGGCGAGCTGTGTTCATGCTGTGCGATGGATTTGGCCAGAATAGCTGGCGGCTGCCAAAGAGCTTCTTAGTTTAGAAATGTGTAGCTTAGTAGAGAGGTTGGAGCGATACAAGTCGCAACTCATATCGACGTCCTTCATCACATTTTGAGTCATTTGAACGTTGTGGTTGCTTGTTTATAATTGGATATAATCATTGAAACACAACAACATGTCAATCCGTGCAAAATATTCAAACGATCCGTACATAAACAGGCAACATCCTATAGTACAAAATACGTGTAAAGAATAATTGTACCACGTGTCGTCGTCAGATCTCTTTCATCCACAGTTAAATGTAGAGATTTGGCACTTGTACCTGGTAAAATTTATTCGTTGTTTGATAGTGATACTTTATTAGTTTAGATTAGACTGTGTGCAGTTTTGTGCAATCATATTTGACATTGACATGCTTACAATGCGACCATATTCATACATCCCTTAGCGATACGCTATCGCAAGATTGCATGAACCTGTACCACAATAGATATAATGTAGGTTTAGAAATAGTTAATGTTTTTTGCTTTGTTTTATTTTTGCTCAACGTTTCAAATGCTTTTTGTTTGAACATGTCTAGATGCAACGTGTTTTTGTTTACACTAACGTCGTAGTTTTTGGAGTGTTGCGATTCACACACTGTTGCGATAACGTTTGTTTTAAAAGTTAGTCTAGCTCTTTCTATATTTACAAAAACCATTAAACATTCTGCAGAACAAACAGTTGGAATTAGAGTTTCCCCTGATCACTTATCCTCAGTCATTTGAATAAGAAGTTCCGCGTGTCAACGAAAACACAGCGTAGTGTTCGAACAAAAAGCATTTGGGCGGTAGAGGGCGCTTGGCATGCGTAACGTTGTGTGTGGCGTAGCGAGGGCGGCGGCGGCAGCGGAGCGGCGCCTGACTCCGAGTACGCCAGCTACTGCGCGCGCGTGCACGAGGAGGAGATCTACCACGACCTGTGCGCCGTCAAGGCGGCCAACAACATCCCCGCCAAGCCCACCAGCGTACGCCCCTTACTACTACTACCCTCAATACACTCACTCACTCACCACCTTCTGACTAACCTTCCTTATACACACCGTTGCATCGAGGATGCTCTGATTTCGGTAACTGCGGCAGCTTTCGATTATTGGCACATCAGTGATGCAAGGGTAATCGCCTCGCCAAAGTTTCAATTAATATATGGGGTTTGAATATGAAGACTTTTCAATTTATCTTTATTTTATGTGTGCCTTATTAGTATGAAAATGCTTCTCATTTCAACTGAAGAATAGTTTACATGTGCGTAGCCATTTCCTAGTATGAATAGCCGTAGAGCATGATTCGATAGCGCGAATAGGAAACAAGGATTTGTTCATCGCTATCTGCCATGGCGAATGCGGGGCATTGTTCCTCTTATCTCTGCTCATTGACGCCGACGTGTGCCGAAAGTACTTCTGCTCTGAACTGAACCTATAGCCTTAATATTATTAATAATTATAATATTCCTTGTATTACATATACAGTCGTGCCAATTTACCGGTTAACATTACATGAATGCTATCACAATCCCGATATTTATGCTGAAGGTCGCAGAGGACATTTATCACTGCGGTTCTATTTCTTAGTCGCCGGTCTGTTCAACCCAAAGGGGATGCACAAGAAACATGAGCATTTAGGCAATATTATAATGCGAAATGCAATAAAATATTGTAATTGGCAGAGAGGTTATACGCAAAGGGAGGTAGGCGTGAGAGTGCACCGCCAGTCATTGCCCACCTACGCTATGGCATTTCCTTGCAATCGCCTTGTTTCCTATTACTTTCGATGAACCGTTTTCTAGATAAAATAACTAACTCTTACTTATTGAATACACATATCTGTAATCCTAACGTTTTATTTCTAATGTGTTATGTTTTACTTGCAATTTGACCTTTATCTCTGTTTTATAATTTTATAAAGCTAATTATTTAAGTCTAAATATTATAAAGCCTGAATTGAATGTCATTCTTGTAGTTTTGAAGTTTAACGAAATACTTAAAAAGAACCATCTGAACTTTACAATGTTATCTAGATTACAGATATCTGTATTATTCTGCTCGTAAGGTAGTTCTTGTTAGTTAAATGTTACATTTGATGCTATGTAGATGTCAGGCAGTAGTGTATTGCTTTGCATGCTTATACAACTCTTTTAAATAGAGTTTTACATGGCGAGAGTGTAATACAATCCTTTAACAAATGTAAAGTCTAAACGTTGCGTGATTGCAAACTATGGTTCACAACGGTAAAAGAAATTTCCTCGTTTACTTTACTAATTCATTGCTCAGTGCACATATGCTCGAGCTAAATATTAATATAAGTTTTTCTCTGCGTATAAATTGATACGCAGCTATATGATTATATTAGCATTATATCTCGCTGTGTAAAACTATAATTTAGAAGGATGATTGAATGATATGTGCTTTGTGGTTGCACTGGTTGCAGCTGGCGACGTCCACGCACAGCTTGGAGAAGCGCGACTACGTGATCCGGGAGCTGGTGGACACCGAGTGCAAGTACGTGGAGCTGCTCGCCAAGCTCAACAAGTGCTTCCTGCGCCCGCTCATGCCCTACATGAAGCCCCACGACATGCACGTCATCTTCTTCGGCATGAAGGTAACCCCCCCCCCCCCACTCGCCTCTCCTCGCCCACTCACACACGACACACTGGACAAACTGTCGCTACATGCAAACATTCATAAAAATTAAAAATCAATCATGATATATTGGCCACGTTAAATACAATACACGTGATGTGTATGTAGGAAGCCAAATTATTCATATAATTGAGATTAACTTCCAACGACAACCCAGTATAGGTATTTATGAAAGCTATAATAATAACTAAATAACACTATCCAGAGCAAGTCTCTCATATCAATTGACTGTACGTATGTGCGTGGGTGCTCGGCAGGAGCTGCTGGAGATCCACGAGGGCTTCCTGCGGCAGCTGCGGCTGGCGACGGAGGCGCGCGTGCCGGGGGGCGGGGGCGGAGGGGGCGGGGGCGCGCCGCAGCTGGCCGACGTGTTCGTGGCGTGGCGCGAGCGGCTGCTGCTCTACGGCGACTACTGCTCCAACCTCACCGAGGCGCAGGACACGCTCAAGGCGCTCGAGGCGCGCGACAACGCCTTCGCCGAACAGGTCGCGGTCAGTATACCACCTCTCATCACTCCTCACCATACTTTGTGCTATCACTAGACAATTTCAACATTCATCAACAAGTGATGTTTTGCTTGGCAATAGATATAGGTATATGGCGATATTAATACGCATTTCAAAGTGTTATGTATAATTTGTTTTTTAAATACAATTGTTACTCTCAGTCTATGTTGCCTACATCTCGTGTAAAGTGACTGGGGTCCATGGAATCAATCGGGTGATTGGTTATCAATCTAGTTTCTTTATTCTTTATCAAAGCCGAGGCCCATCTGAATGCTAAAAGTGACCAAAGAGACATGGCACGTGACCGTTGTTGTCTTGGGGAAGGGATGTGTTGATATCTGTTTGAGTGAGTGCGTAGTATAATCGCGCGTTGTGTTGCGCAGCGGTGCGAGAAGGAGGTGAACAACGGGCGCACGCCGCTGCGCGACATCCTGTCGGTGCCCATGCAGCGCGTGCTCAAGTACCACCTGCTGCTGGACAAGCTCGTGCACGAGACGCACCCCGTGAGTACCCCCACCACTATTACCATATTTAACACATAAGCTTACAGTGTAGCAAGCCTAATACTAACGCACTTATGTGCTACATGAAGTACTCGTTCCGCGCCTACTACCATGTCGTAACGGCACCACTTTGTACAATAATCGTATAAGTTGAGTGTGGCGTGTGTTGCAGAACCACGAGGAGTTCCGGGGGCTGGAGCGCGCCAAGGAGGCCATGGTGGACGTGGCGCAGTACATCAACGAGGTGAAGCGGGACTCCGAGGTGCTCACGCTGCTCAAGCAACTGCAGGTGCGCACTGCACACTGCTCACTCATTCACTCAATCATTCACTCTACCCCCTCGCCATTCCTTTATATCGAGGGTGTTCAGAATATACCTGCACTAATACACATATGTATATGTTTGTAAGAAAATAGATCGGCACTTGGCGATGGAAATAGTGCTAACAAGTTTCTAAATGCGTCCCTAACTGTGTGTGTGCCAGGAGAGCATCGTGGACTGGGAGGGCGGCACGATCGGCGCGGGCGGCGCGGGGCTGGCGGCCTACGGGCGCCTGCTGCTGGACGGGGAGCTCAAGGTCAAGAACCACGAGGACCAGAAGCTGCGCTCGCTCTACGTGTTCGTCTTCGACAAGCTCATGCTGCTCTGCAAGCCCGTCAAGGTCTCTGCCCTCCACACCCTCCGTACCCCCCTCACTCACCACCCTCACCCGCAACTAGCTCATGTAGAGCCATATTCAAATAGTTCACCCCAGGTAGTCTTTACACATAAATACAAACCACAGCCTGCGTTTAAAGGCTAGTTCTCAGTGAATCGCATGAATAGTTACAATTAGTGGTGAGTGTTGTATTTGATTGGAATTGTTCGCTCAACGATGTGATGTGATGTTTGCAGAACAACCAGTACTCGTACCAGACGGGCATCCGGCTGGCGGAGTGGCGCGTGGAGGAGGGCGGGCGCCGGGCCATGCGCGGCGACTCGCGCGGCCTCTCGCAGTTCCTGCTGGTGCGCCGCTCCAAGGACCGCACCTACTCGCTGTACGCGCGCACCGAGGACTCCAAGAACAAGTGGGTCAAGGTCATCCGCGACGCCATGTGAGTGCCCCCACCTCCCACCGTACTTACTACTAGCATGGGCCGCTCTGTCCTCACTGTGTGCTTCATTTGCAGCGAGAACCTGGAGCCCATGGGGTGCCGCAACACCAACCACAAGTTCGTGCTGCACACGTTCGAGAAGCCCGCCACCTGCCACCACTGCTCCAAGTTCCTCAAGGGCCGCATCTTCCAGGTGACGCCCCGCCCACGCGCTCCTCTACTACTACGAATGTAGCCACATAGCTTCGGCAGAACGTAGCCTGTTGGTTGCCCTACATGTGTTGTATAATTGCAGGGCTACCTGTGCAGCGTGTGCGGCGCGAGCGTGCACAAGGAGTGCATCGCGGCGTCGGGGCGCTGCGGAGGCGCGCTGGCCCCGCCCCCCCTGCCGCCGCACCACGCGCCGCCCTCGCCCGACAGCCACCTGCACTACTACATGTGGTGAGCTGCCTAATTTTAATAAATCTGATTTTGATGGCACTGTTAAACCTTGGAAACGACCACGCTCACATGGAGAACTCATATGTGGCGCTCGGCATTACGTATTAAATTGTAAAAATGATATGCTTAAGGTGCTTAATAGTAGTGTTAGTAAGCGTCGTGCTGTGCGGCAGGTACGTGGGCGAGATGTCGCGCGAGACGGCGACGGCGCGGCTGGAGCGGCGCGTGGACGGCACCTTCCTGCTGCGCAAGAGCCCCAACGTCACCTCGCACGACGACACGCACACCGAGTACGCGCTCTCGCTCAAGTGAGTCGCCAACCCACCCACCAATACTCCTCCTGATCAGTGCCTCTCGGCCTCTCTAAACGACTAGAGCAATGTTTAATAATAGTCCTTCGTATTTAGGGAAATCATTATCAGCCATAATTAATTTCAAATTTCAGTGAATTAACCATTATAAATACACTGTGTTTACCTCTAAAAGTACTCTCAGTGCATTCCTAAAGGGTATGAGAGCCCAGCGGTGCAACGCCTTTTAACATATAAACTGGTGCCAAATCACTCATCGTATACATGCGATGCGCCCATACGATGGGGGAGAGCCTCACTGCTTATTATTTCTTCATTTATAGTTGATTTTGTGCACGTGATCATTTCTAAACACCCCTTTAAATCATACATGAATTAATTTATATTTTACCGTTGATTTTGCATGTGTTTCTTGTTTGTATTTGTGTTACTCATATTGGTTTTCGTGGCGTGCTGCGTGCGGCGTGCGTGACTCGCAGGTATGTCTCGTTTTGTAGAACGGACAACTCGGTGAAGCACATGCGCGTGTGCTGCAAGCCCATCGACCAGACGCCGCACTACTACCTCTCCGAGTCGCGCTTCTTCCGCAGCATCGTGGAGCTCGTCTGCTACTACGAGAAGACCAGCCTCGCCGAGAACTTCGTCGGGTGAGTGCCCCTCGCTTCACCTTACTGCTTCATCCACCATATAGTAGTTCCAGAACACAATGACAAGTGTCGGTTTGTGGCGGCAGGCTGGAGTCGACGCTGCGCTGGCCGTTCCGGAAGATCGTGGCGACCGTGGTGAAGGAGTACCGGCCCGAGGAGGGCGGCGGCATCGGGCTGCGCGCCGGCGCCAAGGTGCTCGTGCTCAGCAAGGACGCCGACAGCCGCGGCTGGTGGAAGGTGCGCACCACCGACAAGGTACGCCCCCATTCATTGCGCCATCTCTAATGTGTTTAAGAATTAATTATGTTATGCCATCACAATAATGTGAAATGACTTGGATTTCAGCACGACAGCCGCGCGGGCTACTACCCCAAGGAGTACTTGAGGGAAGAGCCCGAGTGCATCGGCGCACTCGACTGATGCCAGCTGTGCGCCGCCAGGGCCCAGCAGCCCCCCGCGGCGCAGCGCCCCGCCCCCCACGCCCCCGACGCCAGCGGCGACGACTACGACGACCTCGTCTGAGGCCCCCACGCGCACCGCCAACAGTGAGCAATAACTGTTCAGCAAGGGTTCTTTCAATATTGGTTCAATGTAACCAGTTCAAAATAATAGTATAGCTCAAGAATTATATTATACTAGCCAATCATCTGAGGTGTCCTAAAGTATGATGGGTGAATAAAATAGAAATCTCGTTTTGGTGGCCAAATGACCACTCCGGAGAAATATAGAAGCTAGGGCCTTTGCATTACAATACAGATGTTTGCAACCGGCTCAATCCACATTAGGCCAGTGCTGCAACCCTGCAGAGCGAATGCAATGCACTTTTACTTTTCATTCCGCACAGGACACTGTTCGTGCAATCAATTGAAATGCTCCTTGCAAACACTGTATGAAGAGGTGCAGTTAGAAAAGATTAAAATATTGTTACATAAGAGATATCTGAATAGAGTTCATTTCGACACAAAATGACAAAGAGGAACTCTGTTCATTTGAGTAAGTCATTGAAGGCCGCCTCCTGCAAATTGGGGAGGAAAAGGAATGATCCAATGATATCAGGTGAAGAGCAAACACCAAATGACAATTACTGTGATGTAAAAAAATATAATATTTTAGCTTTGGAGATTACACTCACAGGAAATCATTTGTTGTGTAATTCTTAAACAGTGTTCTTGCGAATTCCTAATTTTCTTTTAGATTTTTCACTAGACCTGGCTCTATTTTTATTGGTTACTTACAGTACAAACCCTTTAATTCCAAAAGAAATGAATCTCATTAGCATTTTTAAATATATAAAAATAATTTTAACGATATCGAATTTAATAAAATGAGTAATGTTTGATTATTCAAGACAGTGTCACATGTTTTTAGTAATGAAGTGTGCAAAATGAATTTGTTAACAATCACGACGTCATAAGTTAAGGTGCTTACGAATTATATTCCGGTTCTAAGTGCATTAGAACGAATTGTTTGTACATAGTTAAATGTTAGCATTGCCTATAAATGTTAATTACTCTATACTGTTATGTAGTAAGACGTGTCTATCAAATTCCCTTAGCTCGAGGGTTCCAGTGTTATTTAGTACAACTAACAAAGTTTTAATATGAATAAAGTCTTATAATTGCGTGCTATTTGAATACTGTAATTCTCAACGATTGTGCAATGTTAAAAATGTATTTCAAAGTTTATATTTAATTGTAGCATGAATCGTGCAATATTTTCTAATTCTCTTTATTACTATGAAATTGCATTTAAACTTAGTTGTTATCGTTGCTAGGATACTTAAGACTTGGTGGAGCTCTCTTTTCGAATGAGATGTCTCCTTGACAGAATGGGAACAGTATGATTGCCGTGCATCTATATTTCTTGCACTTTGTTTCTCACAATTATTCATGCGTCACCGCACCCGTTGGCTTATAGCAATAAAGAGGAATTTATTGTATGTTACATTAAAAACACAGTTATTAAGCGAGGTATAAGCTTATTCGGCGCAGCCTCCACGGTGGGCTCATGGTGCACTTGGCACAAAGTGGCGGCACGAATACAGTGATGTTGTAATTATAATGTAAATGTGTAGTTCGAGTATTAAGAATGTAAAAAGATATTATGTAAATGTAAAAACGTAATTACGTTAGGGTAACAATGAATGCAATAAATTATTATCAATTCAGGGAGTGGAACAAGATGTGATTAGCATGTATGGTTATTAATAATGCAATTAAACGTCACGTGTGTTGCCCTCTTTGGGATGAAGCACACGACAAAGAGCTCTCTACGCAAAGATGACAAGTGGTCGGACATTCCTTGTCAATGCCACTACCGACAAGTTTTAGGTTTAATAGGAAATTTGAAAATGGTGCGAATAAAATGCTTTAATATTTGAAGTAGGGACTGTGCGTTAGGGTTGAGGCGACGACTGATTCATTGGATCCAAGCGGTGGGCTCAGAGAGCGCGTGCCAAAATCATTGATGTTTCGCTGTTGCGGGGCATACCTCACGATGCTAGATGATAATGTTGATAGATTTATGTTACTTTTCATACCACTGTGGATCTCGTATGTTTGGTGAAAGGGTAGATTGATAAAAACTGATGCCATGCTAATCCTTATGGAAATCGCTTATATTTTTACAATTATTTACATATACAGATTTAATATTAAATTAATTTTTATTCTTATGTCAATTCTTCAACGTTATATTCACACATGTTCAGATTAGTGGAAAGTTAAGATAGTTACGAATGTTGACCACGTAGCACTTTATAAATAGGAAATGGATTTTATTGAAATCGAAGGCATAATAAGATTCATGGTGTAGATAAATGATATTTTAACAAATGTACAGATTCTTCCCTCTCTATATACTATAAAATGTCCAAATTATATGATAGAAATAAATGTATGTTAAATCTATGAAGTCATTGCTCTTAGAAATATAAAAAGTAGATAGTGAAATCCCAATGCTACTGTTGTGTACTACAGTATGAGTGTGTATGGGGACAGGTGAGTATCAAACACGGAAGCTAGTAACACACTGCTTTATTGCAACGACAATCGCGGGGTGGGGCGCAGCCACACTTAACCTATGATATAGCTACCTATAATACACAACATCCCTCCACCATAATCTACGAATATAATATCGTTACTACATTATTAGTTTAGTTAATCAAACATACTGAACTTATTACTAAATATAATTAAAAATATGATTTATAATGAATACGTGGCCGGTCACGTGTTGATCGCATGGGAGCTGGTGGTTCCGTCGGTGGGGTTGCGAATCTTTTCCTACATTCGGCTTTCATTTTGACAATCCCAAAATGTGAACTGTGTAACTCTTGACATAGTTTTAGTTTTAATGACTCTGGTAATATGACTTTATGACCTCGCATTAGTACCCCATTTTCATATGCGATTTCATTTCGACAAATGTGGTATGGCTTTAATTGAACGTCCGTAATTTTTCGAGTCCTGACATTACATAATGTTTAACTTTTGTTAAAATCGCATCCTTTTCGACTTCCAGTCGTAAGTCTGTTAAAGTAACCGGTAAACTACCTTCTGTTATGAAGTTCACGTAAGCGGCGCGCTCGGGTTCAATAGCTATTTCTTTCTCGCTCTTATCACTACGCATTGATAACGGACTTCTCGATAAAAAATCCGCGCTATTATGGTTACTGCGTACATACTGTATGACGTAATTATAGGCACTTAAAAACATCGCATACCTTTGTAATCTGTTCGCAGATACCTCAGGAATACCCTTGTGTGGCCCGAAAATAGATATTAAAGGTTTGTGATCTGTTTTCAACACAAAAGGTCTTGAACGTCCAT
The DNA here is from genome assembly GCA_030578115.1 of Leucoptera coffeella. Classification (NCBI taxonomy): domain Eukaryota; kingdom Metazoa; phylum Arthropoda; class Insecta; order Lepidoptera; family Lyonetiidae; genus Leucoptera; species Leucoptera coffeella. The sequence continues at coordinate 53,412 of JAMBLF010000671.1, read as the reverse complement.
ACAAATATTGATGATAACGCTTTACACCGAATATTATTGCAGTTGCCTCCTTTTGTATCTGCGAATAGTTTTTTTCTGCAGCTGTTAATGTCCTAGACGCGTATGAGACGGGCCGCTCGATACCTTCACTATCTTGTTGCGACAACACGGCGCCTAACCCGCTCGGTGACGCATCTACCGTTAATATAATCTTTTGTTTTGGATCGAAGTGCGCTAATGTATTATCCGATGACAGTATTTTTTTTACGTGTTCAAAAGCTGCATCGTGCTCTGAAGACCAAACCCAAGTGCTTTTTTTTTGTAAAAGATTATACAGCGGACTTAGTATGCTTGAAGCGTTAGGTACAAAATTACGGTAATAATTCGTTAGCCCTAGAAATGATTGCAATTGCGCAACGTTCATTGGTTTTGTTGCCTTCATAATAGCTTCTACTTTTTCTATCCTGTTCATGATTTCTGGGTTATTGTATCTGACTGGTTTGAATTTAACTTCCAAATATTGGCCAGAAACTTTATTGAATTTTTTGATTCTATCAGCTCTCTTTCTATCACCCCTCATTATACAGTAAACTGTTGTTTTAATCAAAGCATCGTGTATATGTTTATAAAATACAGTTGAGAACAACAACAACATTATTAGGAAAATTAAAAATGAAATGACTAATGCTATCATAACTGGAACAGCCACACTTTTACATTTTTCTATGTACTGGTTATAGGAACAGTATACTCCACATGCTGCACAATCAAACATGGAGACCAACTCACCTTTAGTGTCATTGTCACATACCCATGTCACCAGCCCAAACACAAGAGGATTGGTCATGGCATTAATGTCATTACTAGAGATGTTATAAGACTTTCCACCATTCTTATACACACACCTTTCAAATCCTTTCATAATAACTTCACCATGGTCAATAATGAAAGACTTCTCTGCTATACTCAACGATAGCATTGACACCATTATGATGAAGATAGAATACATTTTAACTTGACTTTGTCACTCCCTGCTTGCTGCTGGAGGTAAAACTCTTGCAGTATCATTCATAAATGGCACAATCTCCCATCTGTACCAAGCACATGATTTCATGTGTGTACAATGTCCTGCACATGATGTTGCTGTAAAATGACATCCATAGCCATGTGGATTTGTACTATTCTGTCTTAGTGAATCTAGTACATAGCCATCACCACAGTCTTCCCCATTCCAGCACAAGCCTGCTCCTAAGCAATTCCAAGTCATCCTGTTCGTTATACCATACTTCATTGTTTGGTATACTTGCTCAAATTTGGCTACATGATACATGGCTGAAAGTTTGACAGACATTATGTTGTTCTCTAGGTCACTAAAGCATGCAGTCTCTCCGTCTAATAATGTCAATGAGTAAGTAGACATGTCATAACACTTGTTGTTGTAACATATTCTACCTTCAGACTTCATGTAAAAGAGTTGGTCGCATCCATAAACATTAGGAGCTGTTGCTGCTGTTATTAATGCGCCTACAGCTAAAGAAGTTACACTGTTTCTCCTTGGTGCAGTTGGTTTTGGTACACCTATCATTTCTGCATGATGTAGCCTAGCCTCACTAATTTTCAGTAATCTATCAGCTTCTATCCCCTCTCTAGACTTGTTATATATTATCTCTGAATACACACATTCCTTCCCTGATAGTTTAATTCTCTCCTCTTCTAACCGTTCCCCGTGCCCGCAGATAGAACAGCTACCTTGGAAGAGGGCTGATCGTGGGCGTCGCTTCCAAACACACTATTATATTAGATTGAGTTAAGGACTAAAAGTTTCTTCATGTGAAGTTAGAATTGCCATTGCGTTGAATACTGCATAATATATGACTTATCCATTGGGTGACCAATGTAGGTAGCATCTGACTACATTTATATGTCATATACTTATTTAGTTTGGCAATGATTTAAGATATCCAAAGCCCTGTCCACACGAATTATGATTAATTTTTAAATATTATAGCATAATTGTGATAGCAGCCCACTCTAAGCGCGTGACCACCGTTCTCTTTAAGTGTTGTGAACAAATGTTGTAACTTCAAATGTTTATTAAGATTTGGTAGGTAAGCCGCAAGCCGCCAAAAGTAACCTTTTCCCGGTTGTTAGGCCAATCGAACACTCCAATTGAAATACCGATGTTGAGTCATTTAGAATTGCCACAAAGTCATATCATTGTATAGTTAATCATCAATACTTTCAATATGAAGTTCTCTAGTAGTATAGAGAATACCAATTTAGTAGGGACGTTGACTATTTTTGCAAGTCAGTTCTAAATTGAGCATACACACTGTACACTGACGAGCTCGGAACGTTAATTATAATAATTATAATGAAATTTATAAATACTGTTTCAAATTTTGCATGAATTAGACAGAACTGACTTTGATGATCGCGTGACGTCACCTTTTATGTAAATGCATCGTAAGCAAAGTCCCTTCAACAAAATTGCGCCATGGCATGACTTCACAGTCAAATCATTACTTTTTTGTAATGCATTTACATCAAAGGTTCGAATACTTTTTGTTACAGTCAATATCCCTATTCAAATATAATTATTAAGTATATCCATTTTAAAATTGCGTCGATTATAAGACTAAAGAGTAATAAAATTATGATAATACCTTTAAAAATGGCAATGGTTATGATCGTTTCTCTGCTGCAACTAATTAGTTATTCCCTATGTGAGTAGTGTACAAATATTTGGCATAATTTTCTTCATAATATATTTTGTGATGTAAGCATATTATACAAGGTGGTATTTTGTACTGCATGTTTTGTAAATAGCGGTTGTTTTGGTGCTAATCGCAGTGTACATTTTATTTGCTAGTGTTTAGAGTACAGGCATGAGCTTTGCTTAGTCCATACGGTTACGACGTTGTGTTTAGATGATAAACGCACGCACATTCATTTTGAAAGGTTTGCGACATAGCAGGTTGAGCATCTTGTTCTGGGCAAGAGGGAAGCGCAAGTGTGAACCGGGAAATGGGCTATTTTATGAAACGAGCGGATGTTTGAGCACAAAGCGATGCATCCGTGAGGCAAATAGAAAAGTGTATTTTGATATTATTTATGTTAATGTTTGTAAATAATATTGTATTGGAGAAATCGCATATCTCATTGTTCCGTAGCTATAAGAAATAAATATGCTATTCATGGAAATGTGGATTGTTTTATTTCCTAAGGAAGAACCAGTTTCCAGTGCAACGTCCCAACTATCAAGAGACCAGCAACACTTGTTATGATTGCAACCGAACCCAGCCTCATATAAGGCAGCTCCTACAAATATAGAATAAAATTATAAACAGGAATATTATGCATGCAAGAGAACCGGTTTACCAATTTCAGTGTAAATATTTATGCATGGCATATTAATTGCAAAAGGTCGCAGGTATGCCCTCATTACAATATTGTTTACTTTAAAAGCGCACACATTAATAAACAGGAATCAGGTATTGCTTCAACTCACGGCGACATGGCTCTCTTTACACGGTCTAGTGCGGCTACGGAATCCTTCCCATTATATTCCTGACGATCCCTTTCAGAGAAGACAACTGACTGCGTGTAACTATTTCCAACCGTCACTGGTGGCTATAAAACAAACTGGATTCTGGGAACAGACATATATGTATGTAGGCATCTACAGATAACGTTGCGAATGTAGAAATATCGGAGCTAGAGTCACATACAACTTTGTAAAATGGTACTGAAATCCCTCTATTTTATTAAGTATAATGTTATTCATAAATATATGTTTTCGCAAAACGAAGGCATGACATTCCTATATATTTTCTATTCAGCGTGAATGCTGTGTGGACATGGCATGAGGGAGCATGGCAAGCGCGTTTCCAACAAAACGAAACAAGTACTTATAAAAAAACAACTTTATTTTAACAATAAGCTTGTTCAGAAGCTCCATTGAATATATACATTTGTTACAGTAAGTATTTACAACAAGGCAATTTAATCTTCAATAGCACCATTACTTTATGATTTCTTGTGTTGATAACCTAAATATATTATTACAAAAATACATTTTAATGTTCTCCTTTAAATAGATTTTAAATATTGAGGGCCCCGTTAACCTTGCATGTGTTCGTTGTGGTATCTCCTGCAGCAGTACCAGTTGGCAGGTTCATTTCAAGTCAGGCAAACTGTTCCCTAAGTAAATCTTGAGATCGGAGACCGTGGACCTGACCAGCTTGGCCGGGATGCTCTCCCTGTTGAGCCGCTTGTAGGCCTCGTAGCGGTGGCAGCCGCCGAAGCTGTAGTAGTAGTTGCCGCCCTGCGAGCCCTCCACCCACAGGATGTCGATGGGCGGCACTGACTCCGGCTCCTTCTGCAACCGCAACGCACAGAGGAACTTTAATCTAAGACATAGGACATTGCAAAACAAACACTAAACTTCAACTCTAGAGGAGTCATGAAAATCGTAGCACAAAGTGTTCCATTGTAAGGATAGCCTCCTAATGACGTTGGTTGCAAGAAAGAAAATAGTTGTCATGATGACATTTGAATGAGTACTACTTAAATGAAAAAGTACTATTTGTACGTAGGGGAATCGATAGAAGTTTTGATTGATGGTGCTGCATACCTGAATGGTGTCCATGAGTGAGCGCACCTTGAGGTCGTCCACCTGCGGCACGAGCGGCCGCGTGATCACCGCCAGCGGCACCTCGTGCACCTCGCTCTTGCCCGCGCTGTGCACCGACCACATCCTGCGCTCCACCGATGCTGCCACTGCCAACAACAAGTATCAATTCTACTATTGCGTAATACCGATTCTCATGCAAGTACGGCTCCATATTCAAAACTCTTGACTAAACATAATCTAATAATTTCCACATTCCGTATGATTTTATCTATTATTTGAGCGTGTCTATCTATTCGTAATTTCAACTTATCTATTGCACGCTCTTAACACTGATTATCAACAAGCCAATTGACATTCTAACTTCGTATATTACAAATCAGTGATTTTGCTCATTGCCTGCTGAAAATTTTACTAGAGACAGAAAATAATTATTATCAAGAGTGTAGAAGCAGCTCGTAAGTAAAACTCTAGAACAAATAAGAAATGTGGTTAAGTATTGAAAATAGTGTATGTTTTCTCCGACCAGGACCTACGCACAGCACGTTGGTTTCGTCGATTCTATAAAATGTAGATTTTTGGATCAAGATTAATAACAATATCCAATCTTGCTCTATCACATGATCACAGCATTCCTGATGGCACTAGTCCTACTTAGTCAATCCCTCACTAGTATTATATTATCTGTGCCCCCACTAATCAGCTTCTCATATCTATACGTGAAAGTCACCTATTAATATTATATAAATAAACACGTATTATTTCACGCCCCTTATCTCTTCGGTAGGGGTAGACAGAACCTCAAGAGTACAATAATATCTCATATTTAATGCTATGTTTGAAAAAAATATAAATAATTATTTATAAAATACATAAGACGATATCGGAAAATGGAAATAGATTATTTATTTGGATAATGCCGAAATGTTCAATTAGGATAATAAGAGTTAATATCCCGTGCAATACTATAGTGAGGGATCTAAATAGATTGCTTCTTAGTTGCTAATCTTCATGACATGATGTAAGACGCACCTTAAGGTACTCCCTAATAGTTAATAGTAGTCAATAGTTTATGTTGGGCCATGGGCTAGAAACCCGCCACAATATTGCACATCCACGATGCCATTACGGCCTGTTCACCTAAAGTGGGTTAAAGTTCGTGCACGTTTGTGTCATTTGCGATTATAGGGTGCCGCTGTTCCATCGCAGTGCCAAATTATCAAGAACAAGGAAAAACTAAAGAACACCAAAAGTAATAAATCATCTTTTTAATTTTTATTTACGATATCTGCACTTATACTCATTTGCTTAAGTAGTTTTGTATATTTTATAGAAATTAGATAGATTGGCTGAGTCCAGCAATCGAATGTCAGATTTAGTCGAATTTGGCGGTCAAGGACTATTTAATTAGAAAAAACCTAAGTAACATAATAAGTATGTTATGTTAACACTAAAACATTAACAATATTTTTAAGAGAATTAGTAATATAGATAACCCTCTTACCTTGAAACCGTGAGTTTAACAACAGTATCCTTTTTAACATAACCAAGTTACGTTTATGTTAAAGTGAATCACTATTTCGTGATCGCCATACGTCTTTCCGTAGAGAAGTCCAAATGATGACTGAATCAACAAAACTAACTAAACAAGAGAATATAACACTATACACTGAGCCTGTACAAAATAGAGATTCCAAAAAAAATGTACTCATGTGAACTGTCAAAACCACAAAGCAAAATGTCAGGCAATTTTATTTAGCCAACATGACAGAACAAAATTTTATCAACATCATTTTGTAAGCTTATGATTAGGGATGGGGTCTGCAATTGGATAATTTCGATATATACGTTTTTTTAATTTAATTAAACACTCAATCCTACAATTTTATAGAAATCTTATATTAAGGAAAATGAAATAAAAAATGTATACTTCCTTTTTAATAATGCATAAATTAACATTACGAGAGCTCTATAATTTTGTAATATACGTTAAAGTTAACTATGTTTCTGGCTATATAGCGTTCACTTACGGTTACGCAGAACAAAACACTTCGGATTTAGTTCAAAGACTATTTTATATAAAAAAAAAACTATACTTTTTTTAATATTTTTTTGTTATAAATATCATGGCCCTTGTAAGAAAAATTAAGAACAGAATATAGTTAGCATTGCATAGAGGTATCTTGTTATTTTATTTGAATGAAGTTGCGACAGGCCGATGCGATTGAAAACCTGCATATAATTTAACGAAACCTTTATGTGCATGCGTCCGTACTGTTTACCTAGCTACTTTAACATGCACAATATTAACATAAACTGTACCATTTTGACGTAATTATTATTTATTCTGACGAGTTTATTACGGGAATGTTGGTACGAGTGTAACATTGCGTTACTTATTTTCAGAGAGTTTTGTTTCTGTGGAATTATCGTGTGCTTGATACTGCTCAGGGCTAACAATTGCAATTCGGTATCAGTGAACAGTATCCGTTTGTAAGCCTGTTCTACTGTTCAACATGGGCAGAATGGGGTCAGAAGAGACCAAACATTATTGACTGTTTAACATTCAAGAATGTGAAGCACTTACAATAAAATTGTTAACATATATTCACACCTCTGAATTCCTACGTGATAAGCTGGAACTATTAACCTTGAATATAATTAACTAATGTTATTAATCATTTTCTGTTCTTCCCATTCATGACTCAAGAAGAGTGATCAGTATGCGATATTCATCTGGCTATAAAGCTAGTCTAGAAATTATTTTCAAATAACTAGAAAATAATTCTGTTTAGATCCGCAATAGTTGAAAATTGCGCTGAGTGAAAATATCGAGAAGGAATCGCCCATTACGGGGAAGGAGGCCATAAAATCACTAGTAGCGCTGTTGTGGGGACACACGAATCACTCCCTACTACGTAAGAGTTTATGGTCATAAAATTATGGTTATTGCCAATTCGACAAGTACGAGTATGAAGAGAGAGACAATTATCAAGAGGCTTACTCAGAGAGGGATTACAATCGAACGCTGAGCTCGAATGAGTGTTTGTTGTTAATTATCGAATAAAACCCGCTTACTTAAATACTTAAGATGTATAATGATTAAAAGGTATTTAAATCTTATTATCAATGTGTACATGGAGATATGTGATAAGTAAGTAAGTGCGTTTGTACTCTTGAAGATTATGAAAACAAAAGAGGCATCGGTATTGTTTATACTGACTGCTTTAGTAACGGGTTAACCGGTCTTCAGTGATCAGGGCGCTGAGCCTCTAGTCAAGTGGCACTGAGCGAGTAGCATCTTCAACGATAGCTCAATATGATTTACTACAGTATTGATCTAATGATTGAGGCAAAATTAGTAAAATAATATTTCATCAATATGATCAATATGAAATGCATGCATTAAGAGGCGCTTATGCTTAATAACATACAAAATATTGGTTCCATAATGTTACTTCGATTATGTGATTGTCTTTTACGATAGTACACGCTCGGTGCCGCTTGGTCAGGGCCCAAGACGATCATTATGATCACTGGAATCCGCACCCGAAAAGGAAAAACAGTCGTGATGTGTGTTTTTGTTATTGTTCTAATCAACAATGTTATCTTAAATTCCACAGTTGATTATCTCACAGAATAAATAACAAAAACAAACTTCGATTATTACAATAATAAATGATTCACAAGCCCAAAATAGATGTTATTGAGAGGGTCAGTTGGCGATGTGAAGTTGTGCATAATTATAGTCATGGCAATTTGCGAATCGTGACATATGAGTCCATAGTTAGGGACGCACGGATAGGCGGAGACTATTGGTGAACACAATGCAATCATTGGCGTGACAATTTTTAGAACTTTCCTATCTCTACATTATAATATATATTCAGGACTTCATTTTTAGTTAGCATTAACTGTTATTCTCGGGACTAGTTAGTTTGAATTAGTTGTTTATCTCTGGCATGCCTCATAATAGTTTTTTTATTCATGTTGTGTGTACAGGAACCTATCTATGCCCTTTTAATCCCCTGCTCCACTCTTCAAATAATCCGCACTGATCATCGTCATCACGTAGGTGGCCCGACACCGGTCGAAGTGGGGTCGACCCTTGTGCCAAGAGCTGCCTCCTTAGCTGGTCGGCTCACTCGTTGATGTCCGACACCGCGTAGGTCTTTATTCAAGACGAAGACACAACTTTGCCCTGGAGAGATAGTGTTCTCAGGTTTGCCTGCGCCTCCACTGTTAGGAGGTGAAGGGCTCCAGCGTTAGCCAATATGTGTAAGGCAGCCATATACTCGTTTAAAATGAAAGTTGAGATATTATCGAACTAACATGCTCCTGAAAATGACTATTCTCTAACAATCATGGTCCTAAAAATGACTTTTTTCGAACCATCATAGACCTGAAAAAAAAATCAAACACATATAATCCCTAAATTGACTTTTCTTTAACAAACATACTCCTGAAAATGACATTCGTACAACATATATAGTCTTGCAATTGACTATTCTCTTACGAAGATTGTTCTGTAAATGACTTTTCTCAAACAAATATGGTCATGAAAATTACTATTCTCTAACTTACATGATCTTGGGAATGACTATTCTGTAATAAACATGGTCCTGAAAATTACTTTTCTCGAACATACATGGTTCTGAAAATTACTATTCTCTAACTTACATGATCTTGGGAATGACTATTTTATTTTATTCTATTTTATTTTAACATGGTCCTAAAAATTACTTTCCTCGAACAAATATGGTCATAAAAATTACTATTGTTTAACTTACATGATCTTGGGAATGACTATTCTGTAATAAACATGGGCCTGAAAATTACTATTGTCTAACAAATATGATCCTGAATATTACTATTTTATATTAAGTATGGTCCTGATAATTAATTACTATTGTTGATTGGTTTGATTGGAGACTTTGTGTACCTAAGTTGTTATTCATTCTATTCTCTCTTTAATTAGTCCAACAGAGCTTTACAAACGAAGTGTTAATAGTTCATTTGTTTGTGTCGAATCATACAATGCGCAGACGTATTGTTATGATCAAATATTCAGAAGCTCTGATTAGAAAATGTTTGAAAATGTATTAATGCAGAAGATTGGATATTGACGACCTATTGAACTAAGATATATATTGTGGCAATACAATGTACATGTAAACAGTCTAAAACAAATAAACAAGTGGTTTATAAGAGTTGTCAACGTATACTTTATCAATATTTTGAAGTGAAGTGAAGTAAGAAAGGTGGTGCTCCATTTCGCATTGTTTTAAAACCTGAGTATTAGTTAATCTTGTTTTACGACGATGTATCACTATCTAAGCTGTCAGGAATCACGAATATACAATTTAGCAAACCCGATATAAAATATTTACTGTTATGTAAAATAGAATATGATCTATATAATATTGAAGGTTATTGCTAAGGGTTAGAATTTTGTATTGAGAAATCATGTTGCCTATGTTTCGTAACTACCAATTCTGTTTGGCTACTAAAGTTCAAGTTTACGAACTTATAATCCAGTAGGATCTTATGACGTTCATTACACAATGTTTCCATCACATAAATTGTTGACTTAAGATACAGAATATACAGATAAAATATCAAACTTTGAAAATGTACTCGTTTGCTTGTATCACAATAAACTGTGTTGTTTTTTATTATCTTCCTGTACCTACAATACTTTATTTTACCATTACGTATATATGAAAATCTTTCTACCTTTCCCCCAACCACCTCTAGTGCCTGACCACAATTTTTAAGAAAACATCACGTTGTTATATCCATCCATTATTGTCGAGATTTAACTTACATCTAATTTAACTCCTTAATTATGTTCTATTTCATATCTATCTACTCCAAACTCGGGGCATTCTAAAATTATATGCTGGACCGTTTCGTCAATCTCTGGTTCACAAACACATGACGCACTATCTTTAAACCTATTCAATTATTCTGAAAACCCCCCATGCCCAGTCATCAGCTGTGTCAAGAGACCGGTTGGCTCCATCCTGCGTACAATCCTATAGGCTGCCACTGCATCCGGTACCTGAGCCAGCCCCTGTGCTATCATATATCTCTCGCAATACGACGGTTTGGTTAGGTTTTTTTTTTGTATATACTGCTTCCTCCAACGTAATCGGAGCCCTTGATCGACTATTTGTGTCGTACATACTTTTCGCGCTTTCGTTTCTAGCTCTTTCATGCGTTTTACAAGTTCTTTCTTACATTCCAGTCCTTTCATCCATGTGGTGTGTACAGGAACCTATCTACGCTCTTTTTTATATTTATTGCACATTTTCTTTATTTTCTTATTGTTCTTAACATAATACATACATATATTATATGTATCTACAACGATGTATAAACTTAACTTATTGCAATGATTCGTATACTTACATATTATGTATAATATGATATAATCATTATTTATTTGCTCTTATTTCTATTGCTTACCCTCTTAACTATTTTATAACATATATTTAGTGCTTTTTTCCTATCTTTACTTAAAACAATGTCTTTTATTGTGCTTAAAGTTAACTTAAATTCTAGAATGTGTTCTAAATCCATTCTCTCCAAGGAGTATATAGGGCAGTCGAGAATCAGGTGGGGAACCGTTTCTGGTTCTCCAGTACCGCAAACACATAAGGGGCTGTCTTTACATTTGAATCGGTGCAAATACTGGGAGAAGCCCCCATGCCCGGTCATAAGCTGCGTCATGATCGCAGACTGCCCCAGTCTCACCACATGTCTGTACGCCTCTGACGCCCTGGGGAAAAATAGCTTAGTAACGTCGGCCGCATCCCCTGCGTCGTATCTTCTGTCCCACTCCTCAAGTGTTCCGCCTCGGATCAATCTCCTCACGTAGGAAGCCGGACACCGGTCGTAGTCAGGGCTGGGCAAAATACATGCTTTACTTATTTAAAATATAATTACAAAATACTCTTTAAGTGAGTAATTGAAATATAATATACTAAATACTTTAGGACTTTGTATTTAAAATATTAATTACAAAATACAGTATTTTAAGTGTTTTTATTTGAAATACAAATTACAAAATACAATCAGCTTTAAGGAAGTTTTAACATTAGTAAGGTAAGTAAAATTTGGAATCTGGAAAAATTCAAAAATGGATCTAAACAAACCAAAGCAGCAAAGAAAATGTTAAGAAATCACTCATTTACACAAAGACAAAAACACAATTTTGTGTTTCATGGCTAAAATTTTTTTCAAATACCTACAACAACAAGTATATTAAAATGATAGAATCGGGTATTTACATAGGATTATTATGAAAACTCTGATCCCCCAAAATTCCCCACAGCGTATTTTTTTCCCCAAGGATTCATTTTTCCAAAAATTCCCCAACAGGATTATTTTTCCCCAAAATCGCAAAAAAATCTCACAATCTGGTAACGCTGGCCGCGTCGCGGGTTTTTTTTTTTTTAATTCTTTATTAAGTCATTCACCACTAAGGTTATGTCGGCTGAAGTACAAAAACTGATGCCACGGTCTTTGAACTTCTTGTTATTTCATCGCCATGGTTACTCCAACGCTGCCAGCCGCTACAACCGAAGAAAAACGAAATCGATGCTCCAATTCCTTGCTCTCTTCCTTGTTCTTCGGTTCGTTCCAGTTGAGGATCCAAATCTTATCCCAAAGCGAACATATTTAGCCAGTTCGGCATCACAATTGACTAAATATTCAGCCGAAAATAATTATTTGTATTTTCAACTTTAACTGAGCTGCTGACTTTGTTGACGCACCATAGACGACTAACGTCGCGGGATTTTTTCAATAAAATTTTATGGCCTTGCTTCTTGCATTTTGGCCAACACGCGGCTGGAAGAATGAATGTATGATTGATTTTTTTTGTTGTCTGTATGTACGCATACGCAGGCAAGAGTTAAAAGACCATGCATCCAGGTCTCGGTACACGCTGATATCTAAATGTAATTTGTATTTAAAATACATTTAATGAGACTATTTGAAAAACAAATACTAAATGCGTATTTGTATTTCAAATACAAGTATTTCAAATACTGCCCAGCCCTGGTCGTAGTGAGGTCGACCCTTGTACTCAAGCGCGGCCTCCTTGGCCAGCTGGTCGGCATTCTCGTTGCCCTCCAACCCTGCGTGGGCCTTTATCCAGGACAAAGACACAGCTTTGCCCTGGAGACATAGTGTTCTCAGGTTTGCCCGCGCTTCCACTGCTAGGGGTTGAAGGGCGCCAACGTTAGCCACCGTTTGTAAGACCGCCATGGAGTCACTAAATATGGAGCAGGACATGACGCCACGCCGGCAAATCTCCCGGGTCGCTCTGCAAATCGCAAGCAGCTCCGCCTAGTACACAGTGCAATACGATGACAGCCCAAGCTTAACGGAGCCGGTCTCAACCCCTCCCTCCCATATGGAGAGAGCGGCACCCACTTTTCCGTTAATCCTGTTGCCATCTGTATAGACCTGCACCAGTGAGCCACCACACACCTCATCATCCACCTGATCCCTGACGCACACGTAGGACAAGTCCATTTCGAGCGCCGGATGCGGAGCCTCCAACGCAGAAGCCATGGTCTCAAGCTCACGATCGCCCAGCTCAGGCACAGGCAGCCCCCTCCTAGCCCGTCGCAGAAGAAAAATCTCTCTGACTCGCAGATCAAGAGGGAGCAGACCGGTCAGAAACAAGCCCGAGGTTAGCGAGACCGTGCGATGGGCCCGACACATTTTCTGTACGAACACCCGTTGCAAAGCACCCAACTGCTTCCTAATCTCCACTCTGTCAGCCGCAGGCGCCCAGACGGACGCCGCATACAAGGTCAAGGTAAATGGTCTTCACACCACGGGATGCAGTCCCCAGCCGACTCTCGCCGCCCTGGCCAACTGCTTATAGATACCTGTAGCCTTCCGGCTGACACCTGTAACATGATGATTAAATGTCAGTTTGTCATCAATTGTTAGCCCTAAAACTTTTATGTTTTGAGACATGCCTATGGCGACCCCGCCCATGCTCAAACGTGGTATGTCAAACCTCAGCCTTTTGGTTATGACCATAGCATTGGTCTTGTGCGGTGCTTATTTTTGACACCCCACGAAAGAACACGGGCGAGGGCGACAGCCGCCTGCTCCTCTATTTCTAAGGCGTTGGCACCGTCAAAAATCAAAAGCACGTCGTCTGCATATGCTTGGACATAACTTCCAAGACTCTCAAGTTCCCTCAAGAGCGGATCCAAGAGGATGTTCTACAATAGCGGCCCCCTATAGAGCCTTGTACACATCCTTTTTCCGGGCTTCGAACGTGCTCTACTCCAGAGTACCTCACTCTCACCAGTCTCTCCGCAAGATAACTGCCCATGACTCTCTACCACCTCTCCCCCCCCTCACGGTATCAAAAGTGGGCACAATTCCTCTGTTCAACACATGAAGCCCCATCTCCTCCAACACTCCTACTAGCTCCTCTCCTCTAGAATCCTCTTTCATACTTCCCCACCACTGACTCGCCGCGTTCACATCTTTCCCTAATATGACTTTTTTGTGTTCCAGGGTGTCCATCACGGTCTGCAGGTGCCGCAGATATGGGTCAAGAGGCTTTTTAGGCTCAAAGTACACGGATATCAGCGCCAGATCCCATGCATTCGTACGTACTTTTATTACCACCACATTGTTGGTAGTGAATTGTGGAAACTACATCACGTCCAGGTTGGTATCAAAGACAATGGCTGCCTTTGACACACCCTCGCCCAACCCTTGATAAATACGTGGCCCACTATAGTTCCGCAATCTGCCCGTTCCCCCCACATACGGCTCCTGCAACAGGGCCACCGACGCTCCTTTCCTGCCTGCCGCTATCATGAGCTCTTCTAATGCTAACTTTTTCTGTTGCAGATTAGCCTGGAACACCTGGTAGCCCGGAGTCGTGCCCTGAGTGCCCTCAGCAGTATGCCAGCAAAAACCTCGAGAGAACCTCCCACCGTTTTCTCACCGGATAACCCTCACTGAACGCGTTATGCCCCTCGGATGCCAGCTCAGCCCTTGCATAGTTCCTGCACGTCGGGGCCAATCCTGCCTTCCTCTCCACACAGTCAGATCCCAGGTGAGGACCCCCACAATGACAACACACGTTCTCCTCCTCCTTGCATAGTCGCTTTGTGTGGCCATAAGCCAAACATCGCGAGCACTGGATCAGCGGGGACTGATCAACAACCCGCACTCGCTGGAGATCCACCCTCAGCCTTCCCGCTGCTGTGACCCTTCCCCAGAAAGCAGGCGAGACCTCCATGACGATGTGCGTCGTGTGAGGATTCCGGGCTCTCTTTCTGAATCTCACCTTCATGAGACAGCCCTTCTCAAGACCGCTGAACAGCTCTCCATTCTACTTCCGTACCGCGCTAACGATCTCTTCATCATTATTATGGGACAAGACATCCCTCAGAGACACAAGGGGGTTTTTATTTTTCATTTCTTCCACTTTCAGAGTTTCCGCCATTCTTAGTCTTTCTTTCCCTTTCTCTCTCTCTTCTTTACTTTGACATCCTAAAATTATCTTCCTATCTTTTGCCTTTCTTAATTTTTCCACTTTCACCCAACCCTCCCTTGCGTTCACAGCTTCTCTAATCTTAGTGAGTATCTCATCTCCTGTCTCTTGTTCGTTCTTTGATATGACGACTATAGAGTTTAGCGCCCCCGTCCCCGCCCTAGGTCGCGATCCCCTCGACACCACTCCGGCATAGCTTGCATCCATCCGCAAGGCGTGTCCGTCAAAAGACCCTTGCAACATCTCCATCCACTTGGTATTTGCCACCAGCATCTTTGCATGCTCCTCGAGCCTTGCCATCCACTCATTTCCCCCCTCCACCACCATCCCTTTAACGAAATTCTTCACAGGGCTACTTGCGAGTGCATTCTTTTTCCTATGCTTCAGGGTCAGGTTCTAGGATCCATTGAGATGAAGCTTTGCCCTGGTGAGGCACGACCTCGCCTCCACCACCCTGTCCCCAGACGGCACCCGCGCACCAACGCGGCCCTCAGGTGCAGTGACATGCGGACCAGAGGACGCCCGCCCGCTGGCCGCCTCCCACTCACCAACACTGCGCATCACTACCGACGCCCGGTCCGGTAGTCGATCCGGTTAATCCTTAATAGCAGAAGAATGCCAAACATCGTTGGAGAAATGCGTCAAATAATAAGGTACGTAAAAATGTATATAAATATAATTAAAATAATGTACATAACGTTTAAACTTCTTTTTCATTGTTAATTAATTTAATTTTTTTTTTTTTATAGTACCGGCTTATAGTACCGGAGATAAACAATTTATAAATATTCAAAATGGCGTCCAAAATGGCCGTCCAAGTGTCAAACTTTTGTATTCTGTATTAATCGTAAAACTGGATCTGCCAAATTTGATGTGGAGGTCCCTGATGTATTGAGTGCTGAGGAAGGAAGGAAGGAAGGAAGGAAGGAAGGAAGGAAGGAAGGAAGGAAGGAAGGAAGGAAGGAAGGAAGGAAGGAAGGAAGGAAGGAAGGAAGGAAGGAAGGAAGGAAGGAAGGAAGGAAGGAAGGAAGGAAGGAAGGAAGGAAGGAAGGAAGGAAGGAAGGAAGGAAGGAAGGAAGGAAGGGAAGGAAGGGAGGAAGGGAGGAAGGGAGGAAGGGAGGAAGGGAGGAAGGAAGGAAGGAAGGAAGGAAGGAAGGAAGGAAGGAAGGAAGGAAGGAAGGAAGGAAGGAAGGAAGGAAGGAAGGAAGGAAGGAAGGAAGGAAGGAAGGAAGGAAGGAAGGAAGGAAGGAAGGAAGGAAGGAAGGAAGGAAGGAAGGAAGGAAAGAAGGAAGGAAGGAAGGAAGGAAGGAAGGAAGGAAGGAAGGAAGGAAGGAAGGAAGGAAGGAAGGAAGGGTTAGTTTGGTTAGGTTAGGTTTGTTTTTTTTTTTTTTTTATTTTTTTTTTTTTTTCTCCTTCTCCCTCCAACATAGTCGGAGCCCATGTACGTCTTGTTCTTGTTATTCATACTATTCACGCTTTCACTCGGATGGCTCTAACATGCCTCATACTGTATCTTTCTATCATTCAACCTTTCATTCCTAGTGTCTAGGGATCCTATTCTATGGTCTTTTGTTTTTTTTTTTTTTTTTTCTCCCTTTTATTTCTTAATTTATTTCAAGCTGTTCTAATATTTTACATTATTTCTTAATGTCTAAATATTTCTACGTATTTCTATATTAATATCAGTTGTTGTTGAATGATATTCATTGATATCATCACTATATCATGATATCATTCTTATTATTCAGTCTTTATTTTTACATTTTATCCTATTTACTATTTTTAAACATATATCTATTATCTTATCTTTATTTTTACATTTCACTATATTCCTAATTGTGTTTATCTCTAGCTTACAATCTAAATAATTTTCAATTTCCAATCGTTCTAGGGAGAACACTGGACAGTCCAGAATCAGATGGGGGACCGTCTCCGACACCTCGGGGTCACAAACGCACGATGGGCTGTCCCTGCGCCGAAAACGGTGAAGATACTCCAAAAAGCCACCGTGTCCCGTCATCAGTTGCGTAACTTCGGCGACAGGCCCGAGCCCCCTTCTCACCACGCTGTATGCAGCCGATGCCCGAGGGAAAAAACAGCTTGGTCACTGCAGCAATGTCCCCACCGTCGTACCTCCGGTCCCACTCGTCGAGTGAACCAAGACGAATGATTCTCTTGACGAATGAGACCGGACAACGATCATAGTGGGGGACGGCCTTTGTACTTCAGCGCAGCCTCCTTCGCCAAGTGGTCCGCCCTCTCGTTGCCCTCCAACCCCGCGTGAGCCTTTATCCAGCACCAAAACACAGTTTTGCCCTGGAGAGAAACCGTTCTCAAATTTGCCCTCGCTTCTACGGCCAAGGGATGGAGGGCATCAGCCCTTGAGACTGTTTGAAGAGCAGACATGGAGTCGCTGAAGATACCAAAGGACCTATCCTTGTGCCGCATGACCTCTTCCGTTGCCCTGCAAATTGCCAGTAGTTCCGCCTGGTAAACCGTACAGAATGACGCCAGACCAAGTTTCACAGCTCCAGTCTCAACTCCGCCACTCCAGATGGAGAGCGCAGCACCCACTCTGCCTTCAATCTTGCTGCCGTCGGTATAGATCTGCACGTCGGAACCACTGACCCCGTCCACCTCCTCCTGGCTCGTCAGGCATCGGAAACTTAATTCCACACTGAGAGCTGGATGTGGAGCCCCGACCGCGGGTGCCATTCGCTCCACCTCCCTGTCCCCTAATCCTGGAACCGGGAGCCCATCCCTGGCCGCGCATAACAAAGCGGCCTCCTGGATACGAAGATCCAAAGGGACTAGCCCCGCCAAGACCAGGGCGGAGTGTAGTGACACCGTCCGATAGGCTCTACACATCTTCTGGGCGAACGTCCGTTGCAGGGCGTCCAGCTGCTTCCTGACTCCCAGCTTGGCGGCCGCAGGCGCCCAAGCGCCGGCTGCATACAGGATAATCGGCTCCACAACCGCGACATAGATCGTCCGCACTACTTCAGGGTTCAGTCCCCAACTGACTCTCGCTGCCCTGGCGAGCTGTTTGTAGATTCCTGCGGCCTTTCGGGATACATCTGCAATATGTTCATTGAAAGTAAGTTTCCTATCAATGGTTAATCCTAATATTTTAATGCTGCCAACCATGTTAATACTGATCCCGCCCATGCTCAGGCGAGGCGTGTCATATTTAAGTTTGTTGGTAATCGTCATCGCTTTAGTTTTATGTGGAGCGAATTTCAACTTATTTCTGACACCCCACTCCTGAATATGCGCGAGAGCATCATCCGCTAGTTGTTCTATTCTTGCGGCTGACGTGCCATCAAATACTAGGACCACGTCGTCAGCAAATGCCTGCACGTAGTACCCCATACCAGCCAGTAACCTCAGAAGCGGATCCAACAAGACGTTCCATAACAGTGGCCCCCCAATGGACCCCTGTATACAGCCCTTGCTAGTTGCCCTCGTGTGTTCGACCCCTGCATACCTCACCCTTACCACTCTTTCCCCAAGGTAACTGTCCATGACCCTCCTGAGGTTCAGTGGACATTCCTCCTCTACCAACCTTACTCGTATTGCCGGCCACCATGCATTATCGAATGCTCCTTCAATGTCAAGCGACACCAGTGTGATTATTTTCTTTTCTGAAACTTTTTGCCGTATGTGCTGCATAAGGGCACACAAGGCACTCTCTGTGCCTCTTTGCGGCATGAAACCATATTGTCGATCGCTTATTCTTGGCAGTAGATGATGTTTGAGTCGAGTTATGAGCATTTTTTCATATATTTTGCCCAATACTGGCAAAAGTCCTATTGGCCTATAAGACTTTGGGCTCGTATATGAATCTTTACCTGGTTTTCGGAGCATGATGACCGTTGCTTCCTTCCACATCTTGGGGAAATAGTGGTAAGCCAAACATTTGTTAAAAACTCCCAGAAAAAGGCCAGGATCACATTCCATTGCCTTGGAGCAGATGTCGGCCGTAAAGCCGTCCGATCCCGGGGCTCTCTTGGGGTTAAAGGCATTCATCGCCGTGTGCATCTCAAATAGAGTGAAGGGGGGGTCGTCTCGGCCTATCTGACCGTCGCTGTTTGACCTCTCCGCCATCAGCCTAACATGAGCGTGGTGGGGAGTTTCGTCATCCAAGGTGTCTCCTGAGTAAAAGGTTTCTGCTAGCAGCCTAGCTGATCCGGCTGCGTCCTCTATGTGTCCATCTTTTTCCAATGGAAGGTCTTCTTCTCTTGGGGCTGTTCTTCTAATGATGCGATATATCCCATTCCACATACTTTCTCTGTCTTGTCTCTGACAGAACTCTTTCCAGCTAGTCGTTTGGGCTTTTGTTACAGCAAGTTCATAAATTTCTTTCTGTTTCAGGTACTCCGCTACCACATGCGATCTACGGACAGCGGCTGCCGATCGGATCCTGCGTCTCCTGGTGGCGACACTTCTCTTCAAGTCTGCGAGCTCTTCAGTCCACCAACTAAAGGTAAGTACAGCTTTATTTTTCTTTTTAGGGATGGTTTCTAAACAAGTGCTATTAATTAGAGTGTGAAGTTTTGCTATTGTTATGTCGATGTCTTTAGTACATATAATTTCGTCAATCCCGCTGCCATTTAAACCACATTCTATTTTAAATTGATTGAATTTCCCATGAAATTCCACCCAATTTGCTTTTTTTGTGTTAAACACTCTGGTGGTTCGAACTACGTTAAAGCCACGGGGACCTTGAACCCTTAGGTTAAATACTATTGCATTGTGGTCAGAACTCGTGAGGCCCTGATCCACAGTCCAGTCTTCCACCAGGGTCAGCAGACCGTCCGAGCAGACAGTGATGTCCACGCAACTGTAGTAGCGTTTCCCTCCTCTGATTGTATCAAAAGTAGGCTGCGTTCCCCTATTAAGTATGTTGAGACCCATATCGCTCATCACTCCCATCACTTCTTCTCCTCTAATATCTGTTTGTTTACTTCCCCACCACAGGCTCTTAGCGTTACTGTCCCCGCCCATCAATAACCTAAAACTTCCTAGTCTTTTCTCAATCTTTTGTAGGTGTTCCAGGTAAGGAGCCAGGGGCTGGTCAGGCTCGAAGTAGAATGACACCACTATAGCATCCCAGGACTTGGTCTTTAATTTAACAACTACCACGTTATTGGTGGTGAGATCTGGATACTGCGTCACTTCCAAGTTGGCGTCAAATACCACTATAGCAGCCTTCACTACCCCCCCTCTGATGTCCTGGAAAAGCCTAATTCCACTGTAGTTTCTCACCCTTCCAACCCCACCCACATACGGTTCCTGCAAGAGCGCGACTGCTGCCCCTTGCCTCGCCCCCTCTATCAGAAGCTCCTCAGTCGCCAGCTTCTTCCTCTGCAAATTGGCCTGAAACACCCTGTACGTGAGGTATGCATCTTCCGCACCCATAGCGCCCTCAGCAGTATGCCACCGATGCCCGTGCGAGTGCATCGCACCGCTTCCTGATTGGGCATCTTTCATCGAACGCGTTGTGTTCAGTGTCGACGAGATCTGCCTTCTTGCAGTTTTTGCAGCAAGCCTGGTTAGGTTAGGTTAGGTTAGGTTAGGTTAGGTTAGGTTAGGTTAGGTTAGGTTAGGTTAGGTTAGGTTAGGTTTTTTTTTTTTTTTTTTTTTTTTTTTTTTTTTTTTTTAAACTGCACACCTCCAACATAATCGGAGCCTTTATCTATCGTATGTTTTTTAATTCATTATCTATTGTGTAATAATTTTGATGATCCGGTGTAGCGTCCACTGCGCCAAAACGAACGCATTGGACGCCAAGCCGGAACATCACGGGAAGAGAAGTAGAGTTTTGTGTATCTTTAATAATATACAATTTCGTATAATATGCACCTATTTTCTATCTTACAATCTATCATTCTTATTTTATCTATCTTCATTACCACTTTATTATATTGTACTACAACATCCTTTTTTTTTGTAATTCTTTCTTAATACATGCATTATAATATTTCTTGTTATTTCGAATGCCATTCATTCTATCATTCTTTCATTCTTAACAATGTTAAAACACCCTTCATTAACGATTTCTTATATAAATAGTACATAGCAAACAATTCATAGCATATTTTTTTTTTTGTTCCAATAATATATATATATATAAATAAGTTTTTTAGTTTATTGTTCTTTTTTTTTTTCTGTTTTAGTAGTAGTATTATTATTTATTTATGATTATTATTCTTTTTTTTTTTATTTTATTAGCAAGTAATACATATTCGTTCTTTGTTTTTATTTATTTTTGTTCTTTTTTTTTTTTTTTTTGTTTGCGGTACCTATTTATTAATGTTTACAAAAGTTACAGCAATGTTATCTGCGTTGATTTTGAAACCATCTCATCAAAACCCACTTCACTCTTTGTTTTATGACACTGGTCTTTATATTTACTATAATGCAGTTCCATATTTTCATATGAATTTCCGATGAGATGGTTCCAAGAACAACCCAGCACTTTCATACCTGACACTACTTCGCCCATACATACATCTCGCAACACACAATACAATATACTCCACATGCGAAACCGCAGCGAGGAAGGGGCGCCCTTGACACCCTCAGCAATAAGCTACCGCTGAGCGTGCCAAGACGTCCCATCGTTTCCGGACCGGACAGTTCCGGTCGAAGGCACCATGGCCTGTCCGTTCCAGACCCGTCCTCGCGCAGTTCACGCATGAGGCCACCACCGCATCCTTGAAGGCTCCACAATCCCTCTTCAGGTGACCTTCTCCGCAGTGGCCGCAGATGTCCCTTTCTTCCTTACAGAGGCGCCTGCCGTGGCCGTACCCCAGGCAGCGCGAGCATTGGACCAGGGGTGACTGGTCCTCCACCCGAACGCGCTGCAGGTCTACGTACACAGCCCCGGCATCCATGGCTCTCCTCCATGCTGCTGCTGGAACCTCGACCGCCACATGGGAGGTCAGAGGGTTCCTCGCCCTTCTGCGGAACCTGACCTTGACCTGCTCCTCGACTGCGTTGAGGCCCTCGAACAAGCATTTGTTCTGGCGCCTCAACGCTCCGGTCACATCTTCGTCTGTGTTCAAATTTAGCACGTCTCGCAGCAGCAGCATTGGCCTCTTGTTCTGCACCTCTGTCACTTCCAATCCTTTGCTGTCGTTCTCAATCTTATTTTTAACCTTTTCCCTTTCTTCTTTACTAATGCATGCTATCACTATTTTCCTATCTTTTGCTTTCCTCACTCGTTCTATCTTTAATGTGCCTTCTTTCGCGTTTACAGCTTCTCTTACTTTTCCTAATACTTCCTCTCCTGTTTCCATTTCGTCATTTGACGTCACCACCAGCGAATGTAACACAGCTGGGGGCGTGGCCAGGGGCGGGGCAGCCGAAGTTACGCTCGCATAGCTGCGGGCCCCGGCCCCGCCTCCCAATGTGCTCTGGAGCTCCGCCATCCGTTTGTTGTTCTGCAGCAGGAGCTCTGAGTGCTGTGTCAACTTCTGCACCAGCTCTTCCCTCATATCCTTACATACTTCGGATTTTCCTTCCTCCTGTGTGTTTTCCGCTGCCATCCTTTCCTCTTCCGCACTCTTGACCATTCTGAATAGACTAAGGGCAGCTTGGGCTACCCCTGTCCTTATCTCCGTCTTGATGTTCCTTGACTGCCCAAGTAGGGACCCAATCCTCTCAAAGTAAGCCCTAGCCTCGGCTAGCCTGACTGACGAGTGCGTTTCCTGCTCCTTAGAGGCAATCGTTTGACTAGTATTAGTATTACTATTCTTCTTCTTTGTTTCAGGTGCAGCATCCTGGTGCAGACCCGTCGTCGGTGGTGGTGGTGAAGGTGCAGCTCCGGGAGCGCCGGCCTTCCCTTGTCCGACGCTTCTTCGCACCTTGGGCGCCTGTCGGCCCACTGGCGGTGTTCGGTGTCCGAACATTATTGTTGGATGTGCTTGTCAATGTTTTGAAATGTGTGTAAATAAATAATGTGTATATTGCCCAATAAGACAGTAAATAGTCAATAAATGTTAAAAATTGTATATAATTTATATATGTGTAATGTCCAATAAGACAGTATTTGTCAATATTATAAAATAATATTAAAGTTATGTTATATATAATGTAATGCTTGTCAGGATTTTTAAATGTGTGTAAATAAATAATGTATATGTTGCCCAATAAGACAGTATTGTCGATATTATAAAATAATATTAAAGTTATGTTATATATATATGTTGTCAATATTTTAAAATGTGTTATAATAACATATATATATGTATATATATATATATATATATATATTGCCCAATAAGACAATAAAAAGTCAATAATTGTTTAAAATTGTGTAATAATCATATATGTGAAATGTCCAACAAGACGGTCTTAGTCAATATTATAAAATATGTGTAAATAACAATGTATATGTTGCCCAATAAGACAAATTAGTCAGTAAATGTTTAAAATTTTATAAAACAAAATTTTATGTGAAATGTCCAATAAGACAGTAATAGTCAATATTATAAATTAAATTAATATCCTTAAAATGAGTTTAAAAAGCTAGAAGTCCCCGATCAGCGGGCTAGTTTTGAATACAAAATATTATAAAGCTCGTTAAAAAGTGCACATTCCTTAGATCTAGTATGAGGCCAGCGATAACGGCGTCTAAAAATAGATCTGCCGCATTCCAATGTCCCGTATGCACAAACAACTGCGTTTACACGCAGTCGAGTAAAAATTATTTAAATTAAAATTATTTAAGATTACTTTTTAAAAATTTGCTTAACTCCTATACTATACTTCGGTATAGTACTAGGAGAAGCCAAAATTGTTTAAAAAATGTCAGTATGTAAAATATAAAATATAAAATGTTCAATATGTTTATAAATATATATGTATGATAAAAATTTATGTCTAATAATTAAAATCCTTAAAAATAGTTTCTAAATAAAAGCTAAATTTCCCGATCAGCGGGCTAACTTTGAGTTAGGTTACCCACAACTTTTTATATTTTTAATAATTTTAATAATTTTGCAACTGTCCAATAGTAAAGTTACAAAATTTTATGAAGTTACTAATTTATACTATCTTTAACATAAATTTTTACCGTTTTGTGTGTAATTTCGGTGTAGATGGATGGATGTTCTTGTCCTATACACCAAACAGCCCGTTATTGTCTTCCGCGTTTGGAACACTTGTCGGAACCTGGCCCAGACAGCTGCTTCTTTGACCACGTGTCCACGTGGTTACTGGATTCCTGTCGATTTCACCCGGAAAACCTGAGTGAAATTTTCTTGAAAAACCAGGTCATACACAGCTCACTACGGCGCACTTTTTAACATAAAAATATATATGGGGTAACGCTCAAAGTTTCGAGAAATCAACACTTTTTTGGATTTTCACTGAATATAAGTCAAAATTTTATCAAAATCTCATAAATAAATCACACATTCAGGTGGATCGCAACACTGCGCACTGATTGATATATTGCAATAATATGATTTGCCACTTTTTCACAATTTAATAATTTTTAACGTGGAGCAATAGCAAATGCGTGCGCTCGCGGCCACTGTTCGAGCGTAACTGGTTAGGTTAGGTTAGGTTAGGTTAGGTTAGGTTAGGTTAGGTTAGGTTAGGTTAGGTTAGGTTAGGTTAGGTTAGGTTAGGTTAGGTTAGGTTAGGTTAGGTTAGGTTAGGTTAGGTTAGGTTAGGTTAGGTTAGGTTAGGTTAGGTTAGGTTAGGTTAGGTTAGGTTAGGTTAGGTTAGGTTAGGTTAGGTTAGGTTAGGTTAGGTTAGGTTAGGTTAGGTTAGGTTAGGTTAGGTTAGGTTAGGTTAGGTTAGGTTAGGTTAGGTTAGGTTAGGTTAGGTTAGGTTAGGTTAGGTTAGGTTAGGTTAGGTTAGGTTAGGTTAGGTTGGGGTGGATGGGGCAAGCCTTCTCGTGGCCCACCCTGTGAGTAGCGGCCGAGCGACCAACGGCCGTGAAACCAATTGCCCCGGGGCTGCTCCATCTCCGTCGATGGACCCGACGGAGTCCTGGAGCAGCGGGTGCCGGGGACGGCTTCTTGGTGCCTTGGTCCCGGCACTGGGTTGTCCGTCTCTGGCTTTTGGGCGGGCCCGGCAATCGACGCGATTGCTGGGCAGGCAGCTTCTGCGCTGCCACCGTCAAATCTCGTAACCCTGTTCTGGAGTTTTTCTCTGGTCAGGGCCGAGGGTCTAAGGGGCTTGCTCCTTGGACCACGAGGAAGAAAACCTCTATAAAAAATTACTTGAGCCCGGGTAACTGGGCTCTGGAGATGGGCTGGGTGGTGGGGAGGGGGGGTCACGATACCTTCTGTCGTGACCTCCTCTCTCCCCTACCTAGGGCCGTGGGGTGGTAAGCTGGGGCTTGCCGCTCCTTCGCGTTCGGCCTAGAGGTGGTGTGCGCGTGTCCCGCGCGCCCCTCGGTGTTGGCTGGGTGGGGAGACCTTCACCTGGCCGGGGATGGGTCTGGCTTCGGCCGGACTGCGCCGGTGGGGTCGCGTGATGTTATGCTCACGCGTTCCCGCGACCCCGCCGAGTAAGGCGCCCCGGTGGACACCGTCAGGTTTTAGTCGGTTCGAGTCCGACATAACCCTCCGGCTCCCCAGGGCCGGACGGGTATCCGTGGGGATTTCCTGACGTAAAAAAAAAAAAAAAAAAAAAAAAGGTTGGGGTGGATTGTGGCAAGCTGGGGCTTGCTGCTCCTTCGCGTTCGGCCTAGAGGTGGTGCGCGCGTGTCCCGCGCGCCCCTCGGTGTTGCTGGGCGGGGGTTCGCCTTCGCCCAGCCGAGGTGGGTTCGGCTTCGGCCGGACAGCGCCGGTGGGGTCGCGTGATGTAATGCTCACGCAGTTCCCGCGACCCCGCCGAGTAAGGCGCCCCGGTGGACACCGTCAGGTTTTAGTCGGTTCGAGTCCGACATAACCCTCTGGCTCCCCAGGGCCGGAAGGGTATCCGTGGGGATTTCCTGACGTTAAAAAAAAAAAAAAAAAAAGGTTGGGGTGGATGAGGCAAGCCTTCTCGTGGCCCACCCTGTGAGTAGCGGCCGAGCAATCGGCCGTGAAACTAATTGCCTCGCGGGGCCCCCTCCCGCTTCGTCTGCTCGTCAGACGGGGTTTGGAGGGGGTAGCAGCTCGTAGGCCTACCAGGGACTTGTCCTTGGTGGGAGCGAGGGTTCGGGTGGCTTGCCATTCGGACTGCGAGGAAGAAAACCTCTATAAAAAATAACCCAGAAGGTGTGCTTCGGCACACTCGGGCGGGCCTGGAAACCTTGTTTCTGGGCAGGTGGTGCAGCGAACCTGCACCATTACCGTCTGGCTCGTAATCCCGTCGTGGAGTGTCGTTGTCATGTCTAGCGGCTCCATGCGGGGACGAGGGTTTTGGCTTAACCGCCCGGACCGCGAGGAGTAAACCTCTTTAAAAAATCCCCAGTTCCCGGCGTTGGGGCGCCCCCTTGGGGGCCTCGCGCGGCGTCGGGGCACTCGGAGAGAGTGGCAGGCGGGTTGATCTGTCTTTAGCGGCCGACCCTGGGGCACCTCCTGACCCCCCAGGCGTATCAGGGGCACCGTGGCAATCGGGTCACTGCGGCGGTGCAGCTCAAGAACCCGGTACTCGTGGGTTAAAGTATGGACTTGAAAAACTCAAAATCAAAAACAAGCAGAAGAAGCAAACAGGAAGAGGAGGAGCAGATGCTCGAAGTGGGCGCCGTCGACTCGGACGGCTCCCTAATGGAAGATAATTCGAGGTCATCGTCGACATGTCGCAAGAGACGGATCGACGATGAAGAAGACCGTCCCCGAACATCTGGGGATAAGGCGCCGGCAGCGGCTAAAACTAAGAGAGGAAGAGGACGGCCGCCTACCACAGGCGAATATGTCGGCCTTGCGCAGGCAAAGGCGGAGCTGAATGCCCAGATGCAGCGGGAGCTGGAGCTGCAGGCGGAAAAGGAGCTGGCGGCGAGCCTAGAGCCCACACGGCGCGTTGTGGAAGTGAGCGTGGACGACGTGTGTGAGCTGATGGAGGCCTCAGTGAAGAACATCACTCTCATCGCCACGAGGTCGAAGAACTTGAAGGGAACGTACGTGCGCGCCTTGAAGGAGGCCGCCGAAGTCTTCAGTGACGTGCGCAAATACATAATGGATGATACGGTGACACAGGAGGTGAAGGTCCTTCAAAAGGAGAAAAGGTGTCTCCAAAAAGAAGTGGAGAATTTGAGGAAGGACGTTTCGAACCTGAGGACGGAGCTGGGTGCGCTGCGGGAGTCCATGGCGACCCCCGCGTCGCCACCTCAAGGGACTGTGGCCTCGCCTCCTCTACTGGTGCCAGAGGACCTGGTGGAGAAGATGGGCGCCATGATGGACGCGAAAATAAGGAAGCTCGAAGACCGGCTGCTTCCGAAGCCCAGGCTGCGGCCTCCGTTGGCGGGTGATACCGGGCCGCCGACGGCAGCTGATCCAACACACGAGGAGGAGGGTGAGGTGCTGCCTGCCGCGGGTAGTGCCCCACCAAAGACGCCGGGCAGCGACTGGGTAACAGTTGCTGCCAAGAAGAGGAAGACAAGGGCGGGGGCACCTGTGGCGGTTCCTGCCTCTGCTCCCTTGAAGAAGCCGCAGAAGAAGGCGGGGAAGAAGGTGCGGTCAAAGCAGCCGAAGCTGCGGGCGCCCAAGACGGCGGCAGTGATGCTGTCCCTGACGCCGGAGGCCATTGAGGGGGGCATGACATATGCCTCAATGCTAAAAAGTGCACGAGAAGGAGTGAAGCTGGAGGATCTCGGCTGCACTGGTGGCCTTCGGCTGAGGGTCACGAGGACGGGCGCCCGGCTATTGGAGTTACCAGCGGCTGCAGGTGAAGAGAAGGCAGATGAGCTGGCTGCCAGGCTCGGGCAGGTGCTGGCCCGCGAGTCAGTGAAGGTCACTAGGCCAACGAAGTGTGCCGAGTTGCGGCTCGTCGGGCTGGACGACGCGGCAACGGAGGAGGACGTGGCGGCTGCGGTCGCTGGCGCTGGTGACTGCGCCGTGGAGGCGGTACGGGTTGGGCCCATCAGAGCCTTACCCTCGGGAGTAAGGACCGCCTGGATCAGGTGTCCAGTGAGGGCTGCCCAGAAGGTGGCCAAAGGGAGGTTACTGGTTGGCTGGGTCTCAGTGGGCGTCCGCCTGCTGGGGCCGCGGCCGATGCGGTGCTACCGGTGCCTTCAGGTGGGGCATGCGGCCATCACCTGTAAAGAAGAGGAGGACCGGAGCGGCCAATGCTATCGCTGCGGTCAGGAGGGTCACCGAGTCGCAGAGTGTGAGGCGGCTCCCAGATGTTCATTGTGCGCGGTGGCGGGGAGGCCGGCGGCGCACAGGCTTGGCGGGAAAGCCTGCCCCGGGCTGAAGAAAGTGGTTGATGTACGGACCGCAACCACCGAGGCCAGCGGGGCGGCTGCAGCGGCGAAGGAGCGAGGGGTGGAGGCGATGGGCACGTAGGTGCCTTGTCCGGCGCCTCCCCCTCATGAGGCTTGGGGCGCACCACGGGGGTGGTGTCGTCCCATCAAGGGCCTCGGGACGGTGCGTGCATGTGTTCCCCATGTACCTCCCTATTCCTCGGCGTGGGAGGTCGTTCCCTGCGCAAGCGGGCGGGCTCGGCTTAAGTGTCGGGCAGCGCCGGTGGGGTCGCGTGATGTTATGCTTACGCGTTCCCGCGACCCCGCCAACTATGGTGCCGAGTAGGAACACCGTCAGGTTTTAGTCGGTTCGAGTCCGACATAACCCTCTGGCTCCCCCGGGCTGGGAGGGTATCCGTGGGGATTTCCTGACGTTAAAAAAAAAAAAAAAAAAAGGTTAGGTTAGGTTAGGTTAGGTTAGGTTGGGGTGGATGGGGCAAGCCTTCTCGTGGCCCACCCTGTGAGTAGCGGCCGAGCGACCAACGGCCGTGAAACCAATTGCCCCGGGGCTGCTCCATCTCCGTCGATGGACCCGACGGAGTCCTGGAGCAGCGGGTGCCGGGGACGGCTTCTTGGTGCCTTGGTCCCGGCACTGGGCTGTCCGTCCCTGGCTTTTGGGCGGGCCCGGCAATCGACGCGATTACTGGGCAGGCAGCTTCTGCGCTGCCACCGTCAAATCTCGTAACCCTGCTCTGGAGTTTTTCTCTGGTCAGGGCCGAGGGTCTAAGGGGCTTGCTCCTTGGACCACGAGGAAGAAAACCTCTATAAAAAATTACTTGAGCCCGGGAAACTGGGCTCTGGAGATGGGCTGGGTGGTGGGGAGGGGGGGTCACGATACCTTCTGTCGTGACCTCCTCTCTCCCCTACCTAGGGCCGTGGGGTGGTAAGCTGGGGCTTGCCGCTCCTTCGCGTTCGGCCTAGAGGTGGTGCGCGCGTGTCCCGCGCGCCCCTCGGTGTTGGCTGGGTGGGGGGACCTTCACCTGGCCGGGGATGGGTCTGGCTTCGGCCAGACTGCGCCGGTGGGGTCGCGTGATGTTATGCTCACGCGTTCCCGCGACCCCGCCGAGTAAGGCGCCCCGGTGGACACCGTCAGGTTTTAGTCGGTTCGAGTCCGACATAACCCTCCGGCTCCCCAGGGCCGGACGGGTATCCGTGGGGATTTCCTGACGTAAAAAAAAAAAAAAAAAAAAAAAAAAAAAAAAAAAAAAAAAAAGGTTAGGTTAGGTTAGGTTGGGGTGGATGAGGCAAGCCTTCTCGTGGCCCACCCTGTGAGTAGCGGCTGAGTGATCGGCCGTGAAACTAATTGCCTCGCGGGCCCCCTCCCGCTTCGTCTGCTCGTCAGACGGGGTTTGGAGGGGGTAGCAGCTCGTAAGCCTACCGGGGACTTGTCCTTGGTGGGAGCGAGGGTTCGGATGGCTTGCCATTCGGACTGCGAGGAAGAAAACCTCTATAAAAAATAACCCAGAAGGTGTGCTTCGGCACACTCGGGCGGGCCTGGAAACCTTGTTTCTGGGCAGGTGGTGCAGCGAACCTGCATCATTACCGTCTGGCTCGTAATCCCGTCATGGAGTGTCGTTGTCATGTCTAGCGGCTCTATGCGGGGACGAGGGTCTTGGCTTAACCGCCCGGACCACGAGGAGAGAACCTCTTTAAAAAATCCCCAGTTCCCGGCGTTGGGGCGCCCCCTTGGGGGCCTCGCGCGGCGTCGGGGCACTCGGAGAGAGTGGCAGGCGGGTTGATCTGTCTTTAGCGGCCGACCCTGGGGTACTTCCTGACCCCCCAGGCGTATCAGGGGCACCGTGGCAATCGGGTCACTGCGGCGGTGCAGCTCAAGAACCCGGTACTCGTGGGTTGAAGAATGGACTTAAACAAATCAAAATCTAAAACCAAAGAAAGTAGTAGAAGGAGAAGCAAAGAAGAGGAGGAGCAGATGCTCGAGGTGGGCGCCGTCGACTCGGACGGCTCCCTCATGGAAAACAGTTCTAGGTCATCGTCGACATGCCGTAAGAGGCGGATCGACGATGAAGAAGACCGTCCCCGACCATCTGGGGACAAGGCGAAAACGAAGAGAGGAAGAGGACGGCCGCCTACCACAGGCGAATATGTCGGCCTTGCACAGGCGAAGGCGGAGCTGAATGCCCAGATTCAGCGGGAACTGGAGCTGCAGGCGGAGAAGGAGCTGGCGGCGAGCCTACAGCCCACACGGCCCGTTATGGTGGAAGTGACCGTGGACGACGTGTGTGAATCGATAGAGGACGCAGTGAAGAACATCACTCTAATTGCCACGAGGTCGAAGAACCTGAAGGGCACGTACGTGCGCGCCTTGAAGGAGGCCGCCGGGGTCTTCAGCGATGTGAAGAGGTACATCATGGATGACACGGTGGCACAAGAGGTGCAGGTCCTTCAAAAGGAGAGAGGACGGCTTCAGAAGGAGGTAGAAAACTTGAGGAAGGACGTCTCAAACCTGAAGACGGAGCTGGGTGCGCTGCGAGAGTCGATGGCGGCCCCCGCGTCGCCACCTCAAGGGACTGTGGCCTCGCCTCCTCTACTGGTGCCAGAGGACCTGGTGGAGAAGATGGGCGCCATGATGGACGCGAAAATAAGGGAGCTCCAGGACCGGCTGCTCCCGAAGCCCAGGCTGCGGCCTCCGTTGGCGGTTGACACCAGGCCGTCGATGGTAGCTGATCAACATGAGGAGGGGGGTGAGGTGTTGCCTACTGCGGGTAACGCCCCACCTAAGAAGCCGGGCAGCGACTGGGCCACAGTCGCTGCCAAGAAGAAGAAGAAAAGAGCGGGGGCACCTGTGGCGGTTCCTGCCTCTGCTCCGTCGGAGAAGCCGCAGAAGAAGGCAAAGAAGAAGGTGCGGTCAAAGCAGCCGAAGCTGCGGGCGCCTAAGACGGCTGCAGTGATGCTGTCCCTGACGCCGGAGGCCATTGAGGGGGGCATGACGTATGCCTCAATGCTGAAAAGTGCACGAGACGGAGTGAAGCTTGAGGATCTCGGCTGCACTGGTGGCCTTCGGCTGAGGGTCACGAAGACGGGCGCCCGGCTATTGGAGTTACCAGCGGCTGCAGGTGAAGAAAAGGCCGATGAGCTGGCTGCCAGGCTCGGGCAGGTGCTGGCCCGCGAGTCGGTGAAGGTCACGAGGCCAACGAAGTGTGCCGAGTTGCGGCTCGTTGGGCTAGACGACACGGCTACAGAAGAGGACGTGGCGGCTGCGGTCGCTGGCGCTGGTGACTGCGCCGTGGAGGCGGTCCGGGTTGGGCCAATCAGAGCCCTACCCTCAGGAGTGAGGACCGCCTGGATCAAGTGTCCGGTGAGGGCTGCCCAGAAGGTGGCCAAGGGGAGATTGCTGGTTGGCTGGGTCTCCGTGGGTGTCCGCCTGCTGGAGCCGCGGCCAATGCGGTGTTACCGGTGCCTTCAGGTGGGGCACGCGGCCATCACCTGCAAAGAGGAGCAGGACCGCAGCGGCCAGTGCTATCGCTGCGGTCAAGAAGGTCACAGGATCGCGGAGTGTGAGGCGTCTCCCAGATGCTCACTGTGTGCGGCGGCAGGGAGGCCGGCGGCGCACAGGCTGGGCGGAAAAGCCTGCCCCGGGCTGAAGAAAGTGGTTGATGTACGGACCGCAACCACCGAGGCCAGCGGGGCGGCTGCAGCGGCGAAGGAGCGAGGGGTGGAGGCGATGGGCACGTAGGTGCCTTGTCCGGCGCCTCCCCCTCATGAGGCTTGGGGCGCACTACGGGGGTGGTGTCGTCCCATCGGGGGCCTCGGGACGGTGCGTGCATGTGTTCCCCATGCACCTCCCTATTTCTCGGCGTGGGAAGCCATTCCCTGCGCAAGCGAGAGGGCTCGGCTTAAGTGCCGGGCAGCACCGGTGGGGTCGCGTGATGTTATGCTCACGCGTTCCCGCGGCCCCAGCAACCATGGTGACTAGTAGGAACACCGTCAGGTTTTAGTCGGTTCGAGTCCGACATAACCCTCTGGCTCCCCCGGGCCGGGAGGGTATCCGTGGGGATTTCCTGACGTTAAAAAAAAAAAAAAAAAAAAAAAAGGTTAGGTTAGGTTAGGTTTAGGCGTGGCGGGGGATTTTAATGCGAAATCCTTAACATGGGGGTCCCCCGCCACAGACGTCAGGGGCGAGACTCTGGAGTCGTGGGCAGCGTCGACTGGCCTCGTCTTGTTGAATCGGGGCTCGGTCGAGACTTGCGTGCGGCGGACGGGGGGGTCCATCGTAGACCTAACGTTTGCGACCCCCGCACTCGCGCGCACTGTCCACAACTGGACTGTCTTGGAGCGGGAGGAGACTCTGTCCGATCACCGGTACATCCGGTTCGACCTCTCCTCCGCTCCGGTCAATACTTGGGTCCGTACCAGAAGACACAACAACGGGTCCTCCCCGAGATGGTGCCTCAAGAGGATGAAAAAGGATTTGCTGGTGGAAGCTTCCATCGTCCAGGCCTGGTCATCAACATCGACTGGGCCTGTGGAGGTCGATCAAGAAGCAGAGTGGTTCCGGGGCTCAATGACAAGCATCTGCGATACCGCGATGCCCCGGGCCCAGCTACGACCTCCTAGGCGTCAGGTGTACTGGT
The DNA here is from genome assembly GCA_030578115.1 of Leucoptera coffeella. Taxonomy (NCBI): domain Eukaryota; kingdom Metazoa; phylum Arthropoda; class Insecta; order Lepidoptera; family Lyonetiidae; genus Leucoptera; species Leucoptera coffeella. The sequence continues at coordinate 20,251 of JAMBLF010000671.1, read as the reverse complement.
GGTCTGAAGAAATCGCCCAGCAGCGGAAGAGCTGCGTAGTGGCGAGGCGCCGGTACACCAGATACCGCAGAAGGCGGAATCGCGACGCCGGCGAGGAAGCACAGCTGTACGCTGCATACACGCAGTCGCGGAGAGTGTTGCAGCTGTCCATCAGCAACGCCAAGGCTAGTGCCAGAGCGGAGCTGCTCGAGACTCTGAACAGAGATCCGTGGGGGCGCCCATACAGGATGGTTATGGGCAAGCTTCGCCCTTGGGCCCCCCCGCTCACGGAAAGTCTCGAGCCCCGGCTGCTTGAGAACGTCGTGTCGGCCCTCTTCCCGAGACGGGCCGACCATGATCCGCCGGTGATGGCCCCCGTGTCCCGTTCATCGGAGTCGGGGGTCACGGAAGAAACACCGGTGGTGACAGAGGCGGAGCTGCGTGCGGCGGTTCTCAAGCTCCGGGCTAGAAATAGGGCTCCGGGCCCGGATGGTATTCCGGGTCAGGCCTTGGCCCTTTCTCTTGAGGCTCTCGGGGAGAGATATAAAAGGTTGCTGGACGCCTGTCTGGAGACAGGTCGATTCCCCAAGTTGTGGAAGGTGGGTCGACTCGTCCTGTTGAAGAAGGACGGGCGTCCGGCGGAGTCTCCTTCGGCCTATCGTCCAATAGTGATGCTCGACGAGGCGGACAAGCTCTTTGAGCGCATCGTGGCGGGGCGCCTTGTCGGGCACCTCTCGCGTGTGGGTCCCGACCTGTCAGATAAACAGTTTGGGTTCCGGGGGGGCCGTTCAACTGTTGACGCAATCAAGCGCGTCAAGGCCCTCTCGGATGCGGCGCTGGCCAGTGGTGGGGTGTTGTTGGCAGTCAGCTTGGACATATCCAACGCGTTCAACACTCTGCCCTGGCCCTGCATCGGGGAGGCACTCCGCTATCATGGGGTGCCTCTGTATCTGCGCCGGCTGGTCGGTGACTACTTGCGCGAGAGGTTTGTCGTCTATCCTGGACGAGACGGCCGACAGCACCTGTGGGAGATGTCGTGCGGTGTCCCGCAGGGGTCCGTGTTGGGTCCCTTGCTGTGGAACATCGGCTACGACTGGGTGCTGAGGGTAAGACTCCCTCGAGGAGCCAACGTGACTTGCTACGCAGACGACACTCTTGTCACGGCTCGGGGGAGTTCTTACAGGGAGGCTTCCCGCCTCGCCACGATGTCGGTATGGCAGGTGGTGAGGCGGATTCAACAGCTGGGGCTCCAGGTGGCGCTGAGTAAGTCCGAGGCGGTCTGTTTTCACAGACCTCGGCAGGCGCCACCGGTGGGGTCCCACATCGTGATTGGTGGCACTCGCATCGGGGTCGAGTCCCATATGAAGTACCTTGGGCTCGTCCTTGATGGCCGATGGAGTTTCCGCGAGCACTTCAAGCTGCTCGCCCCCCGACTAATAAAAACGTCAAACAATTTGAGAAGATTATTGCCGAACGTCGGGGGGCCTGGCGGAGGACGTCGCCGCCTCTACCTTGGTGTAGTGCGCTCCATGGCGCTATATGGAGCACCCGTGTGGGCGGAAGCCCTGACGGCCACTAGTTTCGCACCCCTGCGACGATCGCAGCGGGTGATGGCCGTTGGGGTGATACGCGGATACCGCACGGTATCGTTTGAGGCGGCCTGCGTCCTAGCAGGAAGTCCTCCCTGGGACCTAGAGGCGGAGGTGCATGCGTCCACATACGAGTGGCGCTCGGCCCTCCGTCAACAGCAACAAGATCCTGCTCCCAGGGAGGTAGAGGCGTGGAAACTCCGAGCCCGGCAGTCTATGCTGGACAAATGGCGGGAGCGGCTGGCGGAACCAAGTGCCGGCCGCTGGACTGTCGAGGCGTTCCGCCCACACCTAGAACAGTGGGCGGAGAGAAGATCGGGGTCGTTGAGCTACCGCATGGTGCAGGTTCTGACGGGGCACGGCTGCTTCGGCCACTACCTGCACCGGATCGCCGGACGAGAGCCAACGACCGAGTGCCATCATTGCGGCTGCGACGACGACACGGCGCAACACACACTGGAGGAGTGCCCAGCCTGGGCCGAGGAGCGCCGCGACCTCGTCGCAGCGGTGGGGAGTGCCCTCACCTTGCCGGCATTAGCAGATTCTATTGTCGGTGACGATGAGGCATGGCAGGCAGCTCTAACCTTCTGCGAACTGGTGATGTCGCAGAAGGAGGCGGCGGAGAGGGACCGGGAGATGGACCCTTCTTCGCATCGTATCCGCCGCCGGAGAGCTGGGGCCAGGAGGAGGGCCTACCGTGGCCTCCTCCCCCCCACCTAGAGGCCTTGGGGCGGCAAGCTAGGGCTTCGCCGTCCCGTCACTTAGGGCCTCGAGATGGTGTGCGCGTGTCCTGCGCGCCTCTCACAATGTAGTCGGGCGGAGAATCTCTCCTCCGCCCTAGCTCGGGATCGGGTCCGGCTCCACACCGGACAACGCCGGCGGGGTCGCGCGATGTAATGCTTGCGCAGTTCCCGCGACCCTGCCACTTATGGCGTCCCGAAGGACACCGTCAGGTTTTAGTCGGTTCGAGTCCGACATAACCCTCCGGCTCCCTAGCGCCGGCGGGTATCCGTGGGGATTTCCTGACGTAAAAAAAAAAAAAAAAAAAAAAGGTTAGGTTAGGTTAGGTTAGGTTAGGTTAGGTTAGGTTAGGTTAGGTTAGGTTAGGTTAGGTTGGGGTAATAATTGGGGGGTTGGATGGGGCAAGCCTTCTCGTGGCCCACCCTGTGAGTAGCGGCCGAGCGACCAACGGCCGTGAAACCAATTGCCCCGGGGCTGCTCCATCTCCGTCGATGGACCCGACGGAGTCCTGGAGCAGCGGGTGCCGGGGACGGCTTCTTGGTGCCTGGTCCCGGCACTGGGTTGTCCGTCCCTGGCTTTTGGGCGGGCCCGGCAATCGACGCGATTGCTGGGCAGGCAGCTTCTGCGCTGCCACCGTCAAATCTCGTAACCCTGCTCTGGAGTTTTTCTCTGGTCAGGGCCGAGGGTCTAAGGGGCTTGCTCCTTGGACCACGAGGAAGAAAACCTCTATAAAAAATTACTTGAGCCCGGGAAACTGGGCTCTGGAGATGGGCTGGGTGGTGGGGAGGGGGGGTCACGATACCTTCTGTCGTGACCTCCTCTCTCCCCTACCTAGGGCCGTGGGGTGGTAAGCTGGGGCTTGCCGCTCCTTCGCGTTCGGCCTAGAGGTGGTGTGCGCGTGTCCCGCGCGCCCCTCGGTGTTGGCTGGGTGGGGGGACCTTCACCTGGCCGGGGATGGGTCTGGCTTCGGCCGGACTGCGCCGGTGGGGTCGCGTGATGTTATGCTCACGCGTTCCCGCGATCCCGCCGAGTAAGGCGCCCCGGTGGACACCGTCAGGTTTTAGTCGGTTCGAGTCCGACATAACCCTCCGGCTCCCCAGGGCCGGACGGGTATCCGTGGGGATTTCCTGACGTAAAAAAAAAAAAAAAAAAAAAAAAAAAAAAAAAAAAAAAAAAAAAGGTTGGGGTGGATGAGGCAAGCCTTCTCGTGGCCCACCCTGTGAGTAGCGGCTGAGCGATCGGCCGTGAAACTAATTGCCTCGCGGGCCCCTTCCCGCTTCGTCTGCTCGTCAGACGGGGTTTGGAGGGGGTAGCAGCTCGTAGACCTACCGGGGACTTGTCCTTGGTGGGAGCGAGGGTTCGGGTGGCTTGCCATTCGGACTGCGAGGAAGAAAACCTCTATAAAAAATAACCCAGAAGGTGTGCTTCGGCACACTCGGGCGGGCCTGGAAACCTTGTTTCTGGGCAGGTGGTGCAGCGAACCTGCATCATTACCGTCTGGCTCGTAATCCCGTCGTGGAGTGTCGTTGTCATGTCTAGCGGCTCCATGCGGGGACGAGGGTCTTGGCTTAACCGCCCGGACCGCGAGGAGTGAACCTCTTTAAAAAATCCCCAGTTCCCGGCGTTGGGGCGCCCCCTTGGGGGCCTCGCGCGGCGTCGGGGCACTCGGAGAGAGTGGCAGGCGGGTTGATCTGTCTTTAGCGGCCGACCCTGGGGCACCTCCTGACCCCCCAGGCGTATCAGGGGCACCGTGGCAATCGGGTCACTGCGGCGGTGCAGCTCAAGAACCCGGTACTCGTGGGTTGAAGAATGGATATGAACAATCACAAAACAAAAACTAGCAGAAGAGAAAGAAAAGAAGAAGAGGAGGAGCAGATGCTCGAGGTGGGCGCCGTCGACTCGGACGGCTCCCACATGGAAGATAATTCGAGATCATCGTCGACATGCCGTAAGAGGCGGATCGACGATGAACAAGAGGACCATCCCCGAACATCAGGGGACAAGGCGCCGGCAGCGGCTAAAACAAAGAGAGGAAGAGGACGGCCGCCTACCACAGGCGAATATGTCGGCCTTGCGCAGGCGAAGGCGGAGCTGAATGCCCAGATACAGCGGGAGCTGGAGCTGCAGGCGGAAAAGGAGCTGGCGGCGAGCCTACAGCCCACACGGCGTGTTGTGGAAATAACCGTGGACGACGTGTGTGAATTGATGGAGGACGCGGTGAAGAACATCACTCTCATCGCCACGAGGTCGAAGAACCTTAAGGGCACGTACGTGCGTGCCTTGAAGGAAGCCGCCGCGGTCTTCAGCGATGCGAGGAAATATATCATGGATGACACGGTGGCACAAGAGGTGAAGGTCCTCAAAAAAGAGAAGAAGCATCTTCAGAAGGAGGTGGAGAATATGAAAAGAGACGTTCAAAATCTGAGGACGGAGCTAGGAGCACTGCGGGAGTCGATGGCGGCCCCCGCGTCACCACCTCAAGCCCCGACGGCTGGCGGGACTGTGGCCTCGCCTCCTCCACTGGTGCCGGAGGACCTGTTGGAAAAGCTAGCGGAGAAGATGGGCGCCATGATGGACGCGAAAATAAGGGAGCTCCAGGACCGGCTGCTCCCGAAGCCCAGGCTGCGGCCTCCGTTGGCGGTTGACGCCGGGCCGTCGACGGTAGCTGATCAACATGAGGAGGGGGGTGAGGTGTTGCCTGTTGCGGGTAACGCCCCACCTCAGAAGCCGGGCAGTGACTGGGCCACAGTCGCTGCCAAGAAGAAGAAGAAAAGGGCGGGGTCATCTGTGGCGGTTCCTGCCTCTGCTCCGTCGGAGAAGCCGCAGATCAAGAAGATGTCTGAGAAGAAGGCAGAGAGGAAGAAGTTACGGTCCAAGCAGCCGAGGCTGCGGGCGCCCAAGACGGCGGCTGTGATGCTGTCCCTGACGCCGGAGGCCATTGAGGGGGGCATGACATATGCCTCAATGCTCAAAAGTGCGCGAGACGGAGTGAAGCTTGAGGATCTCGGCTGCACTGGTGGCCTTCGGCTGAGGGTCACGAGGACGGGCGCCCGGCTATTAGAGTTACCAGCGGCCTTCTCGTGGCCCACCCTGTGAGTAGCGGTCGAGGAGGAGACCGTGAAACCAATTGCCCCCGGGGCTGCTCCATCTCCGTCGATGGACCCGACGGAGTCCTGGAGCAGCAGGAAGCCGGGACCGCGTCATTTTGCCGGGAGACACTACTCCCGGGTGGCGCGCGTCCATGGCTATAGGGGCGGGGCCCGGCAATCAACGCGATTGTTGGGCAGGCAGCTTCTGCGCTGCCACCGTTCAATCTCGCAACCCTGCACTGGAGTCGTTCCCTGGTGTCAGGGCCGAGGGTCTACGGGGCTTGCCCTTTGGACCGCGAGGAAGAAAACCTCTATAAAAAATTACTTGAGCCCAGGAAACTGGGCTCTGGAGAAGTGCTGGGTGGTGGGGAGGGGGGGTCACGGAGTATCTGTCGCGACCTCCTCTCTCCCCTACCTAGGGCCGTGGGGTGGCAAGCTGGGGATTGTCGCTCCTTCGCGTTCGGCCTAGAGGTGGTGCGCGCGTGTCCCGCGCGCCTCTCGGTGTTTTGCTGGGCGGGGGTTCGCCTTCGCCCAGCCGAGGTGGGTCTGGCTTCGGCCGGACAGCGCCGGTGGGGTCGCGTGATGTTATGCTCACGCGTTCCCGCGACCCCGCCGAGTAAGGCGCCCCGGTGGACACCGTCAGGTTTTAGTCGGTTCGAGTCCGACATAACCCTCTGGCTCCCCAGGGCCGGAAGGGTATCCGTGGGGATTTCCTGACGTTAAAAAAAAAAAAAAAAAAAGGTTGGGGTGGGGTGGATGAGGCAAGCCTTCACGTGGCCCACCCTGTGAGTAGCGGTCGAGCGATCGGCCGTGAAACTAATTGCCTCGAGGTGACCCCTCCTGGCCCGTCTGTTCTGTCAGACGGGGTGCGGGATGGGGACTTGGTCGGGCCTGGAGCACCTCAATGGTGTGGCTGGGCAGGTGGTGCAGAGAACCTGCACTGCCACCGGCTAACTCGTAATCCTGTTCTGGAGTGTCGTTGTCAAGTCTAGCGGCTCCAGACAGGGGCGAGGGTCTTGGCTTAGCCGCCCGGACCGTGAGGAGACAACCTCTATAAAAAATCCCCAATTCCCGGCGTTGGGGCGCCCACAGGGGCCTCGCGCGGCGTCGGGATGCTCGAGAGAGCGGCTGGCGGGTTGATCAGTCACTAGCGGCCAACCCTGGGGGAAGTCCTGTCCCCCCAGGCGTAGTAGGGGCGCCGTCGCAACCGGGTCACTGCGGCGGCGCAGCGTCAAAAACCCGGAACTCGTGGGAACCAAATGGCTTTGAACACAAACAAAAACAATATTACGATAACGCAGGAGGGAGGGTCCGGGGAATCCCGGCCCTCGTCAGTTGTCCCCAGTGGGGACGAGGGACCGATGTCGGGGGTGAGCTCCGACATCGAAAGGGAGGCGAGCCATGGCTCGCCTCTAATTGAAAGAGGCCGCAAGCGGCGACAAGTGCGGAGCAGCGAGGGCTCCCAGGGATCGGGGAGCGACACGGACAGAGGGTCCACAGTTTTCGCCCCCGTGAAGAGAGGGAGGGGCAGGCCCCCCACCACAGGAGAATATGTGGGGAAGGCCAAGGCCCAAAGGGAGTTGCTCCAAGTCAGGCGGGCGGAGGTAGAAATCTCCCGAGAAGAACAAGTGGCCTGCCTGGCTGCTGTAGCCCGACAAAAGGCGGCGAAGAGGGGCCCCCTTGAGGGGTTGTCGACGGCCGCGATAGCGGACGCGGCGGAGGACGGTGTAAGGGCCGTAATTGCTGTCGCACAGAAGTCGGCAAACCTCAAGGGTACCAGCATTAGGGCCCTAAAGGAGGCAGCGGAGTCCATCTCCGGTGCGGTCGCGGCTCTTCGGGGCCGCAATGTCTCGGAGGAGACGAAGGCCCTGCAGGCTGAAAATGCCCGCCTGCAGGGACAAGTGGACGCTCTCCGAGCAGAGATGGCGGCTCTCAGGGAAGAGTTCCGCGCGGCGCGCCCGGCGCCGGCGCCGCCAGCGAGAGCACCGGAGAACCGGCCATCGGGCCTGGACTCCGAGTTCGTGGCGTCCCTCATGAGCCAACTTGGGTTCATGATGGACGCCAAGATCGCGGGGTTGGAGGGCCGCCTCCTGCCCGCCCCTGCCCGTGTCCGCCCGCCGCTTGCGGCCGATAAACGTCCCCCCCCTAAACCTGCTACGAGGGAGGGACAAACAGAGGAAAGGGCCCCTCGTAATTTGCCGTCGGCACCGCCCAACATGGCAGAGGGATGGTCCACTGTGGTAAGGAAGGGCAAGGCCAAAAAGAAGACGGTGGCCGCTGCCCGGCCCAGCCCACAACAGCCAGGGTCCCGGCCCACGCCGGCAAAGGCGCGAGGGGCCAAGAAAGAAAGGCAAAGGTTGCGACCGCCTCGGACATCGGCCGTAGTCCTCTCCATTTCACCGGAGGGACAGGAGAAGGGCGTCACGTTCGCTGACGTGCTCCGGGTGGCCAAGACCAAGCTGGCCACCGAAGACTTCGGAGCGCAAGGCGTTCGTGTGCGCCACACTGCCACCGGCGGGAGGCTACTTGAGCTCCCGGGGGCCGCCAGCGCCGACAGGGCAGATGCCCTGGCGGCAAAACTCCAAGGGGTCCTGGACAAGGACCTAGTCAGGGTGTCCAGGCCCGTAAAGTGCGCGGAGTTAAGGCTGACGGGGCTCGACGACTCCGTCACCCCCGAGGAGGTCACCGAGGCGGTTGCAAAGGCCGGGGCATGTTCTCCCCAATCCGTTAAGATTGGGGAGCTAAAGTTCTCCGCGGCGGGAATGGGCACCACCTGGGTCAGGTGCCCCACCGCCGCGGCAAAGAAGGTAGTTGCCGGACGCCTGTTGGTCGGGTTCGTATCGGTCAGGGTTCAACTCTTGGACCCAAGACCCCAGCGGTGCTACAGGTGCCTCCTAGCCGGGCACGTGAGGCACGTATGCACCGCCGAGACGGACCGCAGCGATGAGTGCTATCGCTGCGGTCAGCCCGGCCACAAAGCTGGACAGTGTGGGAATCCGCCCCACTGTAACCTCTGCGCCGCCCTGAAAAAGCCTGCAGACCACAGGGCAGGCAGCAAGGGCTGCACCGGGTCCCGCCCCGCGAAGGGCAAAAACCGAGGCAGCGCCCCAAGGACCGGGGTGCAACCTGCAGCTCCAGCTCCGGCACCCCCTGCAGCCACACGCAGGGAAGAGGAGGCGATGGAGGCTTAAATGCCTCGATTCCGCCTCCTACAGGCGAACATCAACCACTGCGCCGCCGCTCAAGATCTTCTGCTTCAGTCGGTCGCGCAGTGGATGATCGATGTCGCCGTGGTGGCCGAGCCCTATTTCGTCCCGGACAGCTGGTTCGGGGCCTCTGATGGCTCGGTCGCCGTTGTGTCCTCTGGGATGAACGTACCGCCCCCTTCGATCATCGGGAGGGGCTCGGGGTACGTGGCAGTCCTTTGGGGAGAGATCTTACTAGTCTCTGTGTATTTCTCCCCAAACCGAAGTCTCGCCGAGTTCGAACAATTGGTCGACGGGGTCGGGCACATACTAACATCTCGTGCCCGACCCAGAGAAGTGCTAGTTGCGGGGGATTTTAACGCAAAGTCCCAACTGTGGGGCTCCCCCGCAACGAATCGTCGTGGCGAGATCTTGGAGTCGTGGGCAGCGTCGGCCGGCCTGGTTCTGCTGAACAGGGGGTCGGCCCACACTTGCGTGCGCCAACAGGGGGGGTCCATCGTAGACTTGACGTTTGCGACCCCCTGCCTCGCGCGCACTGTCCGCGACTGGACTGTCCTGGAGTCGGTGGAGACACTATCGGATCACCGGTATGTCCGGTTCGATCTCTCCACCGCTCCTGATGTTACTGGAGTCCGTCCCAGGGGACACAACAATAGGTCCTCCCCGAGGTGGTGCCTCAAGAGGTTAGACAAAGAGTTGCTGATGGAAGCCTCCATCGTCCAGGTCCGGCCTAACTTTCATGCCGGACCTGTGGAGATCGATCAAGTGGCTGAGTGGTTCCGGGGCGCAATGACGGCAGTTTGCGATTCCGCAATGCCCCGGGCCCAGCCAAAATCTCCTAGGCGTCAGGTGTACTGGTGGTCCGTAGAGATCGCCGAGCAGCGAAGGAGCTGCGTAGCGGCGAGGCGCCGGTACACCAGGTTCCGAAGAAGTCGGAACCGCGACGCCGACGTGGAGGCACAGCTGTACGCTACGTATAGAACGTGTAAGAAGAGGCTGCAGCTGTCCATCAGCGATGCCAAGGCCAGAGCCAGAGCGGAGTTGCTCGAGACTCTGAACGCAGACCCGTGGGGGCGCCCTTACAAAATAGTGATGGACAAACTCCGCCCATGGGCGCCCCCTCTCACGGAGAGTCTCGAGCCTCGGTTGCTTGAGAGTGTCGTGTCGGCCCTGTTTCCTCGCAGGGCCGAGCAGCAGCCGCCGGCAATGGTTTCCCGCTCGCGAGGAGCGGGTCCTGATTGTCCTCCGCCGGCAGTGACGGAGGCCGAGTTGCGTGCAGCTGCTCTCAAGCTCCGGCTGAATAAAGCTCCGGGCCCGGACGGCGTTCCAGGCCGGGCTTTGGCCTTGTCTCTTGAGGTCCTCGGGGAGGATTACCGAAAGCTGCTGGACGCCTGTCTGGAGGCAAGTCGGTTCCCCAAGTCGTGGAAAGTAGGAAAACTTGTCCTCCTGAGGAAGGACGGACGGCCAGCAGAGTCTCCCTCGGCGTATCGCCCAATAGTTTTGCTTGACGAGGCGGGAAAGCTCTTTGAGCGTGTACTAGCGGGTCGCCTCGTCGGGCACCTCTCGCGTGTCGGGCCCGATCTGTCACCCTTGCAGTACGGGTTCCGGGGGGGGCGATCGACCGTGGACGCGGTCCTTCGCGTCAAGGCCCTCTCGGAGGAAGCGGTGGCACGGGGTGAGGTGTTGCTAGCAGTGTCGTTGGACATAGCCAACGCGTTTAACACCTTGCCCTGGGCCTGTATCAGGGAAGCGCTCCAACACCATGGAGTGCCTCAATACCTGTGCAGGCTGATCGGAGATTACCTCAGCGAGAGGACTATCACGTGTGTTGGGCGTGATGGCCGACAGCACCTGTGGGAGATGTCGTGCGGCGTTCCTCAGGGGTCAGTGCTGGGCCCCTTGCTCTGGAACGTTGGCTACGACTGGGTGCTGCGAGTGAGGCTCCTGGCGGGCGCAGGCGTAACATGTTACGCTGATGACACGCTGGTCACCGCCCGAGGGAGCTCATTCAGGGAGGCATCCCGTCTCGCCACCATTTCGGTGTGGCAGGTGGTGAGACGGATAAGGCAACTGGGACTCGAGGTGGCGCTGCATAAGTCCGAGGCGGTCTGCTTCCATGGCCCTCGGCGCGCGCCACCGGCCGGGTCCCATATCGTAATTGGTGGCACTCGTATCGGGGTGGAGTCCCATATCAAGTACCTTGGGCTCACCCTCGATAGCCGATGGAGTTTCCGCGAGCACTTCAAGCTGCTCGCCCCCCGACTCGTAAGAACGGCGAATGCGCTGCGGCGAGTAATGCCGAACGTCGGGGGGCCGTTGGAAGGACGCCGTCGCCTCTACCTTGGCGTAGTGCGCTCCATAGCGCTGTATGGAGCGCCCGTGTGGGCGGGAGCCCTGACGGCCCGAATCTTCACCCCTCTGAGAAGAGCTCAGAGGGCAATGGCTGTCGGGGTTATACGCGGATACCGCACGGTATCGTACGAGGCGGCCTGCGTCCTAGCAGGAAGTCCCCCCTGGGATCTTGAGGCGGAGGCGCAAGCGTCCATATACCACTGGCGCGCGGCCCTCCGCCAAAGGAACGAAGACCCTCCTCCCAGGGAGGTGAGAGTGCGGAAACTTCAAGCCTGGCAGTCCGTACTGGACAAGTGGCGAGAGCGGCTGGCGGAACCAAGTGCCGGCCGCTGGACTGTCGAGGCGGTCCGTCCGGTCCTACGGGAGTGGACGGACAGATCGGCGTCGTTGACCTACCGCATGGTGCAGGTGCTAACCGGCCATGGGTGTTTCGGCCATTACCTGCACCGGATCGCCGGTAGGGAGCCAACGACCGAGTGCCATCATTGCGGCTGTGACGACGACACGGCGCAGCATACCCTAGTGGAGTGCCCAGCCTGGGCTGAAGAGCGCCGTTGTCTCGTCGCAGCGGTGGGGTGTGCCCTGTCCTTGCCGGCCTTGGTCAGTTCCATGGTCGGTGACGAAGGGGCTTGGCAAGCGGTTCTGGACTTCTGCGAAGTGGTGATTTCGCAGAAGGAGGCGGCGGAGAGAGAACGGGAGTTGGACCCTTCCTCTCACCGAATCCGCCGCCGGAGAGCCGGGGCCAGGAGGAGGGCTTTCCACGGCCTCCTCCCCCCCACTTGAGGCCAGTGGGGCACCATACTGGGGTATGTGTGCCCCCGCTAGTTACGGCCTCGGGATGGTGTGCGCGTGACCTGCGCGCCTCCCATTAGGGTTCGGGCGGGAGAATCTCCCCTTCCGCCCTAAGCGTTAGCTCGGGACAGGGTCCGGCGCCCACTGCCGGACGCCGCCTCGGTCGGGGTCGCGTGATGTTATGCTCACGCGTTCCCGCGGCCCTGGCCAATGAGGCACCCGAAGGTCACCGTCAGGTTTTAGTCGGTTCGAGTCCGACATAACCCTCCGGCACCCCAGAGCCGGCGGGTATCCGTGGGGATTTCCTGACGTTAAAAAAAAAAAAAAAAAAAAAAAAAAAAAAAAAAAAAAAGGTTAGGTTAGGTTTTTTTTTTTTTTTTTTTTTTTTTTTTTTTTTTTTTTTTTTTTTTTTTTTTGGGGTGGATGGGGCAAGCCTTCTCGTGGCCCACCCTGTGAGTAGCGGCCGAGCGACCAACGGCCGTGAAACCAATTGCCCCGGGGCTGCTCCATCTCCGTCGATGGACCCGACGGAGTCCTGGAGCAGCGGGTGCCGGGGACGGCTTCTTGGTGCCTTGGTCCCGGCACTGGGTTGTCCGTCCCTGGCTTTTGGGCGGGCCCGGCAATCGACGCGATTGCTGGGCAGGCAGCTTCTGCGCTGCCACCGTCAAATCTCGTAACCCTGTTCTGGAGTTTTTCTCTGGTCAGGGCCGAGGGTCTAAGGGGTTTGCTCCTTGGACCACGAGGAAGAAAACCTCTATAAAAAATTACTTGAGCCCGGGAAACTGGGCTCTGGAGATGGGCTGGGTGGTGGGGAGGGGGGGGTCACGATACCTTCTGTCGTGACCTCCTCTCTCCCCTACCTAGGGCCGTGGGGTGGTAAGCTGGGGCTTGCCGCTCCTTCGCGTTCGGCCTAGAGGTGGTGTGCGCGTGTCCCGCGCGCCCCTCGGTGTTGGCTGGGTGGGGGGACCTTCACCTGGCCGGGGATGGGTCTGGCTTCGGCCGGACTGCGCCGGTGGGGTCGCGTGATGTTATGCTCACGCGTTCCCGCGACCCCGCCGAGTAAGGCGCCCCGGTGGACACCGTCAGGTTTTAGTCGGTTCGAGTCCGACATAACCCTCCGGCTCCCCAGGGCCGGACGGGTATCCGTGGGGATTTCCTGACGTTAAAAAAAAAAAAAAAAAAAAAAAAAAAAAAAAAAAGGTTAGGTTAGGTTAGGTTGGGGTGGATGGGGCAAGCCTTCTCGTGGCCCACCCTGTGAGTAGCGGTCGAGGAGTAGACCGTGAAACCAATTGCCCCGGGGCTGCTCTCCGCCTCCGTCGATGGCTCCGACGGAGGCTGGAGGAGTGGTGGGTGCCGGGACCGCGTCATTTTGCCGGGAGACACTACTCCCGGGTGGCGCGCGTCCCTGGCCTTTGGGGCGGGCCCGGCAATCAACGCGATTGCTGGGCAGGCAGTGTCAGCGCTGTCACCGTCAAATCTCGCAACCCTGCACTGGAGTTCTTCCCCGGTGTTAGGGCCGAGGGTCCAAGGGACTTGCCCCTTGGACCGCGAGGAAGAAAACCTCTCTAAAAAATTACTTGGGTCCAGGGCTAGGGACTGGGCCCTGGAGGTGGGCTGGGTAGTGGGCGGAGGGGGCCACGACTGGTGTACAGTTGAGCGCCTGTCGTGGCCTCCTCCGTCCCCTACCTAGGGCCGTGGGGTGGTAAGCTGGGGCTTGCCGCTCCTTCGCGTTCGGCCTAGAGGTGGTGCACGCGTGTCCCGCGCGCCCCTCGGTGTTGCTGGGCGGGGGTTCGCCTTCGCCCAGCCGAGGTGGGTCTGGCTTCGGCCGGACAGCGCCGGTGGGGTCGCGTGATGTAATGCTCACGCAGTTCCCGTGACCCCGTCGAGTAAGGCGCCCCGGTGGACACCGTCAGGTTTTAGTCGGTTCGAGTCCGACATAACCCTCTGGCTCCCCAGGGCTGGAAGGGTATCCGTGGGGATTTCCTGACGTTAAAAAAAAAAAAAAAAAAAAAAAAAAAAAAAAAAAAAAAAAAGGTTAGGTTAGGTTAGGTTGGGGTGGATGAGGCAAGCCTTCTCGTGGCCCACCCTGTGAGTAGCGGCCGCCTCGCCTCCTCTACTGGTGCCGGAGGACCTGGTGGAGAAAATGGGCGCCATGATGGACGCGAAGATAAGGGAGCTCCAGGACCGGCTTCTTCCGAAGCCCGGGCTGCGGTCTCCGTTGGCGGGTGACGTTGGGCCGCTGACGCCAGTTGATCCGACACAAGAAGAAGGGGGTGAGGTGTTACTTGCTGCGGGTAACGCCCCACCTAAGAAGCCGGGCAGCGACTGGGCCACAGTCGCTGCCAAGAAGAAGAAGAAAAGGGCGGGGGCACCTGTGGCGGTTCCTGCCTCTGCTCCGTCGGAGAAGCCGCAGATCAAGAAGAAGTCTGAGAAGAAGAAGGTGCGGTCCAAGCAGCCGAAGCTGCGGGCGCCCAAGACGGCTGCAGTGATGCTGTCCCTGACGCCGGAGGCCATTGAGGAGGGCATGACGTATGCCTCTATGCTAAAAAGTGCACGAGACGGAGTGAAGCTTGAGGATCTCGGCTGCACTGGTGGCCTTCGGCTGAGGGTCACGAAGACGGGCGCCCGCCTATTGGAGCTGCCGGCGGCAGCAGGTGAAGAGAAGGCTGATGAGCTGGCTGCCAGGCTCGGGCAGGTGCTGGCCCGCGAGTCGGTGAAGGTCACGAGGCCAACGAAGTGTGCCGAGTTGCGGCTCGTCGGGCTGGACGACACGGCAACGGAAGAGGACGTGGCGGCTGCGGTCGCTGGCGCTGGTGACTGCGCCGTGGAGGCGGTCCGAGTTGGGCCCATCAGGGCCCTACCCTCGGGAGTGAGGACCGCCTGGATCAAGTGTCCAGTGAGGGCTGCCCAGAAGGTGGCCAAGGGAAGATTGCTGGTTGGCTGGGTTTCGGTGGGCGTCCGCCTGCTGGAGCCGCGGCCAATGCGGTGCTACCGGTGCCTTCAGGTGGGGCACGCGGCCATCACCTGCAAAGAGGAGCAGGACCGCAGCGGCCAATGCTATCGCTGCGGTCAAGAAGGTCACAAGATCGCGGAATGTGAGGCGTCTCCTAGATGCCCATTGTGCGCGGCGGCAGGGAGGCCAGCGGCGCACAGGCTGGGCGGAAAAGCCTGCCCCGGGCTGAAGAAAGTGGTTGATGTACGGACCGCAACCACCGAGGCCAGCGGGGTGGCTGCAGCGGCGAAGGAGCGAGGGGTGGAGGCGATGGGCACGTAGGTGCCTTGTCCGGCGCCTCCCCCTCATGAGGCTTGGGGCGCACCACGGGGGTGGTGTCGTCCCATCAAGGGCCTCGGGACGGTGCGTGCATGTGTTCCCCATGCACCTCCCTATTCCTCGGCGTGGGAAGCCATTCCTTGCGCAAGCGAGAGGGCTCGGCTTAAGTGCCGGGCAGCACCGGTGGGGTCGCGCGATGTTATGCTAACGCGTTCCCGCGACCCCGCCAACTATGGTGCCGAGTAGGAACACCGTCAGGTTTTAGTCGGTTCGAGTCCGACATAACCCTCCGGCTCCCCCGGGCTGGACGGGTATCCGTGGGGATTTCCTGACGTTAAAAAAAAAAAAAAAAAAAAAAAGGTTAGGTTAGGTTAGGTTAGGTTAGGTTAGGTTAGGTTAGGTTAGGTTAGGTTTTTTTTTTTTTTTTTTTTTTTTTTTTTTTTTTTTTTTTTTTGTCGTGTACCTCCAACATTATCGGAGATTTTGTGTACCTGTTTCCAATCATACCGTTCCCGCATTAATGCCTCTCGTACTTTCATGCTACATACTTTTTCTTTCTTACATACTTCTTCTTACTTACTATTGCGGTCTTGGAGGACCGCCTAACTTAGGTCTGTTCGTGTTATACATTTATTTATTCTTGTATTGCATATTTACTATAACATCGATATTAACATATACTTCCTTATCGTTGATTAAAGTCAATATGATTTATCATATTGTTTAATCAAACATTATGTACTATTTCTTTTGATTACCTTTTTAACTATTTTTAAACAATACTTTAAGAAATCATCACGTTGTTTTCCTTCCATTATTGTTGAGATTATACTTACATCTAATTTAACACCTAAACTATGTTCTATTTTATATCTATCTACTCCAAACTCGGGGCATTCTAAGATTATATGCTGGACCGTTTCGTCAATCTCTGGATCACAAACACATGATGCACTATCTTTACACTTAAACCTATTCAAATATTCCGAAAAGCCCCCATGCCCCGTCATCAGCTGTGTCAAGAGGCCAGTTGGCTCCATCCTGCGTATAATTCTATAGGCTGCCACTGCATCCGGGAAGAACATCTTGGTACCTGAGCCAGCCCCTGTGCTATCATATAGCTCTCGCCATTCGACGAGAGAGCCCGCCCTTATGCTATGCCTCAGATAGGATAACGGCATGAGGTCATAATCGTGCTGCCTCTTGGACTTTAGTGCTGCCTCCTTCGCTAGGAAGTCGGCCCTCTCATTCTCCTCCAGACCCGCATGCGCCTTGACCCAGAACAGTCGCAAGGCTTTACCCTGAAGCATGGCGGATCTGAAGCCCGACCTTGCCTGCACCGCCAATGGATGAGGGCACTCGACGTCGATCACGGCCCGGAGCGCCGCCATGGAGTCGCTGTACACTCCAACCGAAGAGGCGTCCCCCCGCATCACCCAGTTGGCAGCACGGGAGATCGCCAACAACTCCGCCTGGAAAACGGTGCAATATGACGGCAGACTGAGCTTATAGGATTTGGTCTCAACGCCTCTCTCCCAGATGGAGAGAGCCGCACCAACCTTGCCCCCTATTTTACTGCCGTCAGTGAAGATGCGGGCACCGAAGTCCCCACTCCCGTCTAAAGATTCTCTGTCTCTCAGCAGCTCCATCCTCAGCTCCACGCACTCGGCCGGATGCGGCATCTGTCTCCACGGAACCACCCTTTCGACCTCCCTGCCCGCAAGCTCCACCGGACAGACTCCCCTCCTCGCGCCGTACAGCTTGGCCGCCTCGCGTATCCGGACATCCAACGGGAGAATCCCCGCAAGAACGAGCGCCGACGCCAGGGAGACTGTGCGGTAAGCCCTACAGATTTTCTGAGCGAAGCCCCTCTGTACCGATTGCAATTTTTTGATCACACATTTTTTATTTACAGCTGGAGCCCAGGCACCAGATGCATACAAGGCCACAGGCTCCACAGCAGCGGTGTAAATGAGCCTGATTACCTCCGGATTGAGACCCCAACTTACCTTTGCAGCCCGCTCAAGCTGTTTATAGATACTTACCATCCTCTCGCAGACATATGCAGCGTGTCCATTGAAGGTAAGTCCATCGTCGATCGTGAGTCCCAGCACCTTGATTGCTCGTGATGTGCCGATGGGAACCCCCGCCATGCTCAGACGAGGAGTGTGGTACCTAAGTTTATTTGTGATATTCATAGCGAACGTTTTATGTGGAGCAAACTTTAACTTATTTAGCACACCCCACGCCCGAACACGACCAAGCGCCACATCAGCAACCCGCTCAATCTCCTGGCCCGTGTCAGCGCTAAACACCAATACGACATCGTCCGCATATGCCTGACAATACACCCCAGTTTTCTCCAGGTCACTGAGCAGCGGATCCAGCAGGAGATTCCAGAGCAATGGACCGCCGATGGATCCCTGCACACATCCTCTGCTTGTCTCCCTCGCACATTCCCTGCCAGCAAATCTTACCGTCACTTGCCTCTCGGTCAGGTAGCTATCCACAACCCTCCTCAGATTCACTGGGCACCGCTCCTCAGCCAAGCGCACTCTTATGGCTGGCCACCACGCTCCATCAAAGGCACCTTCTATGTCGAGTGAAACGAGCGTTATCACCTTTTTCTCCTTTAATTTGCCTCGAATGTGCCGCATGAGGTCGTAAAGGGAATCCTCCGTACTCCTCTGCGGCATGAAACCATACTGGCGAGGGCTAAACTTCGGTAACAAGTGAAATTTCAAACGCGCCACTATCATCTTTTCGAAAACCTTACCTATCACCGGCAGAAGTCCAATAGGTCTGTAACTTTTCGGGGATCTATAGTTGCTTTTACCAGGCTTCCGCAAGACTATAACTGTCGCTTCCTTCCAAAGGTCAGGGAAGTGAGTTAGCTCGAGACACTTATTGAGTAAAGCGAGGAACACATTTGGGTCACTCTCCATAGTCTTTGAGCATATTTCGGGACAGATTCCGTCCGCTCCGGGAGCCTTTTTGGGATTAAATGACCTGACAGCTCTGTTTAGCTCTGACATTGTGAATGGGGGATCACAAATCTCAGATTGTTCTTCTCCATTCACCCTCTCAGCCAACTGCCTGATATGAGCATGCTGTAAGCTGTCACTCCCCCTGTCGTCTTCCGGATAGAAGGTCTCCGCCAACAGCTGAACCGACTCCTCTGCTCCCAAGACCACACCCTCCTTCTCTAGTAAGAGATCTTCCTCCCTCTTCCTTGTCCTCCCTATCACTCGGTATATGCCTTCCCATAACCCCTCTCCATCTTGTCTTTCACAGAAGCTCTTCCAGCTTTCGGTTTGTGCCTTTTTTACACTTGATTCATATTCTTCTTTCTTTTTCAGATACTGCTCTACAACCTTGTTCCTGCGGACTGGCGCTGCGCATCGGATACGACGCTTCATAGTAGCCACTCCCTTCTTCAAGGCTGCAAGTTCCTCTGTCCACCATGGTAAGGTAAGCACCTCTTTCTTTTTCTTCTTCGGTATAGCAGCCTGGCATGCGTCGGTGATCACCTGCGTGAATGTATGTATAACGTCAACCAATTTTCCTATCGAAGTGATATCTTCTATCTTCTCAGTTGTTAAGTCTTCTTTCTGTGTTAATTGTTTTATCTTTTGTCGGTAGAGATTCCAATTTGCTTTTTTTGTGTTATATATTCTTGTTGTTCTTGCTACATTCATTCCTCGAGACCTCTCCAGCATGATATCAAATATGATGGCGTTATGATCTGAGCTGATCAGTTCTTCATCCACTCTCCAGTTTTGAATTCTATCAAGCATACACGAGGAGCAAGCCGTCACGTCTATGTTACTAGTGTAACGCACCCCACCCCTAATAGTGTCAAAGGTAGGCATCTCCCCGCTATTTAATATGTGCAGTCCCTGTTCAGCTAGCACGCTACGAAACTCTTCTCCCCTGGCGTCAGTTTGCCCCCCTCCCCACCAGATATTCTTCGCATTAGCGTCGCCTCCGATCACCCACTTTTTGTTTCCTTGTACCTCTCCTATCCTTCGCAGTGTTTCAAGGTACGGAACCAATGGCCCATTCGGTTCAAAATAGTAAGACACTATTGTGACCCGCCAGGCCATAGTCCCCACCCCCACCACCACCAGATTTGATGACGTTAAGTGCACGTGTTCCACCACATCCAAATGAGGTTCCAGAACTGCCACTGCCGCTTTTACTGTTCCTTCTGCTGCACTCTGAAACAATCTAACACCTTTGTATGCTTTCATCTTACCATCTCGACCTATATACGGCTCCTGCAGCAGTAACACGGATGCACCAAGATCATTGGCCTTTAACATAATTTCATCGGTGGCCAGTCGTTTTCTTTGAAGATTGATCTGGATGACTTTGTGCTGATGCTGCTCCCCCGTGGCAACCTTAGCAGTACGCTACTGCCGCCCTGGCCAGGGAGTCCCACTTCTTGCGTATTGGACACTCTTGGCTAAAAGCATTGTGATCCACTCTCTCCATCTTTGCCAGATTACAGTTTCTGCACGTGGGAGCCACATCCGCCATCCACAATTCACATTTTGATTTCAGGTGCCCTCCCCCGCAGTGACTGCACACATCCTCAGACTCGCTGCATTGCTTCCGCCCGTGTCCGTAGCACAAGCACCGAGAGGTTAGGTTAGGTTAGGTTAGGTTAGGGGGGGTTAGGTGACCTCCCTCTCTCCCCTAGGTTAGGTTAGGTTAGGTTAGGTTAGGTTAGGTTAGGTTAGGTTAGGTTAGGTTAGGTTAGGTTGGGGTGGATGAGGCAAGCCTTCTCGTGGCCCACCCTGTGAGTAGCGGCCGAGCGATCGGCCGTGAAACTAATTGCCTCGAGGCTTCTCCAACTCCGTCTGTTCTGCCAGACGGAGTGGTGGATGGAGTTAGTCCCTAGGGCGTACCAAAGTGTGCGCCCTAGGCTCAAGGGCGGCGCCCGGCAATGCTAACACCTTTTGCCGGGCGGGTAGTGCCAGTTTCTGGTGCTACCACGGGAGATATCGTAACTCAGTGCCAGAGCTTTGCTTTGGTCTGGGCCGAGGGTCTGGGGGGCTTGCCCCTTGGACCGCGAGGAAGAAAACCTCTCTAAAAAATCACCCTAAGCCCAAGTTTCTGGTGCTCGGCGATGGGCTGAGTGGCTGGAGGGAGTCCAGTCACTAGAGCACCAACCCATAGAGGAGATCACCTCTCAAAAAAACACAATTAACAATGAGTGCGTTTTTA